>CALNVZ010000174.1:11695159-11738080 GCA_940671915.1 Paracentrotus lividus
GGGAGAGGAGATTCCAATGCAAAACATGAAACTCACAATCGCCCAATCAAGGAATATAAATTATCTTCAAAATCGTCAACACAAGGGAAGGACTCACTTCAGAGGCCGGCGATACTCGGGGGGGGGGGGGGGAGGGGGGGGGCGGGGGGGGCGGGGGGGGGGGGGGGGGGGGGGGGGGGGGGGGCAGGAGGGCACTGTGACCCACTTTGACATCCACTTTAAAAGCGCCCTTTTCTAGCTAATACAATGTCATTTTTGTATTAAATATTAATACTAAATAGGGTTGTAATGCACAATAACTTCAATTTTTAGCTCATTATTTTCGTTGGCGCTGCTCTCTGCGGATATTGAAAGGGTATATAATGCAAATTTTCAGCTAAAAAAAAAACAGTTCGCGCTTGCGCACTTGCAAATCATTTCGTTAACATCAATAGCCATTATTCTTAAAAAGCATAAATGTAAAGGCAAATTTTTCTGTGCACACCCTTCATAACCGAAAAACCTTCTCTTTAAGATCTCAAGTGCTTTTTTTTGTAGAAAAAGTGCCCCTCGATGTGGTCAAAAACGGTTCAAGTCTCTGAACAGAAAAAAAACACTTTTCATGGTATTAATTTGGAATTCTAATTAGACATAAATATTTAAACTGAACATGGATCGATCAATGCCTATACTTGTGATAATGATGATGATATGGTGATGTCATTCTGAAGTTGAAAGGGTTTACAATGGAGACCCTATAAATTTGAAGGAACCAAATATATCACACACTGTTCTGGGCAGGTGAACACCATTGGTGAAAAGGAGAAGAACAACTATTGCTAAAAAAGAAACTGTGTTTTGATTAAAAAAAAAAAAAACTGGTGAGATAGGCTTACATATTAAGTTTACTTCGAATTTGCAATTAAAATGATAAATTACACCTAACAATCTATGTAGAATATAAGACTAATTGCAAATTACTTTCTTTCCTTTGAAATGGATGGCGTTCAGAAAATAGACGATGTCCTCCAGTCAAATGTTAGCACTCACGGCACCCAAGTATGATGTCATGCTACTCCAACAAAATTTTGCCATCAGTATTCTTACTGATATGAAAGACGGAGCCCGACAAGAAGGATTTATAGTCAACAAATACTATTCATTCGTGGTCTTATATAATTTCCCTGTAATCATACTACAAAAAATAAAAGGAAACACTTATTATGTGTTTTCCTTTTCCATTGAATTTATTTCATTTTAAAAAATTGTACAGTCATGTTGTATACCAATAATTCTTTAAATTAGACTGAGGTTGTGTAATGTGTCAAATGTGAACAAAAATATTACAGCGCCATTTGTTTGTATTTCAAGCAGACGATTAGTGCAAATCGAGTTGTAACAAAAAAAAGAGAGAGAGAAAAAAAGGGCGGTCAGTGGGCGATAAATCCATTTGTAAAAAAAAAAAATCAAAACGCACGGTATTAGTAAACTCCCTTTGTAAAAGTATTAATGTCTAAATTTCTCTTAATTTAGGATCATACATGCATTTATAGCGATCTGAAGTTGATATTTAAAAGCATGTTTGGAAAATTTATAAAAATGGATTTGTCGCCCTCTGTTGACGAAGAAACATATACATCTGTTAAAATACTAAATTTGGGTATATTTTTACCTTTAAAAGTCTAATATAGGCTTGAATAGCCATTTAAATGGTATGTAAAATTTATTTCTCATTTATTCCAATGTTTAATACCATTTTTACTCATTAATTTTGACATTCTAGCCTAAAAGGAAATGGAAACGCAACATTTTTCTGAATTTGATGCATCCGCCCTTCATTTTTCCAGGTTCTTGTGCAATTTGAGACCCTTGAACGGTAAAGGAAGTAAATATTCATGATGCAGTCCTATTCAGTGTGAATTCCTCTGTCATTTTTGACTACTTGCCACTCAAATTGGAGAAAAATTTCCGAATTAGATAGGAAAACACAAAATTTACACATTGGGCCAAAATGGCGCCCCTAAAAGGCCCAATACAAAATGAAGGAGGGGTCTGAAAATTTGACCCCCTCCATTTTTGGTTTGGTGGGACCCTTTAAAAGCCAAAACAATCAGAAAATTAAATTTGGCAGCCTAGTCCTACGGAATAACATAACATACATGTACCGCACTATCAGGTACGTATGTATAATTAAAAATGTCATAGAATCACGTTTTCAGCCATTCCGTGTAACTTGACACCCCTTGCTTAAAATAATAACCAATTTAAAAAAATTAAGTCCTTTTTGGCTATGAATTACACCACCTCAAAGAGACAACAAATTTGCGACAAAAAGTATGTTTTTTGGTAATGATTTTAATAATATTCCATTGTGAGTAGATTCAAATTGAAAACACCCTCGAAAAGCTTCACGTGAGTCATAAAAATACATCCATATTTTAGTTCACTTAAAAAGTTGTAGAGTGTAGGATTTGTAATTGATAAAAAGTAAGGTAAAAAAAGACCTTAAGTTAGGACCCTATAGGGTCCTCAAACATACCACCAAATAAAATTTTTAAGTGTAACTTGTTAGGCCTTGGTTGGGGATCTAACTGTTAAACCCCTTCATTATGAAAAAGCACCATGAAGTACTGTCACACGAGTCTCATTAGGGTTTCTTAGGGTACTGTCACACGAGTCCAATTTTACAAAACAAGCAAAGTTTGGAAAAATAAAGATAATGATAAGGATTTTTATTGAAATGAAATAAACTCTGCCTTCAAATGAGTCTTGTAAAATGTTCTGATGATCAAATTGAAGATAACAATTGGGTTTTTGGGCCAATAATGAGAAATAATAGCTACATTTTACAAATGGGAATTGTGGTTAAAAAAAAAAAGAAGAAAAAAAAAATGGGATGGATTTCGACCCCCTAACGAAGTTAAGATCTCCGTCATGGAGTTTAACTTCTGAAACTTGGCATCCTGTTAGCAGTTCATGAGTTAGGACACATTTATCCATCAAACTTTAATACCTTTGTCTTAAATATTTTTTAAAATTTATCAAAATTTATATTCATAGGTTTGCATATTTGCTTTTCTATACCTCTACCTATAGTCTCGTCTATCTAACTTTACTTACCCGTTGATTTACTGCAATTATGGAATATTGCATCTCCAACACCACCACCGACGTGACTTAGTTCGGATTTTATGGGAGTCGCTGGTACCAGATCATAAAGTGATACGGTACGGCCTTCCGCGATATGACTGGTGCATACCAAACAAACAAAGGCGAAGATGATTTTAGTGAGCATCTTGTAATAGTTTCCTGGGAATTAAAGTTGAAGAAAGATGAAGGTAGCCAGGTCTAACGTTAGACGATAGTCGATAACTCTCTCGACTCGTGTGTTAATAATTCCGTCTGATCTGCAATCTGTCGATCTCAGATCTCGTGATCATAATGGCTGCTGAAATTACCAGCTAAAATAAAAAAAATACAAAGCCGCTCATGTAAGTAAAAAAAAAGGGCTCAGTAAGCTAAGGGTTAAAGGGGACGTTCACCCTGGAATTTTAATAGTTTTTAAAAATGCAGAAAAATGAATTAAAAATTTGGGTAAAAGTTTGAAGGAAATCGACCTAAAAATAGCGAAGTTATGAATATTTAAAGGTTTGATTCTGTGACGTCACGTGCTAGCAGCTCTCCCGTGTGTTGTGTATGAAAATTCCCTAAAATTGTTTTTTTGTTCATGGTTCTTGATAAGGGGTTTGGTCAATTTGATAGAGGCATGTATATGAATTATGTTTGATGATATATCGACCGCAGTTCAGCTCAGATCAGTGGCATAAAGAGCAAAATTCCTTTCAAACTATTGAATTTTTAACTGTATACAGTTGAGGCCAAAAGTTTACATACACCTGGTAAGAAAAATATAACTAAGATTTTTTACCGCCATAACAACATTGGGAATCATTTATTTTGAGGAAGATGGTCAGGTATCAGGCGCGTATCCAGGATTTCGCACCCCGGGGGGCCCGAAGTGAATTTGGCGCCCCTGTGTACTTTTCAAACTATGGCGAGCCCCCCCCCCCCCCCCCGCCAGGCGAAACAAACCACATAGGCCTACGGTAAATGTAGTTTGGAAGATTTTGAATGATAATTTATTTAAGTTTTTTTTTTTTTTTTTTTTTAAATACTTCCAATGGTGATTCAATGGAAAGAATTTGCTAACGGTAATATGAATATTACGCTCACCGATGAATTTAGTCGAATCATTTCTTAATACGAGTCGCGAGCCGCGTCGAGTAATTTTTCCCCTCCTATCTTTACGCTGCCGAAAGCGAAAGAGTCTAAGCCATTAGGTATCAATTTGTTTAGAGATACTTCATCAGAATATCATATGAACGGGACTGTAATTTGTCCATCAAAACGATTGAAGCACCAATAAAATCATGTAAATTTCGTCCATCAAGTAATGTGAAATCAAACAAATGTTATTATGTTTTGTTAGTTCAGAATCCTCATAATCTGGTTAACAAAAGCACAAAAAGGCAGAGCGTGAATCGCGAGCAAATTTGATCGTATCCCAAATGACTCTCTGAAACGGACATTTATGCATTCCCAGGAAGCACAATGTATAACTCTGTGGAAAATGAAGCGAGCGCGAGCGCGATCGAAAATTGTGCTCTATGTAAAGAGACCTGAAGTTTGGCAATTTGGCCTCCATAATTTAAAGACCGTATGTTGCCCAGTAATTCTACATGATTATGAAAGATAAATATCTAATATCTAGCTGCTTATCTATCCTTCTGTTCCCTCCCTAAGTTAGATAAATTTTTCGGCGCCCTAAGTTAAGCCTCATTTGCGCAACTATTATTTGGCGCCCCTAAAATGTTTGAATGGCGCATACATGTACGATTTTAGGTTGATTGATGCCCTGAGAAATGCAAAATAAATGATAACGTGTATTCAATAATTTAAATGTCCTTGATGATTAGTATCCTATAATGCAAATTAGGTCAGAGGAAAACACAGGCGAGAGCGGAATTTGATGTCTTTGAATGATGAGAAAACATGGCATTGCATGCGTTCCTCAGGAACACAATGTAATAACTAATTGGGGAAAGAAATGATGCGAGCGCGTAGCGCGAGCCAAAATTTTGATAATGTATACAAATACAGACCAGGAGGAATAAAAAATTTTAGAGACCATATTTCAAATACCAAGTTGTTACCCCTTAGTTTCAGGTAAATTCGGCACACCTCCCTAAGTTCAAAATAAAGATGGAGCCCCTAAGTTTAAAATAAATTTGGCATCCCTACGTCTCAGGTCAATTTGACGCCCCTACGTTTAACTCAATTGCGCCCAAGTTAGGACATTTGAAATGCAAAAATGAATGTAACGTGAAATCAATAAAATTGAAATGTTTTGATGGTAGAATCCCATAATGTAAATTTTGGTAAGAGAAAACAAGGCGAGCGCGAAGCATAACGTGAATTTTGATGTATTCAAATGATTAGAAAACAAGACATGCCATGCGTTCCTCAAGAACAAAATGTATAATTCATTTGGGGAAAAAATGATGGGAGCGCGAAGCGCGAGCGAAAATTTTGCTATGTAATACAGACCCGGATGCATGATTTGAATTTTGCTCTGTCTATATAGAGACCAATTTTAAAAACTATTTGTTGTCCCCTTAGTTTCAGTAAATCGGCGCCCCTTATGTTCAAGATCATTTCGGCGCCCTATACTGTTAGCGCAATTTGGCACCCCTATTTTAAAATCGATTTGACATCCCCTTAACTTCAATTCAGTGCCCCATAAGTTCGGTCTCTTGGGGCCGTACGTGTAAGCTAAATTGACGCCGCTAATACATTATGTGAACATAAAATTTGAAATAGCAAAAAAAAAAAATAATAATAAAAAAAAGATAAATAAATAAAATGAATCGTGAAAACAAGTAAATTAAATGTTTTGACGGTTAGACCCCATAATGTAAATTCTGGTAAGAGAGGAAAAACTAGGCGTGTGCGAATAGGGAACGGAAATTTTGATGCATTCGAAATGATTAGAAAACATGTCACTTTACGCGTTCTGCTCGACACATGTCAATAATCAATGGAAAAGATGATGCGAGCGCGAAGCGCGAGCGAAAATTTTGCTAATTATATACAAACCGGAGGCATGTAATTTTAAAACTTTGCTATTTCTAGAGAGACCATTTTAAGGACCCTCTGCGTTATTTTGTTGTTTTTTTGGGCCCTTAGTTTCAGGTAAATAGGATTAAGTTGGAGCACTAAGTTTAAGATAAATTGGCACCCTAAGTCCCAGGTCAATTCGGCGCCCCCTACATTTGAGCTCAATCTGGCGTCCTTTAATCTAAGATCGATTGGCACCCCATTAACTTCAGATTAAATCAGCGCCCTTGTCTCAGGTCAATTCAACGCCCCTTAAGTTTCAGATCATTTTTGCGCCTCTAATTGATTCTAAATTTGGCGCCTTACGTTTAAGATCATTTTGGCGCCTCTAGGTTTAAGTTCGATTTGGCGCCCTCAAATTTAAGGTCGATTTGCGCCCCTAAGTTTTAAGGTCGATTTTGCGCCCCTCCTAATCTAAGGTCGATTGAGCGCCTAAGTTGAAGGTCGATTTGGCGCCCCAATCTAAGTCGGGTCAATTTGGCGCCCCCACGTTAAGCTTATTTTGACGCCCCTCTAATTTTAAGTTTGATTTGCGCCCCTAAATTTAAGGGTCTTAAGAGCCGCTAAGTTAAGGTCGATTTGGCGTCCACCTATGTTGAAGGTCAATTGGCGCCCTATGTTTAAGCTCAATGCGCCCCTTAGTTTAGGTCCATTCGGCACCCCTAAGTTTATTGGCGTTGCTTGAGTTTATTGTCGATTTGGCGCCCCTAAATTTTTTCTAAGGGCGCCCGCCTCCCTCCCCTTTCAATTTGGCGCCCTTACTTAGTTTGAGGTCGATTCGCGCCTAAGTTAATAACAATTAGGCCCCCCTCAGCTTCAGGTCAATTTGGCGCCCCTACGTTTAAGCTCATTTGGCTTCCCGTAGTTTAATGTCGATTGGCCCCCCTAAATTAAGGTCGATTTGGCGCCCCCTAATTTAAGGTCGATTGGCGCCTCTATAAGTTTAAGGTCAATTTGGCGCCCCCCTATAGTTAACTGTGGATTTGGCGCCCCTAAATTCAAGGTAGATTTTGCGCCCCTAAGTTTAAGGTCAATTTGCACCCCTTGTTTACTGTCGATTTGGCGCCTTAAATTAAAGGTCGATTGGCGCCCCCCCAAATTAAATGTCGATTGGCGCCCCCTAAATTTAAGGTCGATTTGGTTCCCCTATAAGTTAAGGTCAATTTGGCGCCCTTAGTTTACTGTCAATTTGGCGCCCCTAAATTTAAGGACGATTTGGCGCCCTAAGTTTAAGGTCAATTTGGCGCCCCTAAATTTAAGTCGATTTGGCGCTCCCCCTACTTTTAAGGCGATTTGGCGCTCTAAGTTTAACATATCAATTCTACTCCACGTGAAATGTAAACCTAACGTATGACATTAAATCTTAACTAAAGACGCGTCCATTATTGAGGAGGGGAAACGCAACATTACATTCATGAGTTGAGTGGAAATACAACTGAGCGGCGCAGAAAATTATACGGTTCTACATTAATGTCAACAAAACCCGCGCCATAACGGCGGGATGCGACCGATTGACACTTGCATGCATTAATTACTTAGCGTACAAAAACTCGCCAAAGAAACTTCCCTGTGGTAAAATGGTCTGGTCAGTCGATCCGTTCGAGCTAATTTCTCATGGACATGAAATAAATAATTGAACTTTTATATAGTTTCGTAGGTAAGTGCTCAGACCAGATGGGAAAATACATTTTGGCAAGCCTATAACACCATTGTGCTAAAGTGTAATCAGAATCTTTATTCACATAGATTGATGTTCCTAACGATTATTGATAAAAAGTGATTCTGTCACATCTTGCGAAGACGCCGTCCACATGCGATATGCATTGATATGCGAAATATTGACCCATCGAGTAAAGATTCGTTTGTGATAATGTTCAAAGTGACAGACTTTTTAAACCAATCGAGATGAATGTACCATATTTGGAAAGGTGAGAATTCAAGCTTTTAAAAACGGCTTGATCATTAAGCTGTTATATATTAATGCGTTCCAGGAAGATAATATGTGGCGTATGAGCTATTTTGAGAGCAAAATTGGCCATATTGTACAGGAATTTGATCTGATTAGGATTCGAATTGACACAATTGACAGGACTTTTTTCCCTGCATAAGTTATTCCTATTTTTGAAAAAAAAAAGACTCTTAGCGTAACCATTCAAGGTTGATCATTTCTTTGAAAAGGTAGTTGCTCGCCATAAGAAGAAAACAAAGTGAAAAAAATGTGCAAAATACAAAATGTCTATGGCAGCGTTTGATTTGCGTAGAGTGATAGCGCCCTCTTCCTCTTAAGTTTACAACTAGAATTGATATGGGTCAATTTGGCGCCCCTTAGTTAACTGTCGTATTTGCGGCCCCCCCCCCATTTTTTTTAAGGGCGCCCTTCCCCTCTCCTTTTTTCCCTTCTCTCTCTCTCTCTCTCTCTCTTTTTTTTTTTTTTCTTCCTTCCTCTTTCCCCTTTTTTCCCTTCCCTTTCCTCCCTTTTTCCCTTTCTCTTTTTCTCCTTTTTTCTTCTTTCTTTTTTTTCTTTCCTTTTCTCCTTTTCTCCTCTTTCGGCGCCCCCTTGCGCGCCCCCCGGGGGGCCCGGGCCCGTAAAGCCCCCCCCCCAGAATACGCGCATGGGTATGGTACCTTCTTTGTTTTCAGACAGTACGTTTTCATAAAAGATATTTTAGAAACATAAATATGGTCGAAGCTTACTTCAGTTTGGATAAATTCAATAGATCACAAAGTTTACATATACACTAACCAAAGTTATTGATGGTTTTTCCTGTATTTTGCTTTATTTTTCATTTGTTCACTTGTTGAAGCTGTCAACGAGCTTTCTTCATACTTCTCAGCTCTTCTCCAGGGATCATTGTCCATTACTTCAGCAAGATTTCAATAATAAAGTTACATTTGCAGGTTTCCTTGGGCGAATAGGCCTACCATTTTTTAGGTCTGCCCATATGGTTTCTACAGGAATCTGGTCTAGACATGTGACAACTCCTCAATAATAACCTCTTTTCTCTGTTTTCCCAACTCTAAAACTGTTTGGGTATCGTGGTGATTAAAGACTCACTTTTAATATGTTTCCAAATTTTAGGCTGGCAAATTGATATGATGCTACGTGCTAGCTCCAACTTCACACTACACAGATATGCCTGTATAAACGTAATAACGCCATTGATAAACCCTATTGATTGTAAAATGTGATGCTTGCATGACCAAGTCATCATATCAATATGTCGTCCTGAAACATTTAAACATTATGTTATTATCTGTAATCCACTATGACCCAAATATTCACTTGAATCAGTTTCAGAATTGGTAACACAGAGAAAAGGGGAGATTATGGAGGGTTTGTCACAATGTAGGCCTATATAATACTAGATCCCTGTTGAAATAATATGGACAGAGCTAAAAATTGTATTCGCACAAAGAAACTTGCAAATGGGACTGAATTGTGGCAATCTTGCTGGAGAAATAGACGGACAAGCAACAACTGGGCTTTATATATTTAGTCAGTGAGTTGTCTTTTCAAACTACAATGCGTATAAGGGAAAAGACGGTAATCCATATTTAGAGGGCCCTATTCCCAGCTGATCTATTTTAGATATTTATTTATATCATAATAGTATATATTGACGACAAACTTCTCATCTTTACAATGATACCTTTCTTGAATCATAAATATAACGCACAACCGAATAAATTGCAAATGAAGGTGCAGGTACACAGTCTAATTTCCAAGTTTGTGTCGAACTAAGGATGAAAGAGTGGATGCTTTCAAAGGAGTCGCACATTTATATCGCACTGTATAATAGGGACCGGGCCGATGGCTGATATTCTTTTAAAATGCGACTACATCTAGATCTAGGACATGGTAATATTTTTTATTTTTCGATATCGTCCAAAGCATATTTCATAAGATAGGCCCCCTATCTGAAAGTCGTCAAGAATAAAACTCTCATTTTTGTTCTCTTTTTTTTTTTAAGGACTCATCCGGGCTGGAGTTTGCATTACAAGAAAAATAAAGCAAAGTCGAAAGAGCACAACACTGAAAATTTCATCAAAATCGGATAAGAAATAGCAAAGTTATGAATTTTCTTAGGTTTTGAATCTTTAGGAAACAGTTCTTCAAATTGGCAAACTGATGATGTCTCAGTCCCCCTACTTTCTTTGTATTTTATGGTATGAAATACCAATTAGGGTACATGCAGGTAATATGGGCCCCCTAAGCTCATTTGCCTAATTTGCTTATAAAATGACACACAGTCTAATCTTTGTTTATATGAATCAATAACTACTGCTCTAACTTTTATGGTGAAGAAAAACAATTATCACCAACCCCCCTGTCTGCAATATTCAAATGTTGACGTCATTACCAAAGTGCCCATATTACCTGCATGTGCAGGTAATATGGGCACATGTATTTAATGTATGTTTTAAAAACTACAATGACTCTACCATGTCTGGAATTTGCTTAAAATGTTGAAAATCATTAACTTTAAGATATCATTTGAAATTATAAGACCCTTCAGTAAATACTTTGACTATATATTTCATTGTTTTGTATTTTCGATATTATTTCTTTCTTTAATGTTATTTAAATATTATTTTCATCATACAAGTCAATATAGGCCTACAATAAGTTATTTATATTAACTATATACTGTGAATATACCCCAAAAAATCGTAGCAAAGAGATTGATGCCTCATCCCAATACTAAGTACCAGAATCATTTCCGCCATTTTGGATGGCCCATATTACCTGCACTAATGTTGCTGCGTCAGGCAAGCATTCAATGCCACATTGCACCCCTTCACTACAACAAATTGACCTGTACACGCTAGTATGATAAAAATGTAACTATAAGCTTACTAAATATACAAAACAATTGAGGTTACCCCCTCAAACACTCTTTCACCATCACATTCTGTGAAATATCAAATTTTACATCAGGGTAAACAATGCCGTAAGTTTTACCTACCTTGTTGGTTTTCAGCAATTTTCTCAGAGAAATTTCGGCATCAGATGCTCTCACGACGATATATTTTCGTATACAGTTCATATGAACAGCATTATGGTGCTCACACCGGTCACCGGTCACCGGTCGACGGTCACGTCACGACATGATTTGCTCCAGGTGGCCCATATTACCTGCTGGCCCATATTACCTGCATGTACCCTATCAAGATTTTCTACCCCAAGGACATAAGAACACGGATTAATCCTTGTGGGATGTTCAAGGTCACAAGTGCTTTTACTTATTTCAGTATGAGGGACAAATTTTCTGTATACGCAATATATGAAAAAATGAGATAAATAGGATTTCATGTAATAAAATACACAAGAAGTAGGGGGACTGTGACATCATCAGTTTGCTCATTTGAATATTTAAATATTCAAATGAGACAATGAGACAATATTATTGCCAAGAACTGTTTTACAAAAAAAAAAATCAAGACCTAAAAAAATGCATAACTTTGTTATTTTTCATCCGATTTTGATGAAATTTTCTGTGTTGTGCTTGATGAATTTTACTTAATTTTACAAAACTTTTTCATTTCAGCCCGGACTCCTCCTTTAAGGTCGGTTTGGTGCCGCCAAGGTCATTTTGGTGCCCCTCTAAGGTCTAATTGGCGCCCCCTTGAGTGACTACTCGATGGGCCCGGGCCGCAGACCCCCTTAGAATGCGCGCATGAAAACAGCTATCATCTCACTAATTTGTCACATTTTGATTCTGAAAGAGTGGGCAAATCTGTTTTCGTTTGCTTTCTGATCAAAATATAAGTCTACATTGTGAAATCTGTACAATTTGTAGGCCTACTTGTTTTTTTTTCCCCACGTAATCTTAAAAAATTCCAGGCCGAGAAACCATTTTTGAACGAGGAGCATTTCGCATTCTACAGAGTGAGTCAATAAAAATGTCCCACCTTTTTGAAGCTCTCTTGTGAAAAGTATGAATATTTAATCATGGGTTTAATGATATGTGCTGGTAGAGTCATCCTCCTTGCATATGTTGGTACAATTTATGTTTGGATCTTTGCACGCATGACTGAATAACAGACAATCTTCAGAAGACGGTAAGATCTCACTTGCGCCGAATGGCTTGGTGAAGAATAAAAAAATTGAGAATGTATTACTTATGTGCACGCACAAAGACACACACCCACACGTACCCTCATTCACACATACACACAGCACATACACACCCATACCCTCACCACACACTCCCACATTCACCCTCCACACATACACACGCACATACCCTATCTCATCCATATCAGCACACAAAGCACATACACACCCACACCCTCACCACACACACACACCCACACACACCCTCCACACACATACACACACACACACAAACCCTCACTCAAAATCACAAACAGTTGTTAGGGAATTACTACGTCCCAAACATTCAGTGATGGTCTTGGTAAAAAGAACGTCAAATAGAACATTTTATTTGTGAATTGTTTGATGTGTATGTGGGTGAGGTTGTGATGATGCGCGTGTGTGTGTGTGAGGGAGGATGGGTGTTTGGGGGTGTGTCTATGTGGTGAGAGGGTGAGTGGGTAGGTGTTTACACATAATATGTCGACATTTGCTTTTGATATTCAACCAGCCACTTGGCGCAAGTGAGATCTTACCGTCTTCCGAAGATTGTCTGTTATTCGGTAATGAGTGCAAAGATCCAAATGAAAATGGTACCAACATATGCTAGAAGGATTACTTTACCGAGAAATATCATAAAACCCATGATTGAATGTTCATACTTTTCACAAGACACCTTCAAAATGATGGGACATTTTTATTGACTCACTCTGTATAACATAAGGACAAAGAATAATTGAGCAGATCCCCTGAAATGTAGTGGCCCGCATTGACAAAAGGGTTTAGTGGTATGAGCTCAATGATCATTGTTCAGTAACACCTTGAAGGAGAGAAGACTTTTTTTGCCTCCATAATGACTAATTCATTGGTATTTGTGTTCTAAAATCTCAGCAATAAAACATTTCCACATAATTTACTGGCCTCATCGTAAACATTGGGTTACTCAGAAATAATCTACAAAATAACAATTTATAGAACAACAGAAAACTTTTGTACTTGCCAAGTTGTGAAATCGTATTTCGTTATTTTCATCATTCATAATTATAATGTCATTTTCATCATACAATGTCATAAAAATATTTCCAGAATAATAATAGAGGCAGGTGACAAAAGTCAAAAACTTGAAGGATATACATTAAATGACCCGCGCACTCTATATGCTCTGGGACAGGAGGAACATCCATGCTAATCTAGGGGGGGGGGGGGCCGGGCTTTACGGGCCCGGGCCTCCAGGGTAGGCGCTCAAAATGGCGCCAAATAGACCTTGGAGGAGCTCCAATTTTAGCAAAAAAATACAAAATACAAAATAACGAAAAAATATACAAATATACCGGTACTTGATTTTAGCTTATCGCGCGGCAAGCGTGACGTGGACAGTTTTGAGTGCACCTTTTGTCTCGCCAAGTGTATAACGATGAAAAGAATGGGGTATACCTTTCTGGATCCATCATTGGGGGCGCCAAAATCAAAATCACATCGGGCCCCCCGGGGTGCCAAATCCTGGATATGCGCCTGACATCATTCACTCAGTCTTCTTTCATTTTCTTAAGACTTGGAAGAAATGGTTTTTGTACAAGGCATTGTACATTTGCAATTTACTTTTTTAAGAAAGGTATAATTGGAAAGGTGGAGAGTTCATGTTTAGTCATAATTTATGCTATACAGTGCGTCCTAAAAAAAAGAACTAACACTTTTTACAAGGCTACCGAATTAAAGATATATGATTCTTGGGGGAAAGGTTTAAATGTATATAAAGCTCATATCCTTAACTATCATTATGACACACAAAAAAAAAATCCAAAAATAACGTATTCTTCAGTGAACAATGCCCACTTTTATGAAGGACACAAAAACAACCTGCGCATTCGCTATTCATTTATCCCCTGGGTATGGCATGCCAAGAAGGATTCAAGAAATAATGGAATAAACAAAAACAAAAATAAACTGAAGCAACCATGAACTGAAGTCAGAGCAAAAATCAAAGATATGAAAACAAAACTGTGAAAAACTGCATTTTGCATAATATTGATTGTTTATTTCTGACGTTTGATATATCTTTTACTCTGTTAGCTGATTTATTCCATTATTTCTTTTAATCCTTCTTGGCATGCCATACCCAGGTGGTAAATGAATAGCGAATTCCTGCGCAGGCTATTTTTTGTGTCCTTCATAAAAGTGGGCATTGCTCACTGAATAATGCGTTATTTTCAGAATTTTTAATGTCATAATGATAGTTGAGGATATGCGGAGCTTTATCTATACCTTTTCCCCAAGAATGAAATATTTTTAATTTGGTAGCCTTGTCAAAAGTGTATAGTTCTTTTTGGGACGCACTGTATATGAACAGCAAAAACAAATGAGCTTGGGATATGAGCCCTTTTTTTTTTTTTTTTTTTTTTTTTTTTTTTTTTCTTCTTTTTTTTTTGATACGGTATACACGCATCTCCTGCAGCACCTGATCTGCTAATTTGTTTATTTCTTTTAGTAAATCTGACATTTGAAAGACACCATTGCACTGCCTGCGCGTGACTAAAAAAATTCGATGCTAGATATTTTCGCACGTGTACCGCTCAAGTATTTAAAATTTAGTCGCTGCATTGCAGGCCCGAAAATTAATTCATCATCATCGGAAGAAATCATGTCAGAAACAACTGTAAACGTTGTTGTTGGCAATATCACAATGGTTGATCCAGAGGTTTACAGATATTGGTTGGATGGCTACTCTGGTAACTATATCGGCTAGATCTAGATCGTTAGAATCTATATCCTCGAATTTGTCTCCTCTCTTCTCGTGTGTTGACTGCATAAAGCGCTCGCTGTGTAAAACAGCCAATACTAAAATAGGAGTGCAATGATTGATGCCTCCGCCACTAGCACTGACGAAATAAACAGGAGTGAATGGACTGGCATGACTGGTGACTTTAATATTCAAGCCTGAAAGATACTAACAGTTAAGGTCCTGTCCCACAGGCGGCAATCGTTGTGGCGACAACCTGATAATTTCATAATTATAAGGAGTTCGTCTTTAAAAAGGCGATTATAAACCTAGATACGATTACGACTCTATCTAACTTTCTAAGTAAGGCTAAAAAGGGCAAGCTAAACAGTTAGGCTACAAAATCAACTTGCTACCCACATATGCGTGCAAACCGACCATAGAACGGATCGACGCATTCCCCATCGGCCACCGATTCCCTTTTTTAAAAATTTTGACTTAACGTTAGAGAGTCTAATTACAATAAAATTTCCAATTTATTTCATACTCGCCTGATCTATCACTTTACCTGTGTATTTTGGACTGGATTAGATCTACAGATGATATAGATTATCTAGATGATTCAAATGTAGACATATCAGTCCGTTTCTCTCCTATCAGCCAATTCGGTGAATGAGAACGGACTCGAGTACGCACCAGCTAACTGTATGTTGAACAACGTAAAGGGCTTGCACCTATAGAGCTTGAATAACAAGAGGACAACCCATTCAGTAAAGCATTAGAATACTACGATAATATTTTGTGATTGACTATCGTGTAATTGACGATCTTTGTTTACGAATTGTAAATAAGATTGACCCGCGGAACTCAATTGACCTCATAACGGGACTAGCTTTCTTCCAGGCCCAAAAGAAGATTTTTATCGAATGGATTTATTCAGGTAGTCCCAACCAATACTGATCTTTACGAAAGATCAGTGGTGGATCGAGTATTTCAAAATGCAAAATTTGAATTCTACATTTCTGGTACACCCCATTTTCTCCCCCTGTCACATATTCCCTTTTTTTTCTTTCCTTTTTTTTTTTCTTTTTTTTCTCTCTCTTTTTCTTTGGAGGGGGGGGGTACATAAAGATGTTTTTTTTTTTTTTTTTGCCCATCATAAATTAAAAAAAATCGAGCTGGTCCGTTTTTCGACTTTACTTTTCTCTTTCTCACTTTTTTTTTGGGGGGGGGAGGCGGATGATTATGATGGGCAAAAAAAAAAAAAAAAAATCAGCTTTTGCCCATCAAAAAGGTCATCAAGTATTGGCCAAAGGGTTAGGTTCAATTGGTAAATTTGGCTGGTCGCCCATTTTTCCTTTTTTTTCTCTCTCTTTTTTTTTCATTTTTTTTTTTTTTTTGAGGGGGGGGTGGTTTGGGAGGTAGATGTTCTTTTTTTTTTTGCCCATCTTAAATCATAAATAGAGCTGGTCTCCATTTTCCACCCTTTTTTTTTCTTCTTCTTTCTCTCTTCTATTTTTTTTTTTTGGGGGGGGGCGGGGTAGTTTTAAAAGTGTTTATCGGCCTTTTTCCCATCGTAAAGGTCAAGTTTTAATTGGCCATAGTTCAATTGGTAAACTGGCAGGTCGCCCATTTTTCCTTTTTTTTTTTCTTTCCTTTTTTTTTATCGGGGGGGGGGGGGGGATTGGGAGGGGAGTAGGCGTTTATTATTTTTTTTTTTTTTTGTTTGCCCATCATAGAGCATAAATCGGGCCGATCGCCATTTTTATTATTATATTTTTTTTTGTAAAGGGGGGGGGGGGGGAGGAGGGGGTAGTGCCGGCTGGCCACCCTGGATACGTGCCTGAGATCCATATAAATTTCTCACAGTTTTTTTCAACTCAATCGTGTAGGAAGTCCCATCGGTGGCGGAAAAAAAAATGTTTGAGTGATAGAATTAAGACGCCTATATACGAGACTAACCCTCTCAAGAGAAAAATTCTCTTTCCTGCAAGATCTCACGTACGGAGAACACACCTACGCAAAGCGGTGAGCTTTTTCCCAGTTT
The DNA here is from genome assembly GCA_940671915.1 of Paracentrotus lividus. Classification (NCBI taxonomy): domain Eukaryota; kingdom Metazoa; phylum Echinodermata; class Echinoidea; order Camarodonta; family Echinidae; genus Paracentrotus; species Paracentrotus lividus. The sequence continues at coordinate 11,712,176 of CALNVZ010000174.1, forward strand.
TTTTACATTTTTTTTAAATAACAAAAGTAAGATATAGGCATATAATATAGAGCTATATCTCAACTTTTTATATAGGACAAATTTTGAATAGTATACACGTCTGATGATTTAAAAAACAAGGCAGAAAAATCGTGCTTTTCAGGGGTGAGCGTCCGCCGTGTATAGCTACTTGGCGGTGCAAGGTCAATAATAATTGACCATGCAATAAGTGTAAGTGCTTGCTACCACACTCACAAGAGCAAGATCGCCAGTTGTCGCAACAACGATCGCCTCCAGTGGGACAGCCTCTAGATCTATGGGCTATATCCTCGAATTTGCCTCCTCTCTTCTTTTGTGTGTGAGTCCACTGTGTACAAAGTCAGTGGTGTGGAACGGTGTCTCCACCACTGTCTAACAGTAGTGGCGCCGGTCCAGAACAGCTGTTCGTCTGTATAAACACTGACCGTCTGCATAAACAAAGACGTTTGCCAAATTTTGAAATCATCAATAACAAGGTTTGTCTTCAATTATGAAGACACCTGTTTTCTTTAGGGACCTACGGGATTTGGATGGCAGTTACGGAACTTGAGACTAAAATTAGATTCCTTAATCCTTATCATCAATTACCCCCAGTCACCATCTACTTTTATGAGTATGACTTGTCCGTCTTCCCAAGGATATAGATCTAAAAGGGATCAAGTGTCAATCACTGTGTTGTAGCTTTGGGGAGCATGGCACAGTAGAGCCTCAGTGAGTGGAGTTGGCATCAATTGGGAGGCTATTTTTACTGTACAGTGTCTTTATAAACGAGGACAAGTTCAGTAATCTGAGACGATCTTTGTTTTTGGACCGGCGCCTCTACTGACTAATAAGGGCAATTCCAAGATAATGTACCCTGAGAAGACAAAATTTCATCTTTGTTTTATGAAGACATTTCTGGTACATGTAGAATATGAAAGCCCAAATGTTAAACCTTAGAATTTCATTAAGAAAAAATTTGTTGATATGCAAATTTATGCAAATTTGGGACACCTAATTTGCATAATTGGTAACTAGAGCGTTACATATGGGACATTTATAAAAATTCATAGAAAATCAAAACAAAATTGGTGAGATTCTATCATGTGGGGGACATGGACCCCTTTTTATCATTCAAATTTTTCTGTAAAAAAAATTTGGTGACCATCTAAATAAATATGCAAATTAGCTCATGTCTGATAACGAAATGTCCCATACGTAACAAATTGAGGGCATTTTGTTAAGTTATTTCCCAGAATATAACACTTCAATTGTTGCAACTCTGGGAAGTTCTAATTTAATCAATGTGACAGTATAATACCATTATAAGTTTTGAAAATTTAACTAACTTTTTAATTTATAGTCAATTCAAATATTGTTACGTATGGGAGCATATGTTACGTATGGGACATTTGTACACATTGTTAATGGGGAAGTTTGTGTACAAAGTGAATGTAGCATTTTAATTTTTAAGAGTGCTCCAAAAGTGATTTATTCACATTTTCTGGAGTTTATAAAGTTTGCTTTGCATGATACTTGCTCCATTAAATGAATGAAACCAAAAAATTTGGTTTAATAATACAGAAATACAGAAAAAATAAAAACAATATTTTAGAATACATAAGAAATTCACAAAACAATGAAAAACATATGAATGAAAAGTGGGAATTGTCATTTTCTTTTAAAATCATATTGAATATGTTCCAATACAACATTTGAAAAGAAAGAAAATCTTTTCCTATTTTCATATTTGAAAAAAAATTAATTAAAAAAATGATGGATCAAACTGTGTGCATTCTCTATGGGGACACGTAACTGTCCCATACGTAACACATCCTCTCTGACTTTAACAAAGGCTTGCAAAAAAAGTGACCATCCTTATGACTCCAAACTTTACAGAACTAAACTAGACCGTTGGACCTTTGAACACACCAAACTTCAATACATCAGTGGAAATACTTTCAGAGAGTTTTGGAGTTGAAAATTCTTCTTTAAAAACTTGAATTCTTCTGGTCCCATACGTAACGCCCTACATTTTATGTCATTGCATCAAAGGTCAAGGTCATATGTCATCATCTCCCACCAGAGTATTCTCTTGGATACCTATCATGAGGATAAGAAAAAATAGTGCCCTTAACCTTCACAAAGATTTTATAGATGGCAAAAGGCTCTGAAATGTCCCATACGTAACATGCACGTTAGGCCGTGTGTTATAAGTTCACCGCCTTTTGCGTTACATGCCAATTTGACTACAAACAGAACGTTTTTCACTTCAAAGACCTGTATCTCGAAAAGTATATACCCTACTTTATCAAAACTATACATTTTCTGAGAGGAAATTCATCAAGGAATCTAAATCTGCATTGAAAAATTTTATAAAATAGCTCTGTGATTTTACGCATCGTGGTTGGTCAAAACACGTCACGTGTGCATGCTGAATTTTCGATGCAAAGTACTAGTGTGCATTTTGCGGCGCAAAAAAAGTGATAACACATACATCCGGGTCTTTTCCGTGTCTTGTTTACTTTCTTGGATGACGATCGTGATGTAGATCTTGAGCTACTTACCAAAAATTCCAAGGGATAATCCCTTGGAATTTTTTTGGTAAGTAACTCAAGATCTACAATGTACTAGAGCTAGCAAAATGTCGCAATTTTATAAAAGCGTTAACACACTTCCCTGTATTGTGCGATTAAACGTAAATGCAGTGATCGCTCGATGCTTCGGATGGGGCACTGCTGTGCACTCGCCTGCGGCTCGTTGCAGCGCGACCCCTATCCAAAGCTATCTCGCGGTGCACTGCATTTATCTCCAACTCAGGTAGGGATGTTTATGCTTATCTTAATACCAGGTTCAAGATTAAAAAAAGTATATTCTGAAAATTTCAGGAAATTTTGAATTTTTTTAATTTTCATTATTTATCATCAAGTCATCTATTATCAGCAAATAGTAATGATATTATATATTATGATAGAGAATATTCAGACCTTTCAATGAGGTTAATTCATTATGGTTTACAATTTTTAATAAGTTGAAAAATATAAAGATCTGAAATTTACCCAAAAATATAGACTTTTTCAAATTCATGAGGGGGTTGAGTCCTGCCAAGTGCTGTTGACCATCAACAAAATGTGTAAGTGTATTGATGGTATAAAGCAGTTTATAAGCTTCAATTTGGTGCAAATTACAAAATTAGCTAAAATTTGGCAGAGCCATATAATTGCAGTTTCCCTGCAACAGTACTGCAATATCTCTCATCCTAATGACTTTGTACATGAGGGCATTGCATTTTAATTTTAGGTTCAAATAATGATTGTTGGGTTCTTTCTGGTACTATTGTGACTAATCAAAGCCTATTTGTTCAGTGATTTTATGGTATGAAGCAGTTATAACTTCAGTTTCTTGGTTAGCCAAATTTAACCAGGTCCATAGACCGAAATTTGTGGCCAGACGCAAATTCAAGGGTTTTCGCCTAAAATCAACCACAAAATGTAAAATTTCCATGAACTTTGTATGTTATCAGGCTGGCCGCCTAGCTTCCGGCCCACACCCTACTGTCCTCAACTTAAACCCATTGACACTCACAACCAGAACGTGACCTAGAACATGAAAAACTTTCAACAGGGAGCTAGCACTAGTAATATAGCTTTGAAATGAGATCAAATTTGTTACATAAACTTTCTTACTTTGGAAAATATGAACAAATTAATGCTGAAAAATAGCAAAAAACGTAACAGCACCACCCTTTTTGGGTGGCGAGTTCATAACACATGACCGTTATCTTGGACTTGCCCCTAAATGAACGGGAGTGAATGGACTGGAGACTTATTCCCAGATAATGCCGATCTATGGCTATCTTAAACCTAGAATTCTCTAAACATGCTAAACTATAAAGCTTAAGTAGACCCATCACATTAATTTTAACTCCATAATTATGCAAGCAAGCTCCAGCAACCTCGTTTTCATACCAAAAAGTCCAAAGTCAAAGACGCACAATTTTTCATATGAACAAGCTTTATTTGCATAGCCATAGACTTAGGGCCTAGACTCTAGATAGATCTAGTCTACTGTAAAGCTATACTCGCAACAAAATTGAAACTCCTCACTTTACTCTTTGGCAAGCCTCGTTTTCACTACGTCTATTCTATGGCAGAATCGCACCATTCGATTTATTGAAGTTCATGACATATTTGGTACCCTAGCCTGGGGTACCAACTAAAAATCCGCCATTTTGTTGAATCATTTATTTATAGTGCTGTACCCTGGGTCACCAAATTGTCCAAAATCATATTTAAATTCTTGAGTAAGACCTATAATAAGTCAATTTTGTTACTTTTATTGTCATTAGATTTATATGTTAAAGAAGGAAAATAGGCGTAATAATTCTCGCACCGATCGTAGGATCATGAAAATGATACTCTGTACGCTAATGGACACAAATGGGCGCTTCACAACGCCGTTCCCCGGGTTATGACGGTACCCCGGTGTACGGCGTGGTGCATCAAATACTAAAAAATTGTTTTAACAGTGTGTTGCATAAACATGAACAGAGTGATGAGCTTTGCACGATTATCCAAATCAGAGGGAGCAATTACCGCCTTGATCAGAGGCTAAGAATTTCAGGCCGTAAAAGATTGCTAGATGTGCCTGTCAACAGTGCAGTGACAGTGACTTTGTACTGGTACTAGTATGGTACCTAGTATTAGTGCAAGTAGAGAGTAAAGTAGAAATCTTACTGCGGGAGCCCGTAAGCCCAACATTACACATGCAGGGGTTGTATTCTGAATGATGTTTGAAGACAAATTTATTCTTGTATCTTCGGAGTTTTAAGACAAAATACGTATATCCAAAATTATATTAATTTTTCTCTTATAAATCTTTTATTCTGAAAATTGTCTTATCGATTTTTTATCTTAGGGCAGTTCCAAGGTAATGGAGTGACATTCAGAAGCAACATTTCAGGATTCAAACTAATTTATCATCCAAGCTTTAATCTTTATTTACAAAGAAATGGTTCATGACAAAAGCTGATGGTATCCTCCCTTCAAAATGATAACATTTGTTATAGTGACCCTTTATTCATAAACATGGTTACGGAGTGACGCTAAATGGACATGCATATTTGAGCAAAAAAGATTTTGCTTAAACTCTGTGAACTTTAAATGGCTATCACAATTTTGAGTAATTGATTAGATTTTGTGTTATACTAGGTATAATATGACACCATAATGGTTACGGAGTGACAAATTTTATAAAGCCATATTTCTCAAACAAAATCCATTCAAATATAAAAAGTTTATGTAATTGGTAGGTATGGGTGTTCCAGATTTGCAAATAAATTTTTGTTGCATTAAACCCAATTATTCTAAAAATATTTTAAAAATATGTGTTTTTGTGGTTACGGAGTGACATTTTGCGGTAACTTCATGTTTGTGCTCACTGATATGGAACAAAGAGCGCAAAGCAAAATTTTATGTCAAAACTTTATATTTTATATATCCTGCTTTCATAATAAAATATAATGAAAGTATTTTTTTCATTTTCTAGGTACATTTCTCTTACATGAAATTTAGGTAAAAAAGATACAAATTTGACAATTTTAGTAAAATTGAATATGAATGCCATTTTTAAACCTAAAATGCCCTAGAAAGGCCAAAACATCCACTGATATTGAAAATTTGGACTTTTAACATTCATATGATACCAAATTTGTCATGGAACCATGAACTTGAAATTTTGGGGGTCATGTCCTGTTTTGCTTGGAACTGCCCCTTAACTACCTTGGCAACTACTACAAAATTTACAACAGGTAGGGGACTACTCCATGATAACTGCGAATTTGCTGTGATATTCTTTGAAGAAGGGGGAGATTGTGTTTGTAGTCTTTTAGCACAAAATGTTTGAATAATATTGCAGAGAACAAAATATTGATGGTATAGACTCTAACTAAGCACTATTCAACTTAAATTTTGGGCTCAATTCAAAGACAAAGACCAAGGCCTCATTTCTGCCATCCTACAATATGTAGGCTCTATATTTGTTTAAATGTGGAAATATTATTTTATGTTTAAATGATATAAGAAGATAGAATATTTCATTTTCCCCCAAGCTTATGAAGCTGCGCGGAAGAGACATCAGAAGGTGAATCGCCAGAAGCCTGGTTACTCCTTTGAGATCATCAAGAATGATACCGATGACAATTACAGAGCTTTTATTGCCATGGAGAAACATCTACAGAATCCTACCAATCTAGCCAATCAACCATTATTTCAACTTTCTCCTGATATACAAGGATTCCTTGTGGAAAAGTAAGTTGACCTACATGTATAGAACATCTGTTTATTATCCCTTTTGATATGTTGTATGTTCTGTTCGTATTTAGATTTATTTGTTTTTCAGATATTGATTCTTTGAAATATATGTAATCACTGTTCTCCATTTATCTTTCTCTCCAAATAGAACTCTTTAAGTTGCTTAGACTTTGTGCAAGTTTGTGGGATCACTTTAATATCTTATCAGCTACATGTAGGCAATATCTTCTATTCGGAACTTCTTACATGCATTAGCTTTATTTTGCTGAAGATAAGAGATTAAGAATAAAGCAAATAGCTGGCATCATAGTTGAATTTTTGTTAATGTACTATATTTATAAAGCAATATTTATGAATCGTTTGTCTTTTGATAGTTTCTATGAATTGGACTCCTCCGTCGCAAGAGAAATACTTGGTAAGAAGCTTTCAAGCAGACACAGAAAGGATTTGGACGAAATCAGGGACAAGACTAATGTGGCTCTTAGGAGTTGCAGAAGACAGGTATAAACTCCTTAAACCTAATAAAAAGGGATCCAGAAACAATCATGAATAACGTTCTAATTGTAATTTACTGATTTCGCTCAGAATTCTGTCATTATCATTGTGGATATACAGTGCATCCCAGGAAAAGCTGAACCCAAGTGCTTCTAAGTTATTTTTTCTAGGTGAAAGCAAGCAATTAATGAAATATCAATTGCAGCCTTTTTAAGTTCAACCTTTCTTCTTTCATTTGACATCAAAGGCATTTTAAATGAGCCACGCATTGATGAGCAAGAAGTTTGTAAAAATTGATTGTAAAAATCAGTTTGCACCGAAGGAGTGGTTGGCATTTGTACGGAAGCAAAAGCCTTGCCTCAGAAAGGGAGGGTTCATTAGCATTATCTTTTACGTTTTTCGTCAGTCTTTATTCATCACATTTCCTATTGATAGTGGACCCAAAGAGTCGTCCCTTGCTGGGGAACTCTAGCACGATTCCTATTGCAAAGTAGTTGAGACATTAAAATTTCAAAATCCTCTTGTTCATCAATGCTTGGCTCTTTTGTATTGTATATGTTATCAAAAAGAGGAAAAGATGAACTTTGAACTTGTGCATTTAATATCTCACTAATAGCTTGCATTCACAGAGAACAACAACTGATCATTCTGGTTTCACTTTATTTGGGACACCCTGTATAGGTTAGTCAGGAATCCCTGGAAATTTACAAGACAATTGCTTGCTTTACTATCAGGCTATCTATGATATCAAATTCAAATCTTGAAAACCATGACAGTAGCGCTTTTTGGCAAGTACCAGTTAACTTAATTTGCTCCGTGGCACAGAACATACACCGAGCTTTCGGCGCTCCCATCCTATTCACCAAGACTCACTAATGATCAGTAGTGAAATTGATCGTGCTGAACCCTATGCCGAGCATCGTTTGTTATCTCTGTTTTAAAGTTATAAATTACTTTTATTAGCTCTGAAACTTTCAGTGGTTCTTGATTATATTCAGAGCAATAGGATTTTATAGCCCTTTTGCACTTGAAATTTAGTTCTCCAAGGTAGTTGTCGAAGGATATTGAGGTGGGGGGGGGGGGAGGGTTGGGGGCTTTAGCTTGGTGTTCAAGGTGTCATCATATAGTTGTCTGGGGGTAGGGTAGATAGGGTGAGAGTATGAGTGTTAAAGAATCGCTGTCATCATAAAATTTTTAAAAAAGGATTTACGAAAATAGGTACTAGTATAATTTGCATAGGAATGACTATTAAATTTTCATATTTCATTATTTTATTTTGTTAACAAATCAGAATTACTCAAATGATTTCTGTTTCCAATGAGGGCGATTTGATTATTTTCTGTCTCTGATACAGTATGATAATTTCAAGAGAGTCTTCAAGACCGTGGAGGATATGGAAGGACCTATGGTGAAGAACATCCAGAAACACTTTCTTCTTTCGGAAGAACTTGCCAAGTATGTAATACAGTCTCCATTGGATTACTAAAAATATATAATTACAGTAATCATCATATTACGAATCCCCATCTCATTTCTTTCTTTTTTAAACATGGAATGATTAATACATATGAGAAAATATATTCAAAAGTAATAGAGATTGATACAGTCAAATTTTGAATTTGATTTGAACCTTTTTTGCTCTTGGCCCAAATAAATTTGAAAGAAAATTATATGTTGGATTGAGTGCACGATGGCTGCCGAGGAAAATCAAATAAATTTTAGAGCATCCTTTTCCTTTTGTATCTATAGCATAATTATTTTGATATACATATATCTGAAATATAAATTATTATTTAAAAAAAAAGACTATTCAAGCAGCAGTACACTGACATTCAGGACAAGACATACATTTTCACAATTAATCTAAAAAAAACTCACACTATATCACTGGGAAAGAGATTATTAACCCTAATCAGACTGGGGTGTTTTGGTAGCTGTCAAGACTGGGGGGGGGCCATGATGGCCCCCCCCTAAGATCTCGGCCGCCGATCACGCGACCGTGCTGAAAATTTGCACGATGGTAGTGAGCCATGTAATCTACAAGACTGCGCTGTTAATTTTTCCAAAATAATATGAATTTTTTTTATATGAATTAATTATGCTAATTTATGCATGAAATCATACTTTTTGCTCTAATTGAAAAAATAAAGCTCCTAGAATGCTAATTTTGTGTATTATTATTCCTTATAGCATTCCTAACGATTGTACTAGAAAAAAATTCTCGTTTCAAAATTAATTTCTTATGTATTTTATTGTTTTATGAATTTCTTATGTATTTCTTTGTTTTTTCGACCTTTTGTTTTTCCTTTTTTTTTATGCAAAAATCATTTAAGAACCATTTTTAAGCATAAATATGCTAAAATAAATTGATTTCAGCCAATGAAAGTGAAAATAATCATATCTTTGTGAATTAGGTGAGATAACTCAATTTGCATTGACTTTGTACACAAAATCACGTTTTTGAGCCATTTTCGGTCTGACGGATATTTTTGAAAATCGTGCAGCGTCGTAACGGTACGACCGATTTTTGCGAAAATGGTTTCAAAAGATGCGCGAGACTTGAAAGTAAAAAGTCAGCAAGCGGCGCGATCAGAAAATTTCGTGCGGCGGAGTGGTCGCGGAAAATGTCGAGGGGGGGGCCATGATGGCCCCCCCCCCCCCCAGTCTGATTAGGGTTAAAGAGAAATGATGGTATCAATATGTAAATTTAAAAAAATAAATATCCTGGTTTCATCCTTTACCCAAACAGGAAGTATGCTGCGATTGTATTCTTTGCCAATAATCGATTCGAGACAGGAAAGAAACGTGTCCAGTATCTGACTTTCAATGACCTGGCTTACTGTGCAGATGAGATGATCAGTAGTTGGACAGTTGGCTCAGTGGGTAAGTGTGTTAGCCTTAGTTATGTGGTCTGGTAAGAGCAAGAAGGGCGATTTACACCCTTCTGGCTCTCATTCTGACCTTCAATGACCTAGCTTACTGTGCAGATGAGATGATCAGTAATTGGACAGTTGGTAAGTGTGTTGGCCTTAGTTATATAAGGTCTGGTAAGAGCCAGAAGGGCGATATTCCTTTACACCATTCTGGCTCTCATTTGCACCTTCATTGACCTGGCTTACTGTACAGATGAGAACTATAGAGTTTAGGTATAATCATACAATGATGATGATCATACAGTGATGGTTATCATTATTTATTTTGTTAGGCATTTATATGATTTCTTTGACTGACTTAAGACAAATTGAATGCACTGATGGATACTGATCATTGGCATACCTGTCAGAATGGGTACTGTGACTAGACGAGATATATTGTCTAGTCACATGTTGTGCCTTTTGACCCCCCTGCATGTTTATCTTTCTTATTTCTCAAAATATGTTGTACTTGATAACTGTTTTTTAAGTGTCTTTCTTTTGCATTTGTGGAATAAAGTTGAATTTTATTGCTGAATCATGTTTGTCTATATGCAATGGATGTTCGGTAAGAAATCGTGTTTTTTTTTCATCATTATAACTTTTTGTGTTTCAGATACCAGGAAAGAAGACTTGGATGCAGATTTTGACCGGGAATTCCTCCAGATGCTGAGGGAACTCAAGTTTCTTGCCTACGATAAAGATGCAAGTGACCAACACAGAACGTAAGTGGTATAGTGGTTTGTACTCTAGACTTCAAATCTGAAGATCCAGGGTTCAGAGCCAGGGCAACAGACAATGATAAGGGCCCTTATCCACAATATCCTCTTTTAACCTAGGTGTTGTAAAGTGCTTTAAAGTAGAAAGGAATTATTATTTTATTGTCAGAAAAATTGTCTTTTGTAGTCTCTGAAAAAATAAATGAATAGATATCTTTTTGTAAAATATCTTCAGAATAGACATGTGGCCATGCGTTTTGAGGTGGGCCCTTTTCTGTTACATTATATGTTTTCAAAGAAATTGTACCGTTTTTATTTAATAGAGTATTATTCTTATATTTGACACCCTATACCCATAAAAGTATACATATTCTGAAAAAGAATTGTCTGAAGAATTCAAAAAATCATTCTGAAAAGGGATAGGGTTAAGTCATAAGAAGTTACAGATCAAGATATGTGAAAAAAGGTGAGAAAAAAGTACTTCAGGAAAAATCTTGGCAGAGAAAAAACAAAGGACCCTACAAGAAAATAACACGCATATTTGAATTCTTCAAAGTCAGACCTTTTCAACAATATATAACTTGTTAGGGGTTAGTTGTGATAGAATAATTTTGCGCGATCATCTTTCCAGCGAAAATTTCAGATCGGAAAATTTGGGGAAATATGTGTTATGATGTTTATTTACCCTAGAATATAAGTTTTGTCCTTACAACCTTTTGAAGTTACACTAATCAATAAAATATATTTACTGTTCTTATTGTTGATACAAATGATGCGATCTGGCTTATAGCAAGGGATTTGACTTTTCTTGGTTCAAAGACATGTGAACAGGTATATAGGGGAGAGTGGGGTTAGTTGGAACACGGGGTTAGTTGAAACATTGTAATTTTCTTGAACGTCTATAAATATATTTATGCAAATCTACCCTCAAGTTGTTGCTATTAACAACTGCCATCCACCACATTTTAGACAGCACACATGCTTCAAGCCTCGTGAAGTTACAAAGTAATGTTTGTTTTTTCACCTTCTGAGTAAATTTTGTCATTTTTACAAATGTTTTATTATCTCAGAGAAGATCATAAATTAAGTTGGCCAGTTTTTGACTATAACAAACAGTTATACCAAACTATAAAACAAGGTTAAATATATGGCATGTTGTTGTCCCTCTTTTGTGCTGTAAGCTTACAAATGTCAAATGGGCCTCTGGGGTTAGTTGGAACATTTTGAAGGGGGTTAGTTGGAACATGTACTAAGTAAATAGGTTTCAGCTGAATGAAAAAATAAAAATCATATAATTCAATGAAGTGTTCCGAAATATTAGAGCACATTGGACAATTTTATTTTGGTTTAAACAAAATATATTGCAGAATGCTACTTCACAGGACTTCAGAATATCTGTATGTGAGTGGATGCTATCAAGTGTAATAAAACATGAAGTTAAAAAAAAAAAAAACACCAATCTTTAATATTTTGATTGGAATCAATAAAGCAAGTTAGCTGAATCCATGCAATAATGTTGCAGGTATTTTAAATATAATCGTATATGATATAATGCACAATGTTTCAACTTACCCCATACCTTGTTCTAACTAACCCCGTGTCTGGGGTTAGTTGGAACACTTGACATGGTCTTGTTGAAGATGGATTTTTTCCGGAACCATGGGGTACATTTTTAGCATACAGATATACACTAAAGCTGATTGTTTATCGTTTCTTGAAATAAATCCGCTTTTGTTTTACGGCCATTTTTGAGAAAAATGTTCCATATAACCCCGCTCTCCCCTACATGTGTATCTCCGAGAGTTATACATATGAGGTTATACCATTAATTAGCTTAATTAAGTAACTATTGATGAGTGTAAATTTGACCCACTATTAATTGTCATAAATAACAATCCAATCAAACTGTTTCATGTTATGTTCAATGATATTTATAACTCATTTGTTTTACTGAGAAATAGAAATTTATGTTCCCTTCCATCATCTGCTGTACAAAAATGGGTACTTGGAGTTAATTAATCGTTAATTAGTCATAAATAAATTAACCACAGGTATTTTCTTTACCCTTTTAGATTAAGTCCCTTCAAACTAATACCCAATTTACCCATATAGCATCCATATTTAAAGTTTGACACCAATTTTCAATTTAAACCACCATCTTACTCATTTAGGTAAATTAATTAATTAGCTTAATTAACTTAATTAGGTATCCTTAAGTTCAACCTTGACCCATTTTTACTCATAAATGGATGATATTCCAATTAAACTGTTGAATGTTTAGGTAATGTGAAGGTAAAAGCTTAATTTGTTAAAGAATAGAAATTTATGCTCCTCCTCCTCATGCTCCTCCTCCTCCTCCTCCACCGTGCAAAAATGGCTACTCAGATTTAATGAAACGCTAATTACTCATAAACTAATTGACCATTTGCATTTCTTTTACTTTTAAGTAATTGCCAGATTAATTCCCTTCAATTTAATACCAAACATACCCATATAGCACATGTATTTAGCATTTTATATCAAAATTTATTTCTGTGTTTGTCGCGCACATGTAACAACACCACCTATATGGGGGCCCACTATAAAACACATGGCCATGTATTATTGCAATAATGTTGTTGTTCTCTCTCATTTTCGATAGGTTGTTGTGCAACACCATCAAAGGAAAGATCTCAGATCGGGCCTATTCAGATATTGAAAGTGATTTCAAGGTTAGTGGTATTTACATCATAGATGCATGGTGACATAATTTATTTTGATTGTAATAACCAGTTGTACATTTACTTCCGGAATCTTCACAATTGTTACAGTTTTAGCTGATTTCAGCTTTTTTGTGGTTTTGATTTTCAACTTATTTTAGCTTTCCTCTGTACAAAATTTTGGAAGCTCTTTCATATTCAGCTTCCCCCCCCCCCCCAGCTCTACTCAGCTATTTTTATTCCCAGTCACTCACACCTCCGTATCTTCAAATGTCTGAACGATAAATGTATGTGATGCCCTTCATGATACACATTTTATAACCCTGTACAGTGCAAAATGGCATATTTGAAATAAAGGGCTACCCTCTAATGCCTGTGTCATATCGTACCCAAGATGATATAATGGGCATACGCCGCGTCACACAGAAGCGTAACACAGATAGTCAGTCATTTTTAGGTGAAATATATCAATATCCGTGAATCACTTGCTCTGATCTGCACAAATTTGATTTTTACATTAAGATTTCAAACCCTTCTTTGTTATCCTTGTGTTGCTCTTTCATATTGTATTTGAAGAATGAAGACAAAAATAGCTTTAAAATGACACACTTTATATTTCATGAATTGTTTGTTGTCAATGATAAAAATGTTCCTATTTTTCATTTAAGCCTTGTATACCGTATATATATAGAATGCTTTGTCTATTTACCCTAAAAAGGCTGGGTTATTTTTGCCATCTCACAGCCGGGGGGGGGGGCTGATTAGGCCCGCCCCCTTCAGATCTCAGTCGCCAATCGCGCAAGCGCCGCGAAAATTTGCACAATAGTAGTGTGCGATGTAATCTACAAGACTGTATAGTTTGTTTTTCCAAAATAAATAGTTTATATTAATTAATTATGCTAATTTATGCATGAAATCAAACTTTTTGCTCTAAATCATTAATTAAGGCTCCTAGAATTCTAATTATTGGTGTAAATATTGTTTGTAGCATTCGTAACGATTGTACGTGAAAAAATTCTGGTATCTAATTCAATTTCTCATGTATTTTAGTGTTTTTGGAATTTCTTATGTATTTCTTTGTTTTTCAACTTATGTATTTTATTGTTTTTTTGTTTGCAAAACTTTGGTCATTATTTATCTCTGAATATTACAGCAATATCAACTAATATAATGGCTAATAACCACATTTTAAATACCGAAATGTGATTTTAGCATGAAAAGCCATTTCCCATATGTTTTGTACACAAATAATACAGAAAATCTCTTGTTTTTGAGCCTGCGCTGCATTACATAATAGTAAATGGTGGTCATATTTTATGAGCTGTGATTGGTTGAAAGGGTGTCAAGTGTCGTGCAACATTATGGTATGTTGCACAATTTCCGAACCGTATGCTCAATTTTGTACAAAATACTTTTAAAAGTCGCGTAAGATGTTAGAGTATAAAGTCATAAATGCGCGGAGCGCACATTTTTTTTTTAGTGACACGATTGCGCGAAATGTCGAGGGGGGCTGATTAGCCCCCTAACCCTAACCCCCGGCCCTTTTAGGGTTAAAGAAAAAAAAAAAAGGTTTTTGTTTTCTTTCAAAAACACAAGTGAGATGGCATAAATATTCATATTATGAACGATAGTACAGTAAAAACTTAAAACAACCATACGTATATCGGTTATGACCGTGCCTTAAATGCAAGTGCAGGCGACACCTGTTTAATTATCATTTCACTCCCTTTTTTATTGTCAGACTGCCTCTAGAGCTATCATCAGCATTGCAAATGGAATGATTCATTCAAAGGAACTCAGGGATTTCTTCAATGATGTTGTAGAGAAGGTAAATGAAATGCTCATTATTCTGCCCACTGTGATGGAACAAAGTTATGTAGTAATACGTTTTTGGGCGATTCCATGCTGTGTCGTACGGGACATTTTGACAACATTTTGCATCTTTTTGGTATGAAAATAAAAGAATAATTTCTTGATTGATGGTGATCCTCAAGTAGTACAAGAAGGGGCACAAGAACCAACAATTAACTTAACTCGATCACACATCATTTACAATTGAAATGGAAAATAGTAGTGTGTCGTACGGGACACAAAAATAACAGAGAAAACAAAGAGACAAAAACAACAACAGTATGGAATCGCCCTTTTGTGTAGGTGCATGGGTGTGTAAGTAACTAGTATACAAATATACAATGACAATCGAGGATCTGGTTAAAACTATTCGCATCGAAGGAACATCACATAGTACTATTCTCTCGAGGGCCATCGGCCGCAGCAGAGAATAGTACTATGTGATGTTCCTGAGTGCGAATAAGTTTTAACCCTGTTCTGAGAATGAGTCATTGTAATATTGTTTATATCCCTTCCACCTTTTATTTTTTTAATGAACAAATTATATAGTCTAATCTTACCTTTCTTCTGGATCCAATAAGTACAAGTACTTACATAGCGCCCGTTTTTGTTCGAGTCACCGACAAAAAATCTTGCGAGCGCTGAATCGAGTGATTTGATGTCGATCTCATCGACAAACTCACACATCAATTGTGAACAAATAGTTCACGGAAATAATAGATACAGCATACTTAATGTTTCTGAGTATTAACGCTGTCAGTCGAGTTCATGAAATCCAAATTCCTCGTCATTATAGCTGGCTGAAATCTCCGTTATTAACCATCATCTGGCACTAGTGGAGGCAGCCATTTTGTCTGTTACAAACAAAATCAGCTGTTGCGCACCTGGTCAGTGCATATCAGCTCGCCGAAAGTTTCCCGTGGCATGCGCGCATCAGTGGAGAATTCAGGTAAAAGCAGCAGAGTAGCACCGCTCGCGTGCCGCAACTCGTGAAAGGGAGGGGGGGGGGGGGGGGGGGGGGGGGGGGGGGGGGGGGGGGGGGGGGGTGGGGGGGGTCGGAAAAACGTATAGTCCCAGTTTTTCCCTAAGGGAAAAATGTACTATGCGTGACGTCATGAAAAAACGAACTATTTCTCGAGAAATCGTTTCTTAGTTAAACTATTCTTTTTCTCCTTGTGTACACTCTCAATGCAAACAATCTTAGATAAGGGATATAATATGTTCCATTTCCCTTTCTAACTGTTATGGCTGACACTATTTAATATGTTACATTGTAGTGTGAAAATATATTTACATTTAGAGTCTGAGCCCCTCTTGATATATACATCTGATTCTTCACTCTTTTTGGATGAGCGTCCACATTTTTAATGGAGATCTTGTTTAATTGTCTATATTGTCTCTATTCTAATCCAGAGCTAGACAGAATTCCCTTTATGATGAGTGGTACTTTCTTTGTTTTTATAGATCGTTGAGCCATGTAGGCAGTCGTTTTGGACAGCAGATGACATGAGCAAGTTTCTGACCATCTACACTAGCAGTAGCTATCAAGTAGAAGCAATGGGAAGGTGTGTAATGATTACAAATAAATCAATTACTGTACGAGCTGAAATTTTCACGGTGGTTTTTATTTTTGGAAAATTCGCTAGTCGCCTTTGCTCTGCAAAAATGACAACACGCGAACATAAAAGCTGCTTATCTTTATACATACATATACACATGTAGATTACTAGTACAGAGAATGAAAAGAGAAATGTATAAAAACAACTTATTGGCGCAATTGCATAGTGCAAGTGTGTATATGCATGATTTATCGTATGTGTGGGTATGTGTGTGTGTGTGTGGAATGGACCCTTGCCTCGCTAGCGCAAATTAACAACACATGAAAATGTCCGATTAGTAGCAATTCGGGAAAATATCTGTATGCCGAAATTTCAGCTCGTAGGGTATAGTGGAAACTTGATATAAAAAAAGTCCTTGGGACCAAGGAAATTACCTCATTTTATTAGGTATCTTCTTGTGTCAGGGTAGAAAAAAAAAACACACACAAAAGGATACAAAGAGTTAGGACTAGCAAAATTACCTTGTTAAATAAGGAATCTGGTTATATCAAATCTCGTCAAAAAAAGGTTCCTACTGTACCAGTATATACAAAGACTGACAACCTGTTTCTACAGCTCACATTTTTATGTTTACACTCAGGTTTTTTTTTTGACATAAGTTAAAATATAGTGAAATATAAGGTTATAAATTATATAATGTTTTGTTCCTTATGTTAGCACTCTGTTAAATACCATTGGCTGTTACTTTCCAGTAAATTTACCACTTTTTGATTAGATTTGACTTAAACTGTTCTCATAATGCACCTGACAGGAATCCAAGGCTTCACTCCACTCTGGAGCGCTACATGTCAACTCTCAAGAAGTGTACCATTCGGATGTACCACAGCTGAGGCATGTGAGAGGGCAATATCATTCGGATGTACCACAGCTGAGGCATGTCAGAGGACAATATCATTCAGATGTACCACAGCTGAGGCATGCTAAAGGACAATATCATTCAGATATACCACAGCTGAGGCATGTCAGAGGGTAATATCATTTGGATGTACAATAGCTAAGGCATGTCAGAGGGCAATATCATTCAGATGTACCACAGCTGAGGCATGTCAGAGTCCAATATCATTCGGATGTACCACAGCTGAGGCATGTCAGAGGGCAATATGAAGGCTGCAATGAGGCAAACAACACTAAGAACGGGAAACAAACTGTGCAGGATGCAGGAAGTGGATGCAGGGAGATGCAGGACATTTTTGTTCTCCATTTTGAGATTTTTTTTCCAGTCTACAAGCCTAATATAAGCTAATGAACTTGCCATGTTATAGGGACATTGATACCTTGTATCTAATTGCAAAATGATTGCCAGATCTCAGAAATGATCTGTCATTGATTGAAAAAAGCAAAGAGATGGTTAAAGGAGCAGTGGGATGTAAGAAAGACGTTGGACACTAGAGAATGCTCTGATGCTGCAAGAACTGAGAATTTGGAGAGAAGGCTTGAGAAGGGGGAGGGGGCTGCCTAGAAATGCTACTCAAGCAGAATGCGACATGAAATATTTTCCAATGTCAGAGTCTGTTAAATGCTCCCTTCTCTTGAACCAGGTAACCTTCATCAGCCAGTGCAAGCTAGCTTCTTAGTTACATGAACAGTCTACTCCTGTTATAATGAGCACAGATACGAAATTTTGTTATAATGATGCAATTCTTCCGGACCCAATGCTAAACATGTGCACTTGTGTATATGTGTTCGGGATTACAAAATTTTGTATTAACAAAGATTTTGGCTTGGCCCTGAGCACATAGTTGTAACAGGAGCGGACTGTCTTCTCTGTCTCACAGACAAGACAAACACCAGAGGAAATAACCAAACAATATACCAACTACCCCAAGTTTTTGTAGATTATTAGTCAGTTAGAAGGCAAGTGTGGTAGTCTGAAGGTCATTGAGTAAGTTGAGCTCGTCCCCAGACTCAACGTTTAATGAAGTCTCCCTTTCCTTTATACTGGAAACCCTCATTGCAATCCCATTACCAAAGATCAAGACTGTTAGTTTTTAATCTGCAGAATTGTGCTTTATCGATAGAAGTTGCTGATTTGGGATTTGATCTGGAGTGAAGGACATTTGTTTTAATATTACCATGCATGCTACAACAATGCTGTATTGTTCTTAATATGGTGAGCTCTTATTCAGGGGTTGGGGTTAAAGCTTTCTTATAGGTATGTTCCCTGTGGCCATATACAGTCTGTGTCAAATAAAATGCTACAAGTGAAAAATATTTCTTTATAGTATGAAGATTAATCACAACCAGTGGGGTGTAACACAAAGACTTATAATTGATTAAAAGTTATGATTGATTTTTTCTTGGCAGCCTCATCATGGGCAGGATGCTCCAAAGTTCATGATCTTAATCCTTACCCTAGCCCTAACCCTACCGTACTCTTAATCATATCCAAATCCTAATCCATGACTGTACCTGGTTTTCAAATGAGGCTACCGAGGAAAAATCAATCGTAACTTTTAATCGATCGTAAGTCTTTGTGTTACACCCCACTTGTATTGTTTGGTCTTTAATAAAGCAGGAAAATCAGACTTTCTTCTGCATTTTTTTTCATCACATTTGGTGCTTTAATTTTTGAGATATGACTAGTTTTCTACAATCAAGAAAAAACAATTTCTCGCATGCCGTCCCATACCTTTGTGTAGGTTTCGCATAATGGCCATGAATTCAGCGCTCCAGAACAATAGAAGTGCGCAACTTTGATTTGTACCTTGTCGCACAAAATTTAGCATTACTTTTGTTTTACGAGAGCAAATTAAACAGATCGAAGCTCATCAGTAAGGAAAATCTTTTGGCTTTAATTTGGTACTACATACACACATTATTTGAAAATATTTCACACCTAAAATATTTTTTTCCCGACTGTACCATTTTTTTTTTACACAGACTGTATAAGACTCAAGATCTTCAGATTCCATTATGTTGATATTAAAGGATGAACGAATAGTGCAATATTTGTATGTTATTTTCTATGGCTACATAAATATATGTGTACATGCACCCTTAGGGGCCTGTATGGTGTACAAAGTGTATTTTCTGTAGCAACTCGCAGTGATTTACTTGTGGAGATGTTACAATTTGACAATTCTATATTTACAGTGTAGATTGCTAGTCAAAAATGCATGATTAAATTGCAATATTTTATCAAAGTCCAGTTTTGAGATGGATATAGCAAGCACTGACATGGCAACAGCTCACTGCTGAACATGTAAGTGTAGCATACATATTGTTTGTAAATATTGTCTAACCATATTGCCATTAAACAGTATTCAAGTTGCAAATGAAAAAGGAGCATGAAATCATTCTTTCTAAATTACATGTGTTGCCAGTATAGTCTTACAAATGTACATCTGTTATTTCCTCTTGACTTACATTGCTTCATGTTTTTCTCATTCCATTTCTTTATATATCCTACCCCCCCCCCCCCCCTCTCTCTCTCTCTATCTCTCTCTCTCTCATTCTCTCTCTTTCATCCCTCTCTATCCTCACTGATTAATAGTCGCATCTATCGAAATGGCCTTCAATGATGTATTGACACAATCACATGGCATGGGAGTAATTTTATCTCTGTAATATAGCCCTTCCCCCCCCCCCCCCTTGTTTAATAAACAAAAAGATGGCTAAAACTTTTAAAGATGGTGAAAAGTGACTAATTCATGCTATATTGTTAAATCTACAACAGCTGTCAAACTTTGTCATTACTTTAAGTTGGGTGTACTACAGTCTCTTCCCATTAAAACAAAACAATTCTCTCATCTCAAACATGCACATTTGTGTATATTTCTTCCATATAACAAGATTTTGTTGAAAAATCAGATTACATTGTTATATCTGCAATGGATTGCATTTGTGCTACTAATTCTCTTATCTTAGTCACAAAGTTGTAAATAAAATGACTAATTTAGTAGAGATGAAATAACTCCAAAAGCATCCACTATGAAAGTGTTTAGGGAAGTTATATTAAATGTGCTATGGAATATACAAGAAAAAAGTCATAAAAAACACAACAGATTTATTGCTTCACATAAAAAATACTTTTTATTCTTGATTTCAAGTTACATTCAAAAAAATTATAAGCACATTCTTTTTCCATCTCATAGATGAATATAACAACTTAGTTGTTTAATGAACACTTGTACAACAAGGAGTATTCGGTCAAGATTACCTAACTGCTCTGATTTTAACACTTAACTTAGTACACAGTTCATTGACATTTATTTTTATGACTATTTGTATTTCTTGACTATGCTAAAACAAAACAATGGAGAGTCCACCCTGAAATTATGTTTGTTTTATTAGAATAATTTTTTATTATAAAAACAGTTTAAAAAGTTTCAGGAATAACAGACAAATAATGAGAAAGTATGAATATTTTCATAGTGTAAAAATAGCTAATCATCACAGTTATATATTAGCAATGTGGTCAAAACTACTTGCCATTGGTATTCTATGTATTTTTACAATAGATTTTTACTTCAGAAGCAATTATCCCAGAACTTTGCCTATGTTATAATGATAGAAATATATTTAAAATGTTTGTTTTCTGTGTTAATGAAAGGAATGGTGATTTTTCTATTGTGTAATAGATAGGTATTTGAGAAGATGGCGGAAATGTAAGAAAACCACATAGAAACCAATGAAAAATGACATAGAAAAGTTCTGCTGCCATGACAATTTGTCATAGTGATCAGCTGTTTTTTTTTAGTGATAATCATATTCATAACTTTCTTATATATTTGTCTGATTTTCCTTAGATTCTTTTTTAATTTTTTTATCTTCTTTTTCTGCTTACATGAAAAATGAACTAAATTTCAGGTTAGACTTTTCTTTCAACAAGGCTACAGAGACAGGGCTTGATAGCCAAATGATCAAATGACATTCCAATCAATTTGAAGACCGACGAACAGACTTGAGCAATTAAACAGATCAAGAAGCAGGAGCAGAAGACCCAAATATATAACCTTAAAAAAATGTAGAAGATACTAAATGTTATTTTTACCACAAATTTTATTATCAACTTAAACTTATCAACTTATTTTTAACCGAATCTTGACAAAATTAATAAGGGTAAGTCTTGAATACTCAATACAATTCATGCCAAGCATTTCCCGGTAGTACAAAAAATCTCTGCATACAATCTACTTTTGCATTTAAAGAGAACAAATATGAATGCTTGAAACTTAGTGAGATCATATGTGGGATTGAGGGTTGAGCAAAGGATATGAGTTGAAATATAATTAAGTGTCGGTCCATTCATCCAATGAAAATTATGAAATCTCTTTTAAAAAATACAAAAGCAAATTGATATGCTATTTCACATAACTTCACATAATCATTTCCTGGGTCCAGTAACAAAGGTTTGTGATCAATTCCAAATTTGAAAGAAGTATTCTGATTGGTTGCTGGTCAGTCTTTTGAACAAATAGTACATGCAACAACCATCGTGATTGGCCATTGTCATTTTGCAAATGATTGCAAACCTATAGAGCCCTGGGCCATACACAGTTAGGTGATAACTAGGCTTATGAAGGTTTTATGAAAATGGGCACTGATCTTTGTAGGGAAATTTTATTTTTTGAAAAAAATTTAAAATGAAATACACATACATTGGAAACTCATTATTTTCTTGACACCTGTAGATATTGCTTGTTATACCTGCATCTTGTTTTATCAGTTGACAAAAAAAAAAAACTTGTTTATACCAAGTTTTTAAAGCTGGTGTATAGTTTTGGTTTAAAAAAAGGAATCAACATAAAAACTGATCAAATATAGTCTCATGTTGTCCACATTGTATCATATTATCTAACTGTGAATCCAAATTAAATTTTTCCTTTTCCCAAAACTATACACCAGCTTTAATGTGTGGGAATTCTTTATAATTATATCCAATTTCCACTGTACTCATAATGCCTGAATGATTAAGAAGGCAATGCTGTTGGACTATATCATGAAATTATTATTTTTTTTTTTTCAAGTCTATTGGAAACCATTCTTCTTCATTATTCATCTCTGAAATATAAATAGAAGTGGCATAATGTGCCTGGCAGAACAGCATAAATGGACAATAATTCAGAAAACACTTCCCAATGTTTCGTTCGTTCATTTAACTTCCATGCCACACATCTCTATCTATATGTAGTTGGATTATTAGCCTAGATATCGAGTCTATTCACTAAAACTAACAAGTCTGGACATTTGACGCGAAGGTGGTGTCCACGGCAGCTCGGCACATGGCAATGGCATGAAAGAAACCTGGGTAAGCTCCGTACAATTCTTTGGACAACATCACTGCCAGCAATCCTGATTCCGTGAGGATATATAGAAGGTTTTCAACTATTGAGGAATATCATTGAGGTCTGGTTATGGTCAGCACAGCAGACGGTACTAAACCTGCATAGAAATGGAGAAGCAATAGTAAAGTTCAAGAGAAATAATAACAAGAAGAATATTTACAATGCGCTCTTTCCCATAACAGCCCAAAGCGTTTTCCAGTATATTGTTACTCCATACATTGGATTCCATTCCATGTTTGCCATGTTACAGGCCCCTATAAGGAATTACCCTTCCGGGTAAACATTTACACCTGATAGGAGTGAAGCAAATGTAGATAGATTGCCTTGCCCCTGGAAATAAGTGTTGGTGTCAGGAATTGAACCCACAACCTTTGCATCCATCCACAGTCGAGTGATACGACCACTAGACTACGACACTTCTTCATCTAAATTTAATAGCGCATTACTTTGAAGGAAATTAAAAAAATTGCTCAATATTTGAACAAAAAATGTGATAAACGATATTTTCATGGTTCAATCAACCAATCGACTATTTGATGAGAAAGAAATTCAGAATAACTTTAACTTAAGTAAGTTTTCCTCTAGAAAGGTTTTTTTCTATCAAGAACACAAGATTTTCTCATGGTAGCATGTTGTCTGCTGTCTCTCACCTAGTTCCTTTAAAGGTTTTTCCATGTCATCTGAGGTAAAGACTTTCCTAGGGAATGGGGTCATGAGTGAGAAGGCACCAGTCTGTCCGTCTGTCCTGTTCAGCTCTATATAAACACGTACTGCTGCTAGAGGTTCCATAGCTCCAAATGACTGGGTAATGGTGCTTCCATTGCTAAGACGAATCTACAATCAATGAACAACATAAAACATATGTCATTGGAAATAAGAGAGAAGGCACCTGTACTAGAGCTAATAGTTACATCGCTTCAAGGATCAAATTGTATGTGCTAATGGCAAAGATTGAAAGATTCCCTCATTAGATATTGTAGAGAATAGAAAATAAAGTTGCATAATTATTATAGTGTTGATTCACTAATTCAATAGTTTCAAATAATTCATGTTAATCAATTCAGGTTTTGCAAGTATCAAACATAACAACTTCCTAAAAGATTAAGTGTAAGACCAACAGACCTTACATATGCCACCTTCCCCAACCCCGTCATCCAGCACACTATGTCTTAAGTACAACTCACCCCCCCCCCTCCATAGTTTCCATACACACTCTGCCAATATAGTCTTACAATATAAACGTATGATACGATATAAACTGAAATAAATATTGAACAATACAGTCTTCAAGTTCTTCTTGAATACTTCCAATGAAGGAGACAAGCGGACAAAACGTGGTAGTTCATTCCACAGCCGAGGTCCAGAAACCATGGAAGCATTGACTCCAGATTTGCCGTTAGTTCTTGGGACTTGTAGAATGGACCTGTCACTTCATGAATAAAGGCCAGGTCTGGCAGATCGGTAAGGAATGATGAACGAGCTGAGATAGGTAGGAGCCATTCCTTGCAGACAATTCAGACCATTATAACAAGCGCAGATGCAACATTTCAATATAACAAGCCAGTTCTTCCAGTCCCTATTTGAAATATGTCCACATGTGTCTTTGTGTTAAGTACATTTAGATTTTTGTCATAACAACACCATTGGCTGGTCAGTGGTCCCAAGCACCTCACTATGACAGTACCTTTAATATTAGAAGATGCAATACTTACTTGTAACCTTGTAGTATCATACTCTTTCTTGAGTGCGGATGAGCTGGCTGCTACAGGAGCTGCTGATTGGGTTGATGCTGCAGGGGGCTGGGCAGGGGAAACTCCTTCATGTTTCCTAGCTGCTCTGTCTGCTCTATCACGGGCAATCTGCTCCTTCACCCTCTGCCTGTTTGATTACAATCAACAAGGATTTCATGCATTCATTTTAAAGCAATATTCTGAATACTTATGAAATCAGACTTACATGTTTGTTGCAGTCCTATTTGCATACGTTATAAATCAATTTTGGTATCATGTTTCAAATACTTTTTTTTGCATGTTTTTTTATTGCATTTCTATGTAGAATTAATTTCAAATTCATACATGCTAATAACTCATATGATAATTTGATTAAAGCAGGACCAATTTCCACTTATTTTAATTACATATGTTTTATCTATTGTAGATTCTCTTACCTTGCCAGCTTTTCCTCCATCTTTTCCCTCTTCTTCAGAGCTGCGAGTTGTTTGGCCTCATCTATCTCCATTCTGGCAAGATTAAGATTTCAAACCAATCAATTACACCTTATCATTAATAAATTTCAATTAGTTTTTCCCTTCAAGCTTACAAATGGTTTGTAAACTCAATTCTAAAGCTATTATGGTAACAAGAAATTTTAAAACTTGTATGACCCAGTTTCCTTTACCCTGCAGGAACAAAAAACAAATAACAAAAAAATCCCCAAACTTCATCCTTTCATGCTTTACACACTCGATCATGAATTCATTAATGATATGTTATTTTTGTTTTGACATAAATAGTCTGTGTTTCTCACATTGTTAAGATTGACAGGTTTGCTGATTACAATCTGCTGAAAAAGTGTTAACACTGTAAATTCAATGACCATTTCAAAGCCTTATCACATTACACCATAGGGCAAGACATTAATTTACAACTGCCAAACTATACCCAGGTGAGGAAAATTAATGTTAGTAGCTAGGAGGAATTGCCAAAGCACCATATGATGGTAGCCACGCTAAAGGTAGGATATAAATAGGGCACCAAGAGTGTCAAATCTGACAGACATGGCAATGTATGAATACCCACCATACTATTATCCTTAATATAATTTGGCTAATGTTGAGTGTCTGTCTGTCCATCCGTCCCTCTGTTTTTTCGACTGCGCTTTTCTCAGAGATTTTCCACTCAATCGAGCTGGAATTTTTTTGTAAACATGGTTAAATTGCTTGTAGATATACATGAGGGGAGCTATTTATGGTAATTTTGACATGTTCTTACAAAAAGGCCAAACTGCCCCCCCCCC
>CALNVZ010000174.1:11740326-11753398 GCA_940671915.1 Paracentrotus lividus
TTTTTTTTTTTTTTCCAAGCAGGGCCCAGGGGAACGGTAGCGCAGCTAGTTCATTTCTGCCCGGGCTGGGCCGGCGCTGGCCGCGCAGCGCGTAGCCCCCAAAACCTACTTTCGTACTTCGGTTCAGATAGTGGTGAAGGATCATGGCTTTTATTCTTTGAATATTGATTGAGAAAATATCCGTGTTGATGGTATTTATTATTAAGCTAGGACAGAAGAGATATAAAACAAATATACCAAGCATTCCGTTCAAAAGTATAGTGAAAATTATTTATCTTCGGAGGTACTGGCAAGTTACTATTTTCTCCTCGGGGGCTTCGCCCCTCGGAGAAAATAGTAACTATCCAGTCCCTCCTCAGATAAATAATTTTCACTATACTTAATCACAGCTTGGTATATTTGATAACTATATCATTTAAAACCTAGATATTACATGTATGATAAAAAGCCCATGCATACAGCTCACATTGGTGTAGTGTGCCAAAAATTGTAAATAAATGTCTTTCCAGAGGCCACAAGTAAAAGGGGTAAGATTCAAATCGTTAACTTATGATCTGTGAAATAATCTGGAATATAATCAGATATGTCACTTGGATACCTTGGTAACCATATGACAACATGTTTTAGGGGATTTTTAAAGCAATTTTTATAACCCTCCAATATTTGATCCTCATTATCTTTTCCTCTCTCTCCCTCTCTCTTTCTTTTGTTTTTGGTTTACTGTGCATACTTGCTTCAGATACAAAAAAAAAAAAACGCCTCTATAGGTCTCAAGTTATGTGACAACACATTAGATAAATAAACAGACAACCTGAAAATCATAACGAGATTACCAATGAGCATTTTCAGGCTAGAACCTTGGAGGGCATGATGCATTTTATGACATGATTAACCCTCTGACATATTACATTGGACAGCTATCAGACCATATTATTTTGTGGGTTCACGCATTAATGCATGTCAACTACATGTATTTATTCTGTGTATTTGAAGAAGTTTTGTCACAGTATCCAATTGTATGACTGCATAATTGACATGACACATTTGTACACACACACACACACAAACACACAAGTATATAATTTTACATTAGGTTCAAGTATACTATTTAAAGTTAATCCTTTAAAAACCCAGAAAAAGGACAATGTATTTGAATATGATATAGAAGGGTTTACAGTGAGTTAACACCCCCCCCCCCCTAGAAAGGGGATAAAAGAAAAAAAATAAGAGAGAAACAGAAGAAAGTGCAACAAACTATGCATAGGGGAGACTGGGGTAAATATGGCCCCGGGCTAATTATGGCCCCTTTGTCTTTGAGAGCTTCTAATTCTTTGCTGCATTACATAATGATAATTTAATTTTTACACATGCCTAGCTAAACTCTTCCTTTTATCATATGAGAAAAATAAGCCATTTGCTTCAAATTTTGTGCTTAGGGGAGCCTAAAATGTACGGCAATCACAATTCTGTTCGTTGGAAAGTGGCAAGTCTGCTTTTTTATTTGGGGTGCGATATCATTAACTCCAATCATTTAAGATGAAATTTTGATTGAAACAGAAACAATAGGAACTAACAAACAACAGAAAAAGTTCCACCTGAATATCTTCAATAGTAAAGCTGTAAAGAGGGAACACATTGAAAATGTCATTTGGGGTAATTATGGCCCCCAATGCATAAACAGTGTATAAGCACAGATGGGGACATTCACTTGTATGATTATGTACAACAAATGTACATAAATATATGTATTGCTATGACTGGAAAATTTCAACATTTTGGCTGAACCAATTATTGATTAAATCATTGTTGGTGGTTGATAAGTGTATTAGGAATATCCAACAACATTAATTTTACATTACCTTAATTAATTAGCATAATATCTTTGAATTCATACAGTCATTACAATAATAATAATAATAATAATAATAATGTGATTTGTATTGCGCACATATCCACTCTGTAGAGTGCTCAATACGGGCCATAAATACCCCAACCCATGGGGTAATTATGGCCCCGCAAAGGAACATAATAACATGACTTCACATGTTATTACAATTATCTTATCAATCAAAGTCATTAGTCAGCAAGATATTCGTATCATTCATACTGCAAACATGAGATTTACCTGAATGTCATCTGGTGTCCGCAACTTCTTTCCACATCTGAAATCAAACAGGGGAAAAACCTGTTAGATAAAAAAATTTCTAAAATTTTTCTAAATGCAATAATGCATTAGACATTACTACAAATCTTTTGTTAAATTGGGAAAAAAAAAATTACAGATGACCATGGGGCATTTGTTTCATATTGCATGTTAGAAATCCATGACATACTTCAAAATCAATGATGTCACATGAAAAAGAAACAAAGTGATATTTACATTGTCTCATTTGCTGAATGTTGTAAACTCTTGGTGATTAGAATTAGAACTAACCTTACACAGCACCTTTTATATTACAATTCCGCGCTCCCCCTGGAGATCTCGGCTGTCGACCGCGCGATCACGACGAAAATCGCCACGCGCGTCACCTAGGACGTAATCTCCAAAATTGCACAGTCAAATGTTCCGAAATTTTTTTGGTCTTAATTAATTATGCTAATTTATGCATAGATTTACACATTGCTCTATTTCATTAAATAATGCTCCAAAGTTGCTAATTTTTTTTTTATAAGCTCTTTGTGAGATTCTGATGAAACAGATTTTTAAAAAAATTCGGTATCAAATTTCATTTCTTATGTATTTCATTGCTTTTTTAATTTCTTATGTATTTCTCTGTTTTTGGACTTTTTTTTTTCTATTTTTTTTTCAATGAGAAATGACGGCGACATTATCACAACCACAAAGAACCAAAAAAATAATCATACATTTATGAATATATACATTTGTATTGGATTTGTACACGAAATCACGTTTTGAGCAATTTTCAGTCTGACGAGCATGTACAAAATGTTGCATAACTTAAGAACCGCGTACCCGGACGTCGCAAATTTGGTCCTAAAAGTTGCGGGAGACTTGAAAGAAAAAAGTCATGAAACGACGTGTGAACAGCTTTATGCGTTACCGACATCTTGCGTGAAACGTCGAGGGGGGGGGGGCGGAATTAGATTAGTGATAAATTTAATAATTAACTTGGGAGACTGACTTCTTTTTTTGAAAATGTCCCCATAATTCATGGGGAATTATAAATCCATATACAGACTGTCAAATATGACATTGGTATCATTTGAAAAATGTTCGTGTGCCCTGTTAAAACACAAAGCCCCATGAAATTTGCTCTGCTGACAATTGCTCCGCTGCGAATTCCACAAACTAATTGAATGGCCAATTACAACCCTGGACTTAACACTACACCCTACCCCCAAAGCTAACATAAAATTCCATTTTCAAACCTAACCCTTAGACGAAATAAATCCTAGAGCAATTGTCGCAGGAGGAAATATCATGTCATAATGCAACCCGCTTTACTTACTCATCACACTTGAGTGATTTGACTTGAGCTGGCCCTGCAGGTGTCTCCTCAGCGGGTTTGGTGTCTCCACTAGCAGCATCTATCAAGGTAAAATTGGGAATAATAATAACACTAACTTTTTAACCCTGAAAAGACTGGGCTATTTTGACACACATAAAGACTGGGGGGGGGGGGGGCCTCATTCAGCCCCTCCCCCTAAGATTTCTTATGTATTTCTTTGTTTTTTGCCTTTTTGTTTTTATTGTTTTTTTTATGGAAATCATTGGTGACACTATTTCAATCATAAACAACCTTCAATTAACTGATTTTAATCAGTTAAAGAGAAAATAATGATACATTTATGAATTTTGGCTAAAAACCCAATTTGCATTGGATTTGTATACAAAATCACGTATTTGAGCAACTGTGGGTCTGACGCACGGTTACAAAATGTTGCTTAATTTCGGAACCGCGTATCGGGGCATAGCAGATTTGGTCTGAAAAGTTACGCGAGACTTGAAAGAAAATAGTCATGAAGTCTCGGCGAATTTTATTTCCGCGTTACGAAGTTATGGGAATAATGTCGAGGGGGGGGGGCTGAATGAGCCCCCCCCCCCCCCCCCCCCCCCCAGTCTTTTTAGGGTTAAACCTGGTGGCTTCTTACAGTGTATATAGCGCCTAAGGTTTGTCATGCATGACGCTTGTGGCGCTTTACAAAGAATGTTTTACACATTATTACCCAAGTCATAGGTTAGCGGCCAAGTATGTAGCGCTTAAGCATATTGGGTATACATTTACACCTACATGTAGTGTTCAGCTATGTAGATAAAATGGCCTTGCTTAAGGACCTACGTGACGGTATCGGGAAACGAACTCACAACCTTTGCATGCCCAGTTGAGTGATACAACCACTAGACATGAGTTCCTAGACTTCCTGTCAATTACTCTTATAATTTTCCAATTTTATAGGAAATAGTGTGTGCGAACAGCGGATTGAAATGCACTTCATCCATATGGTGAATGGATTGTGACTTCAGTCCTACTTGGCAGTCTGCTGAATTTTCCATGAGTCGAAGGAAGTGGGCAAAGAATTAATTAGCCCCCCCCCCACCCACATTGTGTGTTGTTCATTTATCAACTCAGAAGTCTTTTATGCTTTGCACATTTTTTAATGACTTTATTTTTGTCACATCTGGCATAATTTTTGGCCTTTTTTTTAATAAGAATCTGGCTTAAAAGATATTATGTAATACAGCACAGGCTCGAAAACCGGGGTTGATATTACCGTAATTTTGAGAGAAACTAATTGGAATACCTGGTATTTAGCAAATATCAACTAAAACAATGGCTTATAACCAAGAATGATAAAAAGCGATTTTTGCATGAAAATCTGATTACCATATGTTACCATGACCAAAAGGAGGTAGATGGGATAAAAGTTGAAATATATCAAATTAGGTAGCTTCACTTACCAGAGTCACCTTCAGGTGCTGCAAGGGTTCTTCCTTTGGGCACTTCAAAAGGATCATCAATGTCTGCATCATCATTGTGAGCAAATAACCTGATAGACATCAAAATAATATTTAAGATTCAATATACAATCATGCTTGATATTTACTTTTGAACAACCTGTTATGTGAAAACAAGCATGGATTCAACAAGACTACGTTAGAGCGACGTCCAAATTTCATGTACATGACAAAATATGTGTCTATTAACTTGCTCAGTATAACCAAGCACCTCAATATGGGAGTAAACTGTATCAATCCTTAATTACCAAGTTATCAATTAATCATCAAGTCCCTTGGATAAATAAGCAAATGCTTTATTTTTTTTTTAGAAGTCATGTACCTATCAATTTACAAAAGCTAAATAATTGTTTACAATTATTTACTAGATGCGGAACTGACATCTCCAATTTGCTTTTTGTCAAATATTCTATTTGACTTTCTGTTTGGTCTCTGTGTGTTGCCTTGCTACCACTAAACTCGACATATTTTAACATGCAATTATTTGTGATGCTTTTTGAGTTTACATCTAGATTTTCAATTATCAACCAAATAATAATAATAATAAAAGAGTATTTATATTGTGCAGCAACTATAATAATATATTCTACTGCGCAGAACAAAATAAATCATACATTTTAGAGAGCATTACTAAGAAGATAAGTCTTAAGTTGAGTTTTGAACATAGTAACTGTGGGTGATTCCCTAATAAAGAGTGGGAGTGTGTTCCATAATTTGGGAGATCTGCATATGTAAATTTATCTATCAAATAATAAAGTATAAGAACTTACCAATCCATTGCAACTTGAACTCCTTTGTAGGCAGTTTTTGCTAAAGCCTTTTCACTGTAGAAAAAAAAAAAACAACAAATAAATTCAATGTTCAAAATAAAGACCTTCGTAAAACACTACCAAACACTTTTTAGATAATGAACAAGGACAAAAATTACAATTGACTTTATTAACCCTAACTTACCTGGGGGGGGGCATTATGGCCCCCCCTCGACATTTTTCGCGATAAATCCGCAGTGCAAAATTTTTTGATCGCGCCACTCGCTGACTTTTTACTTTCAAGTCTTGCGCATCTTTTAAAACTATTTTCGCGAAAATTGGGTATACCGTTACGACGTTACACGATTTTCTAAAATTTTCGTCAGACCAAAAATGGCTTAAAAACGTGATTTCATGTACAAAGTCAATACAAAATGTGTTTTCAGCTAGAATTCATAAATGAGTGATTATTTTTAATTTTATTGACAAGAGTCACTTAATTTGATGCTATTTATGGCCGAAATAATGTCACGGATGAATTGTGTAGAAAAAACAATAAAAATAAAAACGTCAAAAAACAAAGAAATACATAAGTAATTTAAAAAAACAATAAAATACATAAGAAATTGATTTTTGTACAGGAATTTTTTTCTTGTACAATTCTTAGGAATGACTTAAAGAATATTTTCCCCAAAAATCAGCTTTCTATGAGCTTTATTTAGGGAATTAGAGCAAAAAGTATGATTTCATGAATAAATTAGCATAATTAATTCATATAAAATAAAATATATGAATTTCGTGTAATTTACCTATACAACCGCGTAGATTATGTCATTCTCTACCTTCATGCAAATAAATTTTCGTCGCGATCGCCCGATCCGCAGCCGAGATCTTGGGGGGGGGGGGGGCCATAATGCCCCCCCCCCCCCCAGCTCACGAAATAGCCCAGGTAAGTTAGGGTTAATATATAAAACTTCTTTGTATTTTCAGGGAGCTACTTTTACCATAGCATTAGTAAATTACCTGTCGACAAGCTGATATTGGAATATCATTGAGTCAGTGGCAAATCTGATATGTGAGTCCATCGTCGCACTTTTTGCTCGAAATGGAGTTGCAGGGTCAGGTCATCCGTAAGTAGCGAAACGCGAAATGCGTTTAGGACATTGCATTATAGTGTCACACAATTACATGTAAACACTTGTCGGTACCATAGAAATTCCAACAGTTGGGAGTTCTCTGGTCCATGTGTGCGCTGTTCAATTGGATCTATGCACAGAATTATGGGACGGGATGGAGGTGATAGCCAAACTAAAAATGGCAGGAATGCATTGATGGGACTGTGCTGTGTCAGAACTGATATGACTTAAGACTTTGGAAATCTTCTTTTTTTTGGTAGTCTTTTGTATTTAAAGAGTTTTTATTATCAAGGGGTTGGGGAAATTATTCATAAATTAATGCAATAGACTCTAGTCATTTTAACCCCAAAATCCGGCAATACTAGGACACATTGCTGGATCCGGACTATAGTTTGTAAAGTCAGATGAGTTTAGTACAGATGACGGGTCTGTGTATAGTCACTCATAGCACGATGTCAATACTTTAGTATTGACCTTAGACCAAAGGCCAAACTGCCATATTTTCGGGGAAATTTTGCAACCTGGTCAATGTTTTTTTTCTAAGGTTTTTCTCCTATTTGCAATAGCTTTCAGTGCCAAAATTAAGTAGTCTTATATTTCTATGTTATTATAAGACACTAAGAATATGTTTAAGATAAATTTCAAATAAAAACTCATGAAAAAAAAATTAATACATCACTGATTTATATTTCCTTTCCTCACCAGAAAACTTGTGGGGAAATTATCAGAAATTGGACTTTAAAAAAGTTATTTTTCATCAAAGAAGAGAGAAAGAAAATTAAAAACATCAGGGATAATGAAAGGAACATGCAAACACTCAGATATTGAAGAAAGGTACGGTAGAGTAAAGTGCCCGAGATTCAACAGGTTTGATAAAAAAATTCAAAATAAGACTCCAGGGCCCCGTAACACAAAGATTTGCGATCAATTGCAAATTTGAAAGAACTACACTGATTGGTTGCTGGTCAGTCTTTTGGACCAAAAGCATGTGCAACAACGATCTTGATTCGCTTTTGCAATTTTGCGATTGATTGCAAACCTTTGTGTTACGGGGCCCAGAACACACTCAAACACACTCCAATCAACTCATATCACACACACACACATCGTCACTGAAGACAACCTTAAAAAAAAAAAAAGTAAATAAATAATTCTAAATACCTTAATTTTGCTCCTAAAATCCTGGATTTTAACCAAAATTGTGAAGCCCCTGCGCGCTTAGCGAAAAGTTTAAGAAAAAACATTCGGGAAAAATGTGTTTAAACTCCGAAAATCTGAGGTTTGATGACGCAGTTTTTTGCCACGCTCAAGCCCCGATCGTTATTATCCTACTGAAAAAAAAAACCCAGAAGTGACTTTACAGTGCTAGAGTTACAACACTGCAATCATGGGACTGGCGAAAAAATTTTCCCTACCCTAGTTTCGACATGGCATTCATGCAGCGGTGGCCCCGATCTCTTAGCAGAGCGCGAAGTGCTACCGGTGCGGCGAGTGAGCCAAGATTTCTGCGGTGCCCGGTGCGTGCTGACTTTTCACGCCGTGTTGAATTTAGGCGGCAAGAAGGTATGTGTTACAAAACTTCCAACTTTACTATCAAATAGTTTAGACCTATAATTCTTTTAAAAATTGTAACAACTATTTAATTTATAATATGCTTCTAATATTTGTTGAAAATGAAATCTATATTTTTTATTTTTAAACTAGAGCTGCAAAAAGCTGAAGGGGTCAAATTTCGGGCACTTTACTCTAGACTTCCTAGGACAGGACAGGACAAGACAGCGTCTACGCTTTTTGGGAGCTCTACTTCTTCAAGGTTCTATGATGGAGGTACCTTAGTCCACGCACTTTGTTTTCAACTGCTAAAAAATAAGATAATCAAATATTTTTATCAAAAATTATTCGCTCTATTAAATGTTAAATATTCTGAGGAACATTTATAAAGAAAATTACGACAGAAATATTTGGCGAATGCGCAAGCCGAGTCAATTCCGCGATCGTGTCAATTTTGCTTTAGCAAAACTGAACGGTACATTAGTCCACGCACATACAGTAAATGAATGTAACTTTTCATTTTCTGTCTCAGTGACGTGTATTTTTGATGGTTTCATGAATTCATAAAAATACAAGAAACAAGTGGTTTTCCCCAAAAGTTTTTGTGATATCTTCGATTGGATTGTTGTTTTCTCGTCTGTTCAAGAAATTGGGCGCACTGATCGCTTCACATCGCTCGTATTGAGAGGCGCGTGGACTAATGTACTGCATGGACTACTAAGGTACCTCTACCATACATGTAGCAAGCCAAAGTCAAAGTGGAAAACGTTATTTGAAAAGTGAAAAATTAAATTTTTCTCATAATTTCTGAAAGTTTCCTTAGTGAATCTTGTTATTAGTCCCATATGGCTTAGGTGCATGTGTGTGTATAGTTGAATTATAACACCTACACGATATGGCCCGTCCCAATCACATCAATATTCCACATTTCTTTCACTGGAATTGAAATAAGGGTTTCAGTCACAGTTTATTTTTATCATCGGTCCCAGCCATACAATTTCGTGTTGTGGAATTCATGATTAGAAAAGAGTTTCTTTTTTTTTTCTCTCTCTCTCTTCATTCAAAGGCCTTTTAAAAAAATATATATATATACACAGAACAGTCTTATGAATGGAAATATCATATACTCACGCCCTATTTCTTGGAAATCCCATCTCCATGAGTGTATCGACGTCAGTCGGCATGTTTAATTCTTGATTCTTTCTTCTAGAGCCAGAGGATTGTGATTAGAGAACAAAAATGAACAAAAATTCTGACGTTGATGGCGGTACAAAAAATTTAGCTTTGAAATTTAGCACATTTTTGCTCTTTTTTGGGGGGGTTGCAAAACAGAAATAAAAAAACATGAGTCTAATCGTTTTTCAAAATTGATACCGCAGATCAGCTGGTATTATCATAAAAGGCCTATAATATTTTATGGCAGATTATTCTCGTAGTATTTTATTCTGCATTCAATATTATTTCATCCAATCGTTGTTGGTTTTTATCCCCCTTTTTCAGTTTTATCTCTTTTTAATTCAAAAGCTTTTTTCCCGATTTTCATATTTCCATGCCAATTCCAGATTATATTTTTTATTCATTTTCCTGCCTTTGTCCTTTATTTTTATCCTGCTTATGAAACATACCTTTTCCATGTCATTTATTTTGCCTAATTTCAGGTCTGAAAATAATCTTAAAGCGAGCTAGAGTGAACTGACCAACCCTCTCAAGACTCTCTCATTGGCTGTGTGTTATAAATAAATAGTTTAAAAACATACCCTTTGAAATAACTGTTAACAATACAGGGTACAAATTTAACCCATAATTTAATTTGTTTTAATTGGGAAACTAAAATGTTTTGAGGGGAAAAGTATTGTTTTGCTACTCGGTAAAATGATTTTCGATGTGTGAACTAATTGAGCAGTGAAAAAAAAAAAAAAATATTCAATTGGGCCTGTTTTATAAGACTACACTGCTCAGGATGTTGCAGTGTAGCCGTTAAAACTAAACAAACAACAACAACAACAACAAAATTGCATTATGGGTTAAGAATCAGGGCAGAATTGAGTAGTTGATGACGACTAGAGGTGGCTCCTAAGAAAACGGATCTAAATCTACCTTCTTTTTATTTATTTATTTATTTATTTAATTTTACTTATTTATCTATTTCTTATTTTTATTTATTTATTTATTTATTTTTTTTGTGGGTGCGGGGGGTATCGACGGAGAGCATTCTGCATTAATGAAAATATAAAGCTTGTTATACCTCCAGCCCATATTTCAATAAGAAATATGAATACAAAGATCATCAAATTAAATCAAGGTATATATAGGAGCCCATTTCGAACATAATGGAGAAACCATACAATAGATCATGATCATGAGCTTCACAGATTATACTAATGCGCGGCACGCTGGGAGACAAATTATTTATACATTTCTCAATAATGATTAAACTGAAGAATAACATCAGTCTGCCTTAATTTCATTTCGGTTAATATCTTTAAAATGTCGAATCTTACTTCCAAACTTATTATGCTGCATGTAGATCAGGCGCGGATCCAGGGGGGGGGGCCCGACGGGCCCGGGCCCCCCCCCCCCCCCCCAAAAAAAAAAAAAAAAGGAGGAGAAAAAGGGAGAAAGAAGGGAAAGGAGAGAAAAAGAAGAAAAAGAAAGAAAGAGAAGGGAATAAAGCCCGATGTTTGTACAATATTCGCAAAAACTTTATTCAATGAGAAGCGCAAATAGGCCTAATTGGGTTCTAAACGACCATAACTAAGGCTATAATGTGGGGGAGAGGGTCAACGAGGCCGATTTTTCCCATTTTTTAAGAAAAAAGAAATACATTACTGACGAAAAGTAAACTAAGGAAAAAAATTTAAGACTAAGTTTCCAAATTTCACAAAGAAAAGAGGCCTCGTGGACCCTCGGCCTTTTGGGCCCTCGGCCTCGATGGAAAATAGTCGGCCTCATGGGAATACTAGAAAGTACCCCTTTATTTATTTATGATACTAAATCATAATACACAAATAACTCCAATTTTGAGCTCCAAATTTTTCGGCTCGCGCTTCGCGCTCACACCTAGGCCTACCAATTTAGTAAGGTATATATAATGCACACTTAAGGACGTTGCACAGTTGAAACGAAGTCCATGTCATTTTCACCAAATTTTGCACAATGTTACTTTGGTATCTATGTATGCCAAAAATGCAAAAAATAATATAGGTTCATGTGCTTGATTTTTTGCTACGGGACTTTGAAGTGGCCATATTTGGATGGCATGTAAAATACGCATAATTCAAGAAATTGGCCTCTGTTAGACCTCGCGATTGCAGCAAACGAGTTAAAATCGTCATTACTTTGTCAAAACCGTATCAAACTTTATCAAACCTTCCCGATTTGTTGCGAAGTTTATACCAAAGATAGGGACATTGTTTAAACTGGCACATTTGTATTTATTTTTGAGCCAGCAGCGCCCTCAGGTGGCAAAAATGGTGCGTAAAATGGCAAAACCCGTATCTTAGAGGCTTGGAATCTACAAGAAAATAAAAAAGTATAGTTTAAGGTGCACTTTTTTTAAAAACCATAACAGTCTCATCAAATTTTGTAAAGTTGTAGAGGGATTAATCATAAATATGTAGAAACTTAAAAAAGGGGGGTCCATGTGCTCGTTTTCGGACTATCGGCGCCCGAATACTCGCAAATCAGCTTGAAAAGTTCCAAAAACGCACCGAAAACGCCAAAAAAGCGTGAAAAATCCACTCCAAATTACACTTGATTCAAAATTATGCTCCCAAACATTCAAAATCCATGTTATTTTCATAAAAAGTTGCAAAGTTGTAGAGGACTACATACTCAATGGGTAGAAACATTCAAAAAAGGGGGTCCATATGCTCGTTTTTAAGCTATCGGAGCCCGGATAGTTGCGAATTGGCTTGAAAACCACAAAAACGCGCCGAAAACGTCAAACAAGTCTGAGAATCCAACCTATATTACACTTGATTCAAAATCATGCTCTCGAACATTCAAAATCTAGGTCAATTTCATCAAAATTTGCCAAGTTATAGAGGAATAATAACTGAAAGAGTAGGAACATTAAAAAATTGGGGTCCATGTGCTCGTTTTCAAAATATCGGCGCTGTAATAGTAGCGAGTCGACTTGAAAACCACCGAAACGTGCCAAAATAACCCAAAAATATCTAATTCAAAATCCTACCCCCAAACATTTACAATTCATTTCACATCCATCGCAATCTCTACAATAACACGAACATGCACCGACATAAATGCTTTACATATCTCTGCAAGTAGGTAAAAAATACAAAAAGAAGGAATAAATAACATATTTATAAAGTTCATTTTCTTTAAAACTCTTTGAACGCTGGATCGCCCATAAGCGCTGTATATTTTTCCATTGTGACGTAGTAAATAATGGGCGCCCAGGATGCGCGGTCAAGATGCGCAGAAACATAACTGTGCAACGTCCTTAACTCGAACTTTTCAGCTCACGTTTCGCGTTCGCGGATACTAAATTGGGTCTATAAAACACAATTATGTAAAAAAAAAAAGATAGTAACTAGAAAGTACCCCTTTATTTATTGCATATATCTTATAAAACCCAAAATTTTCGGCTCGCGCTTCGCGCTCGCGGATACTAAATAGGGTCTATAATACACAAT
>CALNVZ010000174.1:11758790-11831614 GCA_940671915.1 Paracentrotus lividus
TCGTTTCTACCGGTATTATGTATAATGCCCTGGCCTCAGTATCTTCTCGTCTGTCTCTCGATCTCTGTCTCTCTCTCTCTCTCTAATTCAATATTTTCATTCTCATAGGTAAATGTCCGATGGATAGCAAAGTGTATATAAATAAACGACAATATGCCAATTGGGAGGGTGTTTCCGTTTTATGTAAATGGATTTAATTGTATCTACGTTTATCCTCTTTTACAAACAGTCCAGCCTCCATCTCTTTAACACCCGCACCAGTCCCCTCAGTCATTTTGTAACGTAATCACTGCGGAGGAAGCCTGAAAAAAAAAATTCCCCCCGTGCTCATATGGGCCCTCGCCAAGTATTCAGTATCAGCTCGAGGGGTTCACGCTCTCCGCAAATTCAAGACTAAAGACGCCGCGAGAAAAATCATTAATTTTGCATGCCTTGTACATGCACCGCTTTCGTTTAGAGAGTATACATCAACCGTCACCATGTGTTAGGCCTACTAAAATCCCGGCTAGTCATGAATTTGTCATTACTGGATCCGATTGAATGCATCCATGTTCAGCCTATACAAGTTAACATCATGCACGCTTATTAGCGAAAGGCAGCTGAGGGGGTCGTCAATTAAATACGATTCTAAAACTCCAGCTCAATTATTATTTAAACTCTAGACCAAGTTTAAAACGTAGTTTAGTAGCATATTTTAAAGCGCTTTTATTATTTATACTTTTTCACAGTCATATAGGCGCTATAAATCGCTACTATTATTACATTGACCATTGGTATGATTGTGTCTCAACAGGGGGAAAGTCAATTCTAATTAAAAGCATTCAAACAAAAATAATATTGTTATACCCTTCGATAAGCTGTTTCTTTGTATTTTATTAAAAGTTATTAGGTGATATGTACATACGTACATACCACCTCTTGTGGGCTCTTGTTATTGTCAGAATCTTCTTTTTTTCTTTTTCTTTATTTTTTATTTTTCTGTACAATTCTTGTGTGGACGATAACTAAAGAATTAATGCATAAAAGTATTTCAAATTTTCCAGAACGATACTAATCATAAAGTCTCAGCACTAACCCAATTTCTTTTCAATCTCAATCAAGTGACGTCATCCATAAGCCATTCTTTAAAAATCACAATATCAATCATAACTTCATAATCAATAGCCATACCCTGATAGCAGACATGGTCGTAACAACGTCGTAATGACGTCGTAAACTAGTAATATTGGTCATACGTCGTATATACGACGTCTTCATAACGTCATATTGATCACTTTCAACGACAAGTATATTTTGCATTTTAAATGACAAGATTATGACTTGATTATGACGTCTACTATTTACCAATCTACGACGAGTAAATCTACATTTTATATGACCAGATTATGACGGGATTATGACAATTGGTGATAATTTTTTTAATCGATTATATAAAAAAGAATAGTGATGATTTTGGGTAATTAGTAGAGTTTTTATCATGTTTCTTTCATAAAACAATGTTAAACTCTTTACACAAGTATTTTTTTTTTACTAAGAAATAAATTAAAAACGTCAGAATTAAGCGGTAAAGTAGAATGAAAATAGACAAGTATGCAATTCATTAAAGAAGAATTAAGGAAACTTTAACCATGACATAGTAATATTTTTTATAACATAAATACATGGAACTATCTCATTCAGTTATTACTAATGTTCCCTCGATATAACAAGTCCATGAAACATGACCTTAGAGGAAGAACTGAGTAACTTTTGCTCCAGAGCAAAGCTAAAGCTATGAGATCCTCTGAGTACAAAATCAGTTGATGGTCAATAAAAGTTCTCTCGAAATATTTTGAATTACAAACGATCACATTAAATTTGAACAACGTATATATATCACGTCATAAATCAAGCGTCTTTATGACGTCTTTAATCACATCAAATAATCATGTCAATATGACGTCTTATACTAGTCAAGAATACGGTGTAAAGACGTCATTAAGACGTCGTAGTTGACTGTTGACGACGTCATAATCACGTCAATATACGACGTCAATATGACGACGTACGTTGGTGCAAATATTCGTCTTTTTACAAGTTTCTGCTATCAGGGTAGTTATCAAATTTAGTAGGCCTACACATAAACTTCAAATTGAAGCGCATCGTTTGGGTCACGTTGCGCGCGCGAACGCACGCAAAAATTTAAAATGTTCAGAATCGCTTTTGGGCTCAATTAAGCCCAGCGCACACATTGCGATGCGATTGCACTGCGATCCGATTGCAACAAATTGCCAATCGGCATCCGGCAGTGGCAATGGCATGCGGGGCTAGGCAGCGCACACATTGCAACAGCGCGGCTGCATATACCTATGGTACGCCTCTTTTACGCATCAGGCGCGCAGTAATTACAACTGCCATCTATAGCCAATCAGATTGGCTGAAATTATCAAAAATCGCAGGAAATCGGCAGAAAGATTTGACATGTCAAAATGTCTGAGATTTGGTCTGCGATTCTTCTGCAACACATTGCATCGATGTTGCAGCGTGTTGCAGGTTGGCGCGCCACACTCTGCGATTTTGTTGCAATCGGATCGCAGTGCAATCGCATCGCAATGTGTGCGCTGGCTTTAGAGTACATTTCAGGTCATTCTAGAGCATTTCAAGAAAAAAAAATGCGAGCGCGACGATTTGCGCTATTTTTAGCGAGTGCGGGTTAGGAATGCTGAGTCAAATCACCCATTTTTTGCTTTCTCAAAGTAATCTCCATAAAATTGACTAATTTGAACACCATATGATTAAATTTTTAGGACCATTAATAATGGAATGAGTGTCCGTCAATTTATTACTACGCGCGCGCGGATTTTTGTCAATTTTTCAAATTATTCATTTGGGCCAAAAACATGCTACACAAAATCATTTATAGGCTTACTCTTCAGATTAACGGCAACCAAATTTTCTTTCCATATGTTGGATAGAGTATGAGTGTTTTTTTTTTTTTCATGGCGTTTTCATACCCATTTTCTTACTCAAACGTCATTGGCAACTTTACGCATAATGGCGTCCGAACTAAAGTTCTTATTTGTGTTTCATGACGTCACAATTTTTGCAGTTTTGTGTAAAAAACAAATCAGTATATCTCAGTAAAGGTTCTAGGACATCTCCCCCGGGACAACTCCCCCGGGACACTCCCGCGGGGACAACTCTCGCGGGAAAGCCTCCGCCGGAGGTACATCTCCCCGGGAGGACAACTCCCCAGACCGGACAGCTCCCCGGGAGGACAGGTCCCCGCAGGACATCTCCCCGGAGGACAGGTCCCCCAAGGACGAGTCCGCCGAGGACAGTCTTCGCCAGGACAACTCCCAGGAGGCAACTTCCCCTGGACAACTCCCCTGGAGGACAACTCCCGGAGGACAAACACCCCTGAGGACAACTCCCCGGAGGACATCTCCCCGGAGGATAGGTCCCCCAAGAACAACTTCCCGGATGACAGGTCCAAGGACGAGTCCCCGGAGGTCAGCTTTCTCCAGGGACAACTCCCACGAGGAGAACTTGCCCTGGACAACTCCCTGGAGGACAATCCCCGGTGAACGGAGGACAACACCCTCCGAGGACACTACCCAGAGGACAACTCCCCACGAGGACAACTCCCCTGGAGGACAACTCCGCGAGGACTTCGCGGAGGATAGGTCCCCCAAGAACTAAATTTCCGTGATGACATCTCCCTCAGTTTAATGCTTATTAAATTGACTTTATAACTAATTTTGTGTTTTATTACAACGCTTGGTTTTTCTTTCTGTTACAATTATTACATTACTTTCGCATGGTAAGCCCTTCTGTAATGACAGGCGAGGATGGGAATGGTTGTTTAATTGCTAATCATCCATTGGAACATTGCTCAATCTTGGAATGGCTACTCCTTCCCTCAAAAGGTTGTTAGGTTTGGCAGATTCAGAGGTACCGTACCAACGAAATGTGACCCCTCAGAAGTAAGGAAAAGTTAATGAAAATGCAAGAAATAAAGAATGTTGAAAAAAAAGGAAGGATGCTAATGGGGAACTTAAATTGAAGCTTACAGTAGTAGAGGCACGAAGGGCGAGTTGCGCTACATATTCTAGTCGTCTTCAGCAGGGGGGGGGTGGGGGTGAGCCACGATTAATTAAGCTTTAATTATAATTAATCACACCTAAAAAAATTAGAATGGGCGCCAAAGTTTAAACGAGAACATAATTTTATTATCAATAAAAGAATTCACCAACTGCATTCTAACATATCACTTGTTTTGTCATTTTTCAAGGAATAATGTAATACAATCATTGTCATTGGGTTTAAGATTTTACAGACAACATAATACACAATCTTCTAAAAGAATTTAATACTAGAAAGTGCCCCTTTATTTGTTCCATATATCTTTTAAAACCCCAAATTTTCGGCTCGCGCTTCGCGCTCGCAGATACCAATTCAGTATGGTATATAATGCGGATACTAAATAGGGTCTATAATGCACAATTGTCTCAAATTCTAAGCTAAACATTTTCGGCTCGCTTTAATTTTTTATAGTTTTTTCGACAAAATTTATCGGCGACATTATTTCAGCCATAAATAGCATGATATAAATGACTGTTGTCGATGAAGGTAAAAATAATCACTCATTTATGAAAACACATTTTGTAATGACTTTGTACACGAAATCACGTTTTTGAGCAATTTTGGGTCTGACATGCACTTACATATTGTTGAGTAATATTTCGTAACCGCGTACCCGGGCGTCGCAAATTTGGTCTCAAACCTGCGCGGGACTTAAAGGTAAAAAGTCAGCGAGCAGCGCGGTCAAAACAAAAATTCACGCGGCGGATTTATCGCGAAAAATGTCGAGGGGGCCATTATGCCCCCCCCCCCTTCGGGAGTATTAGGGTTAAGATAAAATGTGGCCAAACATTTGAGTGCCAACTTGATAACAGTCCGTTAATTTTTATTTATTTATTTATTTTTTTTTAAAGAACGTACAAAGACGTTTTGAGAACTACTTCAGTGTGATTATACACTGTTGCTCATAAAGGTTGGATATTTTTTATACGGTCGAGTCACATCACTTTGCACCGGCCTATTTCTAAAATTTGTTTGTCCCTAGTTTCAATTTTCTGTACCCGTGCTATATCTTGGACGTTCCCCCAGCCCTTCCCGGGTATTGAGAAATAAAAACAGCTTGACGACCCCAACAATGCCAATTTTTGCAATTTTTCCACATTTTGGGGCCCCTTATTTGTTCACCCGGCTGACCAAGGCCCCCTCCTTCCGAACCCCCAAGAAACGCGTGTGGAGTATAGGGTTGTTATTGTTCTTTAAGTTAAATCTAGGTTTGTGGTCACAGACTCAGATTTGTTGTCTAGGGGGAGGTTCAAAGTTTATTTTGATTGGGGTTCAAAATTGATTTTATTCCTTTTTACAACATGGAAATTTCTGTCTCCCCAACAATGTATTGTAGAACCTCAGCTAAACATAAATCATAATGAAAAATGAACTTTGGTTATCATTAACAACCTTTTCGTTAAGGCTGAAACAAAAATTTGGGGAAAACAATAATAATTAAGGGTTCATGAATGATTTGTATTTCCTTTGTTTTTACCATAAAGGTAGGATAAAATATTTCCATTTTTTACCGATCTCACTTTTTACTTCAACCCCTCCCCTAGACAAGAGACCAAAGCCTATGACGTTAAACCGTGATTTAACGTGATTAACAACAAGAGTCCTAC
This sequence comes from Paracentrotus lividus, assembly GCA_940671915.1. NCBI lineage: Eukaryota > Metazoa > Echinodermata > Echinoidea > Camarodonta > Echinidae > Paracentrotus > Paracentrotus lividus. Next base: position 11,764,523 of record CALNVZ010000174.1, read on the forward strand.
ATGTCAAACGCGTTTCGCGGGGGTAGGACAGAGGGGGCCTTGGTCAGGCGGGTAAACAAAAAGAGGCCCCAAAATGAGAAAAATGTCAAAATGGGCATTGTGGGGGTTGACAAACCTTGTGTTATTTTTCATTCCCTGGGAATGGTTGGGGAATGTCTAAGATATGTCAAGAGTCCCAAAAAGTGAAAGTGGGGACAAATAATTTCAAGAAATTAAAGCCGAAGCAAAAAGATGTTGCTGGAGCACACACAAAATATCCAACCTTTATGAGCGACAGTGAAGTTGCGAATCCAGGCGGGGCGCGGGGGACGCGCAACCCCTACTATAATTTTAAAACCATTTATTGACTATGTACATGTTAAAATCGGGAAATTTTGGCGTCTCTCCCCCTTGTCGGGCCTGGCGCCCCCTCTATTTTCAAATCCTGGATCCGCCACTGGTGAATATGGCATTAATAATGTGAACGCTATTTTTATCACTAAAGATAGAAGTCTACCCTGGAATGCTGAAGATTGTTACCATAGTAATACGAAGTCAAGCATGAAAAAAAAATCACGTCCATTGGAAATGTAGCTATAATACAACCAGACATACTCATTAAATCAAAACCACTAGTGTATACAATATTGATTTTGATCGCTCATGGTTAAATTCATTGTGAATGGGAACAAATATATTAGTAATGCGTCAAATTAATATACCAGAAAGGTACAGGAACCTTTATACAAAAAAAAAAGAAAAAAAGAAGTTATATGAGAGATGCAACCTCTGGAAATTTCATTTCGTCAAGAAACAGAAGACATAAGAGATAAATTGATTATACCGAGTGAGTCAGAAAAAACTTTACACCTAGAAAAACGTCAATAATCCATCTTTTAAAATTGAAAGAAAGGCGCAAGTACTAATACTATACCCCTGGGGTTTTTCACTAATAAAAGTCAATTCAATTTAATTTAATAATAATAATAATAATACTATAGGTTTTCCCGCTCAATTTCATCTTTAGTTCACTCAATTTCACATTTGGATCAACCGATTTAACACAAGTTGCGATCGCGCTACCGCATCGTCAATCAAATTCATTTTTATTCACTTATATTCCTTATATTTGCAAACGCTTCTACAAAGCATTCGTGCGAATTCACATTAGGAGCATACAATTTCAGGTATGTGCACTCATTTTAATTTACAACTGACTTCTACATAATTTGTCTTCCTTCGTTCAAACAAATTCACGAATAGGCAATCGAATTGTAAATAAGTGCATATAATTTGAAATTTTAGTGATACTTTGGTAAATGCTTATGATGGTATCTCACTTGTCATGAGACGGATTTGAGTCTAGTTTGGGACAGTTTTGAGATGGATTTTGAGAGAGTATTATCAGGGATGTACCCCGAATCTCCTCTCCGTTTCATGAGTCGCAGAAAATTGGAAATGTTTGAAACTATGATGTTTGTTAGAAATTTTTAAGAACAAAGTATTTATTCTTCTTGTAATGAACTGTCGTATTATTCTGTATTGCGTATATGGTACAAAATGAATGCACATCCAGAAAATTACAAACATTGTCTTGTCTGACGATTTCATATTCATACGCTGTTGCATGCATTTATGATTGAGTCACATTTAGTTTTGAGTGCTAATTTGTATGTTCAAGTTCAAAAGCAAAGATAGAAAAATCCAATACAAAACATTCAAAAGTAGAAACTCGATTGAACATTGAGCATTTCGTACATGATATATGGGCTATATATGTGATCAAATTAAAGGTCATGTATAGTGTTGGGAGAATAGATTTTTTGTTTTGCTTCCAGAGCAGAATAATATGAATGAATACCTCAATTAACCTCTGTGTACAAAAGGATTTGTTATAAAATCCACTCTAACACCTGAATTTAGCAACAAAACTGTGTAAATATATCAATTGACAGTCCCACAATCGACAGGATCTCACAGGCACAATGCCAGCATACAGCGGTTTGTGTGCAAAGCATATGCTATTCCCATACACAGACTGTACACACAGAATTCACTCACGCTATACCAATCAGCTGCTGGTTGGCATGCCCAGAGTTCTGGGGTGAGAATGAAGGAAATATGGTCTTACTTTGATAAACATCTCCCCGTGCTCATGCAAACTATTACATATCATGAAAAGACATGCATGGAACATGATTATATCCTTTGCCCATATATTGTTATGTCTTTAGAACACTATTAGGACAAGTTGAGCAGGTTTTTCAAAAAATCAGTGTTTTCTACTACAACTATACTTGGGCTTTAATATTGGAATGCTTGTTTTACGAGGAAAAGAGAGAGAAATAGAAAGTTTGTGAAAGGATCATGGATAATTTTTTTTTTATTAAGTTTAAATCAAGGTATGATAGGATAAGATCACAAAATGTGAGATTATATATACCTTCACAATCTTACTCTTATTAATTGAGGTGTGTATATAGTCATATTCCTGAAAATTTCAAGAGTTTAATTAAATTAAGTGCACAAAGTAGGAAATGGAATTCCTATTAATGAAATTGTTTGCCCCAAAGCATGCCCGTCGCCGTTTCGTTTTAAATTGAATGAACCAATCGGGAAATTGGTGCATGAAATTGACAATTGAATGAAAATATAGGGAATTCATTTGGACCAAACAAAAATGTTAGTGCCGATAAATGAAATTGAGTGCACGAAACGAAAATTTTCGTGCACGTAAATGAAATTCATTGCTCGAATTGAAAATTTGTATGACCCAACCGGCACGAAAGCGGCAGCTGCGTGAATTCGAATGCACATAAATGAAATAGAGTGAGGAAATGATGAACTTGAGCGGGAAAACCTATAATACTAATACTACTACTACTACTACTACTACTACTACTACTACTACTACTACTACTACTACTACTACTACTACTACTACTACTACTAATAATAATAATAATAATAATAATAATAATAATAATAATAATAATAATAATAATAATAATAATAATAATAATAATAATAATAATAATAATAATAATAATAATAATAATAATAATAATAATAATAATAATAATAATAATAATAATAATAATAATAATAATAATAATAATAATAATAATAATAATAATAATAATAATAATAATAATAATAATAATAATAATAATAATTAATAATAATAATAATAATAATCAAGGTTTGAGTTTTATTTCTCTGAAGAGACCTTGACGAGAAAGTGATAATGAATGATTCTCGCTCTTGACAAAGTTATCTCGAAATCATTATGCGCGGCGGTCAAAATAAATATTCCCATACTCTCATCTGCATTAATAAAGCAGACATACGAAACGGGCTTAAAAGCTTGAATGCCGTCATGGGAATAGCTTTAAATTCAGAGACGTGCAAAGGCAAGAATATATTTTCTGCTCTGAGCCAGAAGTTCATCAACTGTTTTATTATCATAAAACAATTGAGTTTACGACTTCCTCTCTAATTTCTCTTTAATAGTAATATTATTTTTTTAAGGGGGGGGGGGGAGAAGCAGGAAAAAAAAAACATTTCAATATTTTCTTTGACCAAGCAAAAACTGTCTTATTCAAAACTTTAAAGTTTGCATTTTTAACCTATAACATGTTTCACAATAGGGTATTACAGTGAAGTAGGATTAAAAAATAAGATTCATTTATTTTATACTCTATGAGTTACACATTTAAACGGTCTAAACATTTTGCTAATTGGACAATATACCAAATGAATATTTACCTGGTCAATGTCAATGTGATGTAAACATACCACTCTTCGACTCTTGAATCGGCGCATAACTCCTCAAATAAGTTCAAAGTTAAATAATGTAATATTTCGACCACATTGACAGTAGACCAAATGGTAATTCATCGTGGATAAACAATCTTAATGAGATGTGAACATACCACTTTTTGACTGTCAGTTCGACGCAAATCTCCCCGGTAATAAGTTCACATTTGGATTAATATTTCGACCATAAGTTTTATTGATCGCGGCGCACTTCCGCTAATAGGTTTACATCAAAATGGTCTAATATTTTTACCATTGGTCTAATTGACAATAGACCAATTACTTTGCCAGGGATTGAAAATCTTATTGAGATATGAACATACCACTTTCCAACTGTCAGTTCGGCGCGAAGCCCTCCACAAATACGTTCACATTTAGATGGAATAAAGTTTCGACAATTGGTCTAATATTGAACGGCGCACACATCCGCTGATAAGTTCACATTTACATAGTTTAATATCTTTCTACCACTTGTCTAATCGCCGCACACTACCTCTAATAAGCTTACATTTAAACGGTTAAATATTCGACGTTTGGTCTAATTTTCAAAAGACCAATTCATTTTCCAGGGACTGAAAATCTTAATGAGTTTAATCCAGTAGCGGACGCAGACCGGAGTCACACAATGAACTTACCGGGCCCATGCGTAAACATAATAGAGCGGCTTTTGTCCCCAGACAATTGGGCCCCCGAAATGCATTCAATTCGATTTTCTTGGATCCGCGCATGCTTAATCAGATAGGCGCAAACCTCTCCGCTGAAAAGTTCACATTTGAATATAATGGATTTATATTTCGACCATTGGTGTTACTGAAAGGCGCAGATCTCTGCCAAGCAGTTCATATTAACATGGATTAATATTTTGACCTTTGGTCTATAAATGGACCAATTTATTTTCAAGGAATGGAGAATCTTTCCTACTGACAGTTAATATAGGCGCAAACCTCTCCGCTAATAAATTCATATCATAACGATGCAAAATTTCGACCATCGGTCTAATTGATAGGCGCACACCTCTGCTAATAGGTTCACATTTAAATGGATTAATATTTCGACTTTTGGTCTAAGAATATTTCGACCTTTGGTCTAATTGTCACTAGACTGATTCATTTTCTAGGGATGGAAAATCTTAATGAGATGTGAACATACCACTTTCCGACTTAAAACTTGACGCAAACTTCTCCGCTCATAATCTCAAATTTAAATTGATTGATATTTCGGTAAATTACCATTTGGTCTAAACCTACCTTCATTAATGTCAATTAATTTTGGTAACATCCCACATGGTCTAATTCCATTTTGTCAATAACCAGTTCGTCTAATTACCTTTTCATCTAATGCCCAGTTTGTCTATTGTCCATTTCGTCTATCACCACTCTGTCATCCCAGTAACAAACTAATAATTGACCAAACATTCGTTTGGGCATTAGAAGAAAATGCAATTAGACCATTTGGCTATTAGACGAATTGGAAATTAGACGAATTTGTCATTAGACCAAGTGAGAATTGTATATTAAACCAAATTGTTAGGAGACCAAATGGGTTTAGCAAATTTGGTATTAGACAAACGGAGAATAAGACCAACTGCTGTTAGGCCAAGTGGTTAAACACCAATATTTCGACCATTGGACTAATTAATCGCCGCATACTTCGACAAGTTCCACTAATAAGTCCACATTGGTCTAATTGACAATATTATATTTAGACCAAATCATTTTCCAGGGATAGAAAATTTTAATGAGATACGAACATACCATTCTTGTACTTATATATCGGTGCACACCTCCTGGTAATAAGTTCACAATTAAGTAATATAACATTTTCTACCATCGGACTAATTGACAATAGACCAAATTGAATTCACCTAGGATCTTAATCAGATGTGAACAGACTCTTCAACCGGACATGATGAATGATGTGTTTATGTACTGTATGTACACTGTTAAAACGCTGTGTTAAAAAAAAAAAAAAAAAAAACAAAACCTATCGCAAGCTGTTTGAAACTTTACACACCGTTGTTTACTGCAGGAACCATCCAACTCTTGTGTAAAGTCATTACAAATACTGTTGTTTAAAGTTTAATTAACTGTTTTTACAAATCTTACACATATGTTGTTTAAAATATGTTTGAACAACATACTTGTTTAAAAGAAAGCTATTCAAAAAAAACATAAAAAAAAGCGCCGGTGCCGGGAATCGAACTCACGACCTCGGCATCCGCAGTCAAGTTATAGACTGCTAGACTACGACACTGCCGTAAGATGTCTCACAGTATGCTGATAATATTTGTATATACGTCGGATAATCCTGATGATTTGTGTTCACTCAGTTGGAATGCTCACGTAAATTTTGTGAAAACAAAAGAAACTACACAACTTGTTTAAAACTTTTCAGAACCGCTTTTTACTATACAGGAACCATCCAATTCTTGTGTAAAGTCATTATACAACACCAGTCCTGTTGTTTAAAGTTTAATCAACTGTTTTTTAAGAATCTTACACAACTTTTTTTTACACAGCGTTTTAACAGTGTATTTTGCTGCACACTAAACCTTTTTTTGTTGTTGTAAAGCCACATCATTATATTAATTTTGTCGAATATTTTGTATTGACTATTTTGTTTGGATATACATTCTATAAAAGAATATTTCTATTGTCTGGTGCTACAGTATTGTCATTCACGGCGGGAATTTGGGGGTTCATACCTATTAAGAGTGTGTGAGTCGATGAGAGAAACCGTAAGCAAAAGGGGGTTACAGAATGTAGATTTATTTCATGTATATGTTGTATCAAAAATTCAAAGACCTAGAATTAAAATCTACAAACCAATTTATTTATAACAAATTATTCTAACAACATCGTTGTCACATGCTGGCACCTGTCAAATTTTTTGATAAAGAATTTATTACTTTTCTATTCTGTCCGTAATTTTGATGCTTTGATTGCTATACTACCATAAACCCTATCCGTAAATTATTGAAATCAAGATCCAGTTTTCTCACGCTTCCTTGGGAATTATTAATCTGCTTTTAATCAGTGGGGGATCCAGTATTTGAAAATGGGGGGGGGGGGGGGGGGGGGTAACCCCGGGGGAGGGGTAACCAAGTCGTTCGTAAGTTACGAATGACTTTATGAACGACTGATGAACAGTTCTCGTGCTGTTCTTCTTAAAGTCATTTTTAACTTTAAGTACGACTTGGTCGAACACTGCCCTGGTGTAATAATAGTATTCTGATCTCTTTTACCAAGGAGCTTCAAAGCTCCTTGCTTTTACTTTTGTCTATAATCGCTCTCGGCTGGGAAAAGCTTATCAACATTGTCTTACGAATCATGAGCTCAGATTCTTTCCAGTGAACATAAAAGAATCGATAAGTGATGTTCACTTTTTTATCAGCACATGGTGGTGAGCATGACCTGTGAAAACGTGTAGAGCCACGAGTAAAATAATATAAAGAGCCCTCGTGGCCTGCTTTTAGTATGACCTAGCACTCGCCCCATGATTGATCGACGTACATTAGCACTCTCATGCGGGTAAACACTTCTGGGTCGAAATTGCACGTCTAATGTTGTTAATTATTAAGCAGACAATCGATGCTTAACACTGGGGAGGGGAGTGGATGAGCAGTCTTGATATGAATCAACCCCCCCCCCCCTCCCCCACCTCAGGGTCGACGCGGTGAGTACTTCATACTCAATTTAGTTCTAAGTGTAACTCATAGTTTGGAGTGTTGTTGATCACTATGGCTGAAAAGTGAGAGGGGGTCACTTGCCCTTCCCATACAAAGACAGAAGTGAGACTATTATTACTTCTACTACTGCTTCTTCTACTACGACAGTGGCGGATCGGGGGAGGGGGGCAAATCAGAATTTCAGATTTAGGTACACTCATTTTTTTCACGTTACGCTGGCCGCGCGATAAGCCGGGGGGGGGGGGGGGGGTAGGTGTTTTGTTTTGTTTTGTTTTGTTTTGTTGTTTTTTTTGGGGGGGGGCTTCGGTCATCAAAGAGGTCATCATGTATCAACTAATAGGTGTAAGGTTAGGGGTCAATCGGCCCCCTCGTCTATTTTTACTTCACTTTTTTCTTTCTTCCCCCCTTTTTTTTTTGCTAGGGGGGGGGGGGGCCGGGCCCGTCGGCCCCCTGGATCGCGCCTGTACTATTACTACTTCTTCTAATACTACGACTACTTCTGTACTATAAAAATGACCTAGACTATTGTTTTCAAAGTGAGTTTATCGACATGACTAATCTTTCGAATGACAAATCTAGACTGTAATTAGTTCTTATTTCCGTTTGCATCCACGGTTTCTAAAGAAAACGTTATCATGCTCTCGGATATGACATCGCACGCAAGTTTTTTTTGTATGTTTTTATGTTATTTTTTAAACCCAATCAATTTCCTCCACAGATTCATGGATTACCTCAGGTTTGGATTACCTTCACATTTAGTCAAGTCATGAATGGTATTCGAGCTTACGACTTTTCTTGGAATTTCATTCTTTTATTGCAGTGCAGACGGGAACCTTCACATAGAATTAAGGATGTCGTTAAAACATTCCGGTGTAGGCCTAGACCTTAATTAAACATACCCGCCTCTAATAATCAGTTAGATTGGGCAATTAGAGTCCATTGATGAGGACATTCATCGGACTATTAATGCACTCTTCTAATAAATATGCACACTGTTATTCAGTGATCATGGTGATTGTGATGAAGTCTGGACATGGCACAAGGATATCTACAGACATCTGAGACGGAGACATGGACACGTGTGAAACACGATCTGCCCATTTTCCCGTCCTCCCCCCTTCCTTCTGTCCTATTTTCTACGTGTTTTTATAAAATTGCCTCACCCAAGTGTAACTGGGGAAAAAATATATATATATCAAATGTCTACCTGAAGGATCGTTATCCGAAAATAAAACAATTTTAGTTTTTCCGAACATTCAATAGTCTGAAGTTTCGATTTCCCGAAAATTTAATTCCGATAAATGCTGTATTTTTACACTAGCGAACCTTATTTAATTCTTAAATTAACGATCCCTAGTTCGTTTCAAAGAAACAATTCCTCGGAAAAACTAACCTTTGAACCTACCAGCTATTAACCAACATATCAAAGATTGGTTTAAAAAAAAAAAAAAAAAAAAAAAAAAAAAAAAAAAAAAAAAGGGATTTTTTTTTTTATTTTTTTTATTTTTTTTATTATTTTTTTTTTTTTACACCGTCACTGACTTTGTTTTACTTTTACAAAAATACATATCCATAAGATTTCATGTACATGTACGGTATAGGATACATGAATAAACTGAAAACTAAAGCTGATGAAGTGAATCATTGATCCTACGGTTAATCCTTCAGTTTATCCGCAAACCTGTGATTATAACAAAAGTGAATATGAATGATTATTGCAACGAGGGTTTGATTCACAAATCTGTACTTTTCTTTTTTTTTAAAGAGCAATAAAACCGTCTTGACTATGAAATATTGTCCTTTATAAGTTCAGAATCTGCTGTTCCAAATTTATTATATTTTGTGATAAATGTCAGTTTCCACCTGGGCTAATTGCCTAGTTAGTTGCCAGGGAATAGAACCATATTGCCATGTTTGACAGATAAGATTGCAGAGACGTGTATTTGATATCTCCCGGCAATGTAAATATGGCTGTAAATTAGGGCTCATGCATATGCATTGTGAGTGATCGACTCACTCAAGGCTCGACCAGTCACTTATTTGCATTTTTAGTAGACTTGTGCCCAGTCTCTTTGACGAAAAAAAAATGACATGAATTTTATTATGACTGTAGTGTGAAATTTTATAAAGCTTTAAACATGGTAAACATCCCAAAATGATTCGTGGTAAATTTTTCATATTCTTGTGTCGAAATCTACACACAGCCCTTCAAACTCAGTAGCTTTTACTTTCACTTTCTTTTTTTCTTTTTTCTGCTAGAAACATAGGGAAGGGAATTTTATTTGTATATATATTTATATAGTGTATAATCTCTCCGAAGGCATAAATGAACAATGGAAAAGGGACATCTACGGTATATCAACGACATTAATAACTAGATCTGAAAACTGCTAAACAGTCACAATACAATTTTTTAAAATCCATCCAAAATGTAGGAATGTTTAGTTCAACGATATATTTAAAAAAAAATTATCTTTCATTTGTGTAACAATCTACCGTATTATATTTTACGGTCTGAGAAGAATATGACTCTTTTTTGGTCCAAATTATTAACCAGTTTAAATTAATTTTTTTCAGTCAGCTAATTCAGCAAAATCAAAGCTAAATGACTGATTTAACATTATTATAAATAATAAAGTACATTTTACACAAAATAAAAAATATAAATAAAAAGAATAAATAAGCACAAACATTATTTAGAACTTAAAATTAATAATCCATAAATATTTTGACATATATTCTATTCAAAGGATATTTGATTTTTAATTATATTAATATGTACAATGCACATCGCCCGAATACCCACTTTTAATGACTGAGATTTTTTTTAGTGCACATTTCCAATAATATTGTTTCTTTCAAGCACACTGTTAAATTAAGTATGGAATATGAAAAACTATTTAATACCTATTTCTTTTTGAAAATAGCTTTTGATTAGGGCACGTATACATGAAATATGAAATAAAAAGCTAAAAATACGAAAAAATAATACTTTTCTATTTCCTTATTGGTGAGGAGGTTCCCCTGTGCGTTAGAATGCATTCATTCATGTTGGAATACCGTAATAGGTTTAGCTGATATTTTGTCAACTCTCTCAAAAGCGCTTCGTTTTAATTCAATCCTATGTTTTCCTAATCTTAAAATGACAGTGGTCCCCTGGGTATATCCGGAAGTTGTCATTAGAGTTGGAAGATATCATTTTAATGAGTGATCCACAAGCTAGGTCCTAATGAGAAAGACACTGGTGTCGGTTGATAGCTAATGGATGAGCCGCCATTGAATGTCCAACCGGTATTACATGATGAAGCATATTTTGATGGGGTCTAGAAAGGGGATTACGGAGTGAAGCATATTTTGATGGGGTCTAGAAAGGGGGATTACGGAGTGACTAAAAAAATTCCCATCATTTTGAAGTTGTTTTATTTGGAGCATGAACATTTAATCATGATTTTCATGATAATCTTAGTAGAGCTATCCTTCGAGCATTTGTTGGTACCCTTTTCATTTGGATCTTTGCACGCATGACTGAGTAACAGACAATCTTCACAAGACTGCAAAATCCGAAAAGTGCCAAGTTGATGGATAGATGCACAAAAGTAATACATTCTAAATGTGTTTATTCCTCGCCCAGCCACTTGGCACAAGTGAGATGTTTTTGCTGTCTTCTGAAGATTGTTTGTTATTCAGTCATGTGTGCAAAGATCAAAATGAAAAGGTTACCAACGGATGCTTGGAGGATTACTTTATCAAGACATATCCTGAAAATTGATGATTAAATATTCATGCTTTTCTCAAGACAATTTCAAAATGATTGGACATTTTTTTCTAACTCACTCTGTATAGGAAACTTATAACGACTTTGCGCTATCATTATATTTGTTCTGAAGTCGGGAGCTCAATCGTGATATAGGCATCTGAAAATCAAGACCAATGTGGTTTTGACTCTATTTCTTGAAGTAAGAAAAGATGCCTTTTAAAGCGAGACGGAACTGAACGTCACTTGGTGTGGTCTCTATTGACTTTGTGTTATAAAAGCTAGTCTTAGATATAGCTTTTAAGATAAATATTAATCGGCATGTTGTTTTGACTCTGTTTCAGCGAAATCGGTATTCATAAATATGTCTCCAGTTCAGGTCATTTGGGTCGGAATACACTTCATGGTTGAAAGCTTGTCGTGCGTAGATGGTACATGTGAAGAGAAAAAGTCAAAAGTTTTTTTTAATTTATTTTATTTATGTATTTATTATATAATAAAAAACAAATTACAATATTTACAAATGATCAGAAAATTTAAAAACAATCACATCAGAAAAAAATATGAATAAAAAAAAGAGAATAATATTAAACAATTTCGCTAAAAACAATGTAGCTTGTCAGAGGCATATTATTCTATTTTAAAATAGGTACAGATAAACAAATATATGTTCCAAAAAGTATGTCAGGGAGTAAGGTATATGTATAAGATAGAGAGGGGGAAAATTAGACTTTATGTAACTACTATTGTCGAGGGTTGCAAAAGCACAAAAACGAAAAAGTCAAGAGTTGCTACAAATAGTCAACCTGGTCTTTGTCGAACTCATACAGTTTGGTTCAATGACTTTCAGGTCCTCTTTTGTTTTATTTGACCATTGAAGATCAGATTTGTTTTGTTTGTTATTGTGTGTTTTACTTTTTTGTAGATCAAATCACGTTTCAAAGAGATTCGTCTCATGCAGGCGGGGTTGACTATATATTGAAACATTACTTGATCAGTGAGCTTCGGATTTGTGTAACTACAGATATAAAAGCGGAATTTTAACTGTGGGGAAGCTCGGTTTTTGTTTTGTTTTTGTTTTACAGGGGTTATACTTAAACATTTGACACCAGACCGTCCGGTGTCAAAGAGACTTCCCTTTGTTTTGTGCTTGGTACTATGTCTATTATATTCAATGTACAAATTTCTATAAATAGTCTTCTTGTCATTTAAGTTCCTCTTTTGTTTTTCTTATCATCTCTATCTGTTATTATCATTATTGTTATTGTTGTTATAAACATTATTTCGTAATTATTGATACAATGTTTTTAATGACCTGTACTCTTCGATTCTTTTTGATTGAATAAAACACTTAATTAAGGAGAAAAAAGGGGAAAAAATATTAATAGTATAGTGTATATTTCAGTATGCATGTATCCTAAAATTTCATTCATAAAACAACACTAAAAATTTGAGGAGAAAACTTCTTTTTTTTGGAACAATATTACTGCGGGAGAAATGCAATGCGTAATAGGTGTGTTGTCTTTCAAGTGGGCCTAAGTCACGAGACTACACCGCACAGAGTGTTGCATTGTGGTTTAGGAACCTGGCTATAGATGGAGTGAATTGAGGACTTGAGGTGGTGCTATAAAAAGCTGCTGGTTCGTATTGTCTTTAATACAAAATAATTATAAGTTAAGTAGAGAATGATAAACTCGTTGGCAAATGATGACTCCCCAAAAAGTCACATCCAGAGGTAGTGTTATATTGCTCAATATTATTTTCAGGATAATCAGTTAATTAAATGATGTGTACAAAAGATAAGTAGGCTATTAAATTGTGTAGGCCTATATAAAATATTATGTATATTTTTAGAAAAATACCTCCCTCCCCAAATTTGACAATCACGATGCTTGACCGTTTAACTCAATGTGCCGTAATATACTTCAATTCCGTATATATATTTTTTCGCACCAAAAAGCCATCTCCCATCGTCACGACCTAATGGACCGGGAACCAAATTGGCAGGCGTAATGAGCACTCAACGACTGGTTGAGAAGGTCGATAATCAACGTCGACATCATGTTTGTCTTTCAGCCTGGTTTCTCTTGAGGATGAGGGATAATCATAACACCTCGCTCTTTCCAATTACATATAAGAGCTTCAGTAAATAACACTGCTTCTACCGTATATGAATACTATAAAATTGGAAGATTGCGTTATGAAAAATTTGTTTAAAATAATTTGTTATGACCCCCCCCCCCCCCCCCCCTTTCATGCAAAGCTGGGATGCGATTCTCGAAACAGTTCGGCCACATTCCACGTTTACTGAAACGCTCTTCCGGTTGGCCAAAATATTCAAGATAAATTTCTTCCAAAAAGATCAATTACTGAGAAATATAAATTAGACTATTAATGTTGTTATACAATACTTACCCCATTCCTTGGGGAGGGGGTATGGATAATGTTCAGCATAGTTTGTGGACAGAATTATCCTTATAATATCAAAAAATTCGTGTGTGCTTTTTTTTAATACAAAAAGGAAAATCATATGTTTATTTTCTGCATCACCTTACAAGTATGATATAAAAAGTAATCCTATGCCTCAGTTACTTATCTATCAAATTTAGCCATCGATCAAAGTCGTCACATCATCTCATAGTGCATCCTAAATCAAATTTCCTAATTTTCAGAAAACCCCTGTATGACCACGGCTAGACTTCACGTGCTCATCAAATCACAGAGGAGGTTGCATACAAGGGCAGTGGATCTAACAATCTTACCTCAAAACCACCAGCCATGTCGTGATATCAGTTAGTAGAGATTATTATATCCCAATACTTCCTGTTTTAACCGTGATTGTTCTGACGGTGACGTTTTGAAAACTATATTCAAACCTAGTTATCATATTTCATTTTGATATTTTGGACGATATTGGATGGATTGGCGATGATATCACCAGGAAATAATTACTCCGTGAAAATAGACGACGCATGAGTGCGGAATGATAATGATATTCACCAAGGGAGGATGCATTGCTTTCTTTCCTCGACAATCCTCTCTCGTATGCAGACGGACATCAGTGGCTAGTATTCTCCTAGTCAAGTGGCAATCTCTTTGCCGGACAAAAGCGTGTTCGATACTGATTTGATATGCGAAAGCTATTCATGATATTGGAGTCTTGTTTTGCCGACTGCTAGCCGCTCTTGATATGAGGTATGGTTTTATTTTTTTAAGGACAGAGTGAAGCTGTTGAACTACTGAAATCACAGAAAGGGAAAATAAGAATCCATTCAAACACAGCATTGTTGGGCTTCACAAGACGTGTGTTATCTTTTTGGGGATATTGTGATCTCTGAGCTCTTTCATATTGATCTCGTTTTGTTTACTATCAGATGCAGTACGGTCACGTACGTCATTTTGTATACATTTACCAAAGATACCTGCATTCGGGTTGTTTGTTGGAGAATGTCACATCTAACTGAGATTTCATTTAATTGCCATTCTGACGTGTACGATAGAGGTGTGTGACTTTATCTGCGATAAAACTTTGCCTGAATATAAAAAAAAAAGAGGCGAATTTTCGTGGAAAGGAGATAGACGGCTCCTACGTAACATTATAAGTATGTCAAATCAAAGCGATGGGGGCTCGCCGACTATGTCTTCAATTTTTCGTCGTATACCATCGGTTCGTGAGCGAGCTCGGAGAGGAAGTCTCGGTCAGGTTTCCGGTGGAGCCGCCATACATGACGCAGTAGCAAAAGGCAAGATCCATCTTGCCAAGTTCATATTGGATGCTGTGGATGGTCAGGGTGTCGTTAACTCCCGAGACTCGCATGGAAAAACGCCACTCATGAGAGCGATGAAAATTGAAGAATGTCAGACGCGATTAAAGGTCGTCCAGCTTTTAATTCATCATGGAGCTAATGTGAATCATAAGGATAACATGGGCAGGACAGCACTAAGTTATGCAGCCGAACTACACATCAATGACGCGATTAAAATCTTGGTAAAAAACAATGTCGATCCAAACATTGAAGACAACAATGGGAATACGCCATTAATGTATTGTAGCATGGTTGGTAACGCGACGGGTATTTCCATTATAACGAGGTCTTTTCGAAGATTGGGCCTTGATGTGGATAAAATGAACGGCGAAGGAATGAGCGCGCTTATGACTGCCGCCAAAAATGGCGACATGGAATGCGTGAAGCTGTTAGCCCACGATGGTAAGGCATCATTGGACCAAAGAGACCGTTTTAAGAATATGACTGCCGCAGAATGGGCTCGAGAAGGAGGCTGTTCTACTCCAGAAATGGAGGCTTTTTTGCCTAAGATTCGCCGCCAGTCGAAACCAGTAGACTCGAGCCCCACAAAACAAAATGTTGATCCCCGGGCAAACTTGCAAAAGAACGAAAGCGTGGAATCTAATTGCTCTAGTACTGACAGTTATAGCCCTCGTGGTAATGGTAAAGATAGCTCAAGTGAGGAAATATCACCTAGACAGAATTGTCCGAAGGGAACAATAGCCGTTCCAACCCCTCCTACATACCGTAAGAATCCGCAACCGCACATGGACGCTCTGTCGCGTCGTTTTCATACCTTGCATCCGGTAAAGAACATCGCTGACATGCCTGTATTTAAGAAAAATCTCTTCGAAATGAAGCGATCCAGCTTACCAGAGGTTTCAAACCCTGACGCACTGTATCAGTATAGTGAAGATGATGTAAATCTCGACCAGGATTCTGATAACCGGTCAACGAGCAATATGTTTGTAAAGAGAACAAAACCGGGGACACGCCGACCCTTATCCGCTGTTAACCGCCACTCCAACCACAGACAGACCAAGAGCTTTGATGGTGTCACGTATGAACGAGGATCCAATTCCGATGAGGATATCAGTGTACAAAACAAAATGGGAAAATCCTTGTCAAATCTCTACATAGAGAATCCGCATACCAAGAACTTGCTAAATCTGTCGTTTATGAGTCGAAGTAGTGATACGCTGTCCCCATCATGTGCTTCCCCCGATCCAGCATCTACCCGACACAGTGTAAATAGTACGACCCAGATCAATGTGGATGTCGATTCCTACAAGTTACGACCCATTGAGCACATGCTAAGGGTGGATGTCCATGGAAGGGGTGATCAGACACCACGCCTTCCACCTCTATCTCCAAAGCGCGTCGTCACAGGACAGTAGATAGTTATGGACTATATATATGTGTTACTAAAAAGCCCATTCATAATGATGAACAGATTTACATTGTTGTGTGTAATCTTGTATATTCTTATGGTATGATCTCACTCTGCATAAGACAGGTTTGAGACTATAGTTTGCGACTGGCGATTGGTATGATTTTATTTTCCGTATAAAACCTGATACATGATACAAAATTATATGACATAATACAGATACTTAAAATGATACGGAAGGAACACTCTATTCAGAGCCATTAATACAATGGCTCTGTTCTTCCAAGAGGTCTGCAGTACAAGGAACATACAAACATAATATAAATAATATAATATTAATATAGAATTATTTACTACTCTGGAATCGCGGAGACATCTCATGAGTCTCATAAACGTCTCATGAGTGGCAGAAAATTGAACGCGTTCATATTTTTATTAGATTTTCCCGTTTCTGCGACTTTTCACACAGACGTGACGTCTCCAAAACAGGAAAAAAAATCTCATTCATATGAACATGTTCGATCGTCCGGCTACTCATGAGATGTCTCCGAGACGGGGTCACAAACTAGACTCGGACTCGTCTGATGGCAGGTGAGAAACCATCATTATACTGTTATAATTTGCAAATGTGTTGTTGAGAAACGTTGTTTATTACAGAGTGGTTTGAGGCTTGTTTATTGTAAATTAAACACTAAACATTAAACGTTGAATCAACACTGATTTGTCTTGTATGTCTTCCTCGTATGTATGTTATCTTTCACGATGTTTATAAATATATTATTATCTTTGCTTTACTTGACAACGGTCTAGTGCAATATTGTAACATGTTTAATAAGTAGATTAATATCTTGGTCACACCCGTGAAATCAAACCAACATCATTCCCACCAATAGTATAGACAATATTATAGCGAATGGTGTAGAGGTATGAGCAAGGTACTTTCTGAATGATTTGCTGGTCAAATCGTCTTATTTTGTACTTTTTTATTGTTAGCAAAACGTATGTTGTGAATGAATTTTCCCTTTTTACACTTTGATTAAGTCAGGCCTTGTGTCGTTGTATCATGAACAAAATCTAGATTTCAGAGAATGGTGGAATCGTGGCATGTTTCAAAGCCTGCACAGGTTAACATTTTTTAATAGACTGAGACCATGAGTGCAATGTGTAGTTTTTTTTATAAAAGATTACACGAAGTCTCAATATAGCTAATTTATAACCGCCTTACATAGTAGTAGGCCTACATGAATGCCTGAAATTATTGTGATCTATGGTCTGTTTATGATATCAGTCTAAATATCAGTAAAATTTAGAAAACACAACATGATAACTCCGACATTTATTAATGATGGAATACTAAAAATCGATTCAGAAGTTATATGCATGTATTTGACATAACAAGTACATTTTTTTTTTTTGGGGGGGGGGATACACGTGCATACACTTTTCATTTTAAAACGCACTATTATTATGTCATTGCTTAAATGCAATTCCCAGTTTATTCATTGTTTCTATTCTTGCAATTTGGATGTTAGAATTTTATGGTCTTAATTCATCTTCCGCATACATGAAGCTCTCTCTTTCAATCATTATTTATCAATTCATGAGCTCTTTTCCCTCTCTCTATATTTGAGATTAGCATATTTAGTTTGTTAAGCATTCTCTCTTCTCTCTCTCTGTCTGTCTGTGCACTTGTCTTTGTCTCTTGAGATCGCACTCTTCCACACCCCCCCCCCCTTTTTTTTTCTCTTTTCTCTCTGTATACTCTATAATTTTCCTGGTTTTTCATTTTCGACAGAACGCAATAATTTTGTTAAGTGAATATGGTATTATGATGACAGGCAGTGTTTTGTCTTTGCATTTAACTTTTAGATTTACAAGTAATAGGGTAGTGGTTAAGAAATGTGAATCTATAGTGTTCATCATAGTTACGTCAAAGCAGTGCAGAGATATGCAAAAACATCACATATGAAATACTCACGATTTTTCTTTTTTTGTTTTCTAATATTCACAATCGAATAGGAAGGTTATAGAGTAGAGTAACACAATTTTTTAATTGACATTCCCGACAATAATATATTTAGACAAGTAATTTATTCATTTGGCTTCAACGGTAGAAACCATGTTGGTAGAAACACACAGCAGTTGCGTGCGTTTTTACCAATATGGTTTCTACCGCTGGAGACAAATGAATAATTACTATTGAACATCCCAACGCCGTAAATTCCTTTACGTTTAATAATACATTTGTATAGGTTTCTTTGTAATAATCATAATAGGCCTCCGTAGTGGCATCGTTCGTTTTATCTCTATTATAAAAAGTCATGTTATTTTCTTTATACAGCTGAATTAAAGGGAAAAAACCCGCAATGACATTGAAAAATACAGATCCTAGCTACGCACATCCTTCTTGTCAATATTGTCGATCTTGATATAGATCTCAAAACACATGTACCTGTATTACAAAACTATTGGGATTTTTGTTCGGTGCAAGAGACATGTAATTAACATTAAATATTATCTAGAATATTATCGTTACATCAAATTACAACATAATACATTAGGCAAAAGATCAGGCCCCTGCGAATGTCTGTATTTGTATTAACTTGAAGAGATGACATATAATCTATCAAAACTCTAACAAGGTATAAAATAGTCAGTTCATGAATTGGAACATTTTAAGAAATTACAGACTAAAAAGTGCATTTATATATTCTTACCAGTTTAAATGTTATCGTTTCTAACACCAAGAAAATATACACCCATTGTATAAAAGTACTGATTTTAGGAAGACTACACAAACAATATTGAACAAGATTCACAGGGTAATCATGTTATATTAAGTTAAAACTATATACATGTAGAAGATTGCTGAAAATCTATTAACAGATGGGTACTTGACTAAGATGATATATTCTTTGTTGGGCAAGTATATATTGGGCACATGTATATACATTCAAACATGTTGAATGTTGGGAGAACGAAGAGACCTGCTATCTGTGATTGACAACTTCGATGACGATTGTGACATTGACCTTTTTTCAGAATTTTTTAAATTATTTTTGTAATTTTTTTAAAAAGTCAGCCTGGTATTTTCATTCTAGTTTTGTAGTGAAAAGGGATTCCATGTATTGGCGGGCATGTGTTTGACTGTATGTTGTTATTTTCTTAATGTGAGCCTTCAGATATTGTTTTTTCTTTTTTAATTGTTCTTTTTTTTTAAATATAGTTTTATAGTACCTTTTAATGTTGTTTTATTACTTTTTTATATTGATGTCATTATTACATGTACTGTGAGTGCCACCGTTCCAAAGGTGTCTGTTCAAATGAATAGGATAAAATAATATTAATAAGATATACTAGGATTCCACTCATAAAGTCTATTGAAATGAATCAGCTGTATTCTCCTAATCACCAGCCATACTTGAAATCATCAATGTCCTTTCAAAGACGTCCTATGCCATTGTCTAATCTGTTTCTTTGGTAACGGGTTACGTAATGATTCAGCAGTATGTGATACCGAACGGAATTCTTTACTATTATTGTATGATTAGGTAATAAATATGTCCATGAAATAACTTATTCTGATTTTCGCTTCGTATTTTCATCTTTTATTTTCATGTTGTCTCAATACGTTTTTGGCTGAATAAGTTTAAAGTGAATATTTGCTTTTAAAGCTACAGATCAATACAATTCAACGTCTATACTAAATTGAAGAATGGTACGTGCTGTAGAAGAAAAAATAATACACCGAAATAATATTCTTTCTTTAGTATGTTTTTTTTTTCGTGCATGATTAATTACAAACTTATTCATACTCACGAAATTATTAGCAGGTTTGCTTGTCACACAGTTCAATACAACAAATAATATTTTTAAAATTTATATACTTACTAAAGAGTAAACTTTTCAAATTTTTGCCAACCCATCATTTTGTGTCAAATTAATATCTCTTGAACCTGGTTACTTTCATTTATAATATAAAAGCATCATTGGGGTTGAAATATTTAATTCTGTTTTAATTATTGTGTTATTTCCTTGAAGCCACTATAATGCAAGAGGTTATCATTATTTTCTTCCAATTCGTAGCTACTTTTGTTGTTTATATTTTGAATTCGCGATGAACTGCAGTAAACATGTACATGTATACACCATTGTACATGTAAATACACCTCCAATGATAGTTAAATCCTTCATGTAACGAATGATACATTTATCATTGTGAACTTATTGAAATTTATTCAGAAGATGATTAGAAGTCTCATGTATATATATATAATGTCTAATAGTATAACATTAATGTTTGCATATCGGTACCTGTGTGACAAATACGCATTATAAACGTGTTGAAGGATCTACGCTCGAACATTTTTTAATGTACACTGGTTGAGACTTTGTAAAAAGAGACATTTATTGACAATGATTTATTGCTTCACTAAATATTCAGAAAAAGGAACAAGTTAATGTCTTTTTTGTAGTAAATGGTATTTAAACATTTTATGAAGGAAACGTTATATATTTTTGTATATATTTAAACTTGAAATGTAAAATATTGCTTTCAAGTTTAATCTCTCTTATCAAGGAATTCATTGTTGTAATGGTTGTCATTTTTTTTTTCGCGTTGAAAGCAAATGATGTATTGCTTCACTTTAGACTTAATTCAAATGTGCGTTATATATCTAAAGTGATAAGATTAAGTAATAAATTCCATGTACTTTATCACACCAATAATTTTCAATGACTAGTGTCTTTTTTATTAATTTATATTGCAACGAAAAGAGTCCATTATTTCGTTCACCTATAACTTTCACATTCAAACTCTGAAGAATAATAGTTGTAAAAATACAATACGTATAGACCGTAAATACATGACATACATGCACACACACACACACACACACACACACACGCGCGCACACACACATATGTGTGTGTGTGTGTGTGTGTGTGTGTGTGTGCAATGGTGTGTGTATACGTCTACTATTATTCTCTTCCCCCATTTCTTTCAAAATTTGAATAAAAAAGATTTGCCAATTGGCTGTTGTACATGTATTCCCTTACATTTGTATGATTTGTTCTATACATTTTGATCTGAGCAACCGCTTCGATCCAGCAGTGACAGCTTGTCATTATTCAAAAACTCATCTACCCCCGACAAAGGAAACAATTGGTGAGGTTGAGAAACTGTTTATCTGACGGTCAATCGGATCGGGTCCGCCCTAGCCACTAACCCGTCTATGTGGTCTAGTGGTTAAGGCATCGGCGTTCTAAGCTGGAGGCCCTGGGTTCGATTCCCGGCGGAGACATTTTTTCGATCTCACCAAAATTATCCAAAAAGGGAGGATAGCTCTGTGGAACTTTGATTAGAGCTGCGTCTACTATTATTCTCTTCCCCCATTTCTTTAAATATAAACCCCTCACAAACAGTTCCGCAAATCGAATTTAGTCCATGATAACTTTTCGGGTTACGTTTTAGTTATTCCTGGTATTCATACCATTGGAAAGATAATGTATTCCCCTTTTTATTGACGTCCTGTTTGTAATGATTGTATCATGCTTCAATGCACAGAATAGTAGAAAGTCAAATGCTGTAAAATGCATTTTTACTGATCATATTGAAGTTCCGCAACTCGACTTGAGGTCCTGATAACTTTGGGGATATTTTCTAATTTTTATTGAATTTTATACCATTGTCAGGTTCATTTATTCCTCTCTTGATTGATACCTAATTTGTAATGGTGATGTCATGCCTGGGTTCACAGAACCCCTGAATACCACCTGAATACATGGCAAAGCGAAATATAATGTTCAGTTTAGATTTCTGTAATACAACAATGAACCTTGATACATTTTAATATGGGTTTTTAATCACTGTTAATTTTTATAGCATTAAAGAGTTCATTTATTCTTCTTTTTATTGATACCCTATTTGCAATATTATCGTCATGTTTCAATGTACATAACTTTTGAATATAGTGCAAAGTAAAAAGTGAAAAGTTGCGAAATGCATTGCTGTTGCTCGCAACAGACAATGATACTCACAATAGGCATTCAATTTGCAACATTTAACTTCTGACTTGTCCTAACATTCAGGTGTTCTGTGCATGCAAGAACAACACTATCGTTACTTGGGTGTCATTAAAAAGAGGAATAAATAAACTTGACAATGGTATAAAATGAAATAAAACTTAGAAAATGCCCCAAAAGTTATCAGGGCCTAAAGTGGAGTTGCGGAACTTCACTTTGATTAATGCATCTTGCAACATTCCACTTTTTACTTTTCTCCATATTCTGATATTCTGTGCATTGAAGCATGACACAATCACTACAAACATGATATCAATAAAAAGTGGAATAAATTATCCTTCCAATGGTATGAATGTCAGGAATAACTAAAACTGGTATCTGAAAAGTAATAATGGCCCAAATTCGATTTGCGGAACTTTTGTGAGGGGTTTATATATGTATAATTCGGTTTTTGGGTTTGTATATAATATACTACACGAACACACACACACACACACACACACACACACACACCCACACCCTCAAAACTCCTTTCCACCAGGATTTAACTGAGAGTGAGAGGTTCAATAGCGGACCCAGCATCAGTGCATATAAAATATTGTATCGGCATATGTCCCCAGACAATTGGGCCTGCACAATTTATTTTTAGTGGCAATGCTGGGTCCACGCCTGAGGTTATAGTGGACCCCGATAGATTTTTATCAAATCAGCGACCGTTGAAAAGAAAAGAAATACGTGTATTTCCCCCTTCCCCTGACTGACCTCAATCCCTACACTTCCCACCAGCATTAAAGGGATGCAGTAACATTGAATGATATTCAAATCACATTTATTCGATTTAGCTTATTTTGCCAACATAATTATAAACACTTAGGTCAGTCTGGTATCTCTTCAAAATTGCAAGCTAATTGCTTGCTTTACCTTCGAGATATCAATGATTGCATACTCAAAATTTATAAACCAACACCGGATGGTTTATAAAACCATGTGCTTTTCCACACAACCATTTCCTGTTGTAAAGTCCCCCGTCTCTAGCGGCCTGGTTGGCTATCAGCAGAGGGTACTGGTATTCGACTGTATGCTTGGCATTGTTTGTTACACTGTTTTAAGGTAGTAAATGATTTTCTTTTGATCTGAAACATTCAGTAGTTTGTTTTTACTGTTGGAACAATACAATTTTATTAATCTTGATATAATAGCTCTTGTTTTTGAAAGTTACTAAATCCCTTTAACGCATGGACATGATATGATATGTAATTATATAAATGCATCTTTTTCTCTGTACGCTCTAACTTATTTTTCCACATTTCCCTTCTCTTTTGCAGTCTATCTCCTCGTTTGTCTCGTTTCGATTTCTTCCACTCAAAGAGTCACTCTGTCAAGATATGAACATTACGGTATTTCCTCAAGACACGTGGGGAAATAATTTTGTTACTCAACAGATCAATGTTCATGATATTCACTCGTTCGTGCATGTCAGTTCCTTAAATAGCAGGAAACTCCTAAGGCAAATTTAATTAGTTGGCCTGGTTGCACAGGCAATAAAAGTTTTTTTCTGGCTCTATGGGGACAAATGAGCGTTATTACGCCGTCATGAATTACCAATGGATACATAATGCATTTATTTGATCTCGCTGACATTCGTTAATATTTGATCCACATATATAAATTTTACTGACAAGTGATCTCAAAAGATATTCCATAAAAAAAAAAACCATAACGATACAGTGCATTTAAGGAATGCTCAATTTCCCCCTTCTTTTTTTATCCCCTTCCCCCTTTCTCCCTTTTCCCCCTTTTGTCTCCTTAAAAAAATTATCCGTTGTGTTTGAAGTAGATCATCTTTTATCTTTTTTCTTTGTTTGTAAGTTCTTACTTACCCCGTATGTTTACATATTGTAACAATTGACCCCGTATGGTGTAACAACCTACCCCGTTTATGGGGTAGGTTGTTACAAAAAAAATGTCTTCACTAAGCTGTAGTTAATTAGTGTTTACATGTTTTCAAGTTTTATATGCCTCAGGTATTAGCCAACATAATAGGCTAATTACAAACCCAATATGGAGTGCGTGAGTTCTTTCATTAGAATTATCTGGCCCAAAATGTAAATTTTGTAACGTCCATACCCGGTCTCCCCTATATATATATATATATATATATATATATATATATATATATATATATATATTGATTTGAGCTACGTCAACTATTATTCTCTTCACCCATTTCTTTCAAAATTTAAATAAAAAAGAGCTGCCCATTGTCTGTTGTACATGTATATATCTATAAATAAATAAATATACATACTTCAGGTTGTGAATGGACAGTAAATTCCTGCGAAACCCCACTTTCAGGTTCTTTAAGCCCGCGTCACACAGTCCAGAAGTTGAGCAACGATGGACACACGAACGTGGAAAAATTTCAAATTTTGCTGTGATCACGAAAGCATCGGGCCATTTTAACATTGTTTAGAGTACATTCTTTGCAACTTTATTTAAAAAAAGTATGACCATCGGATTTTTTTTTTAAGGCTTCGGCAGTAACTTCCGATGCATCGGCAAAATCTTTGGCAGCCAAAAAAAAAAAAAAATCCCGATGGACTATGCGAAGGTTCACTTCGTAAGAGCATCGTAGCATCGGGCATTTTTGCCCTATGAAGGCAATGCGAAGGCAACATGACTTCTTGACGCCCTCTGAATGTCATCGTGTAGCCATCGTATAGTACCGTCGCACTTTCCCGAAGTTGATCAAGGATGGACCCAGGGTCATGGAAATTTTTAATTTAATTGCTCTGATCACGAAAGCAGCGGTCCATTCGTGTATCCTTCGTGTGTCCTTCGCACCGGCATAAATCCGTAAAGAATGCTATTCATCCGTGGGATATTACATAATAATACATAGCGTCATTCCGCTAAAGGAGAGAAAGTCGCAATCGTGTATGATCTTGGGTAGGCATCGGCTAACTTCGCGCGGACCCTAATATTTCACCATCGTGTATCCATCGTTCCTCAACATCGGGACAGTGTGACGCCGCCATTACAAAGTGGGCAGTGCATCGTGTATGAGTAATTGTACCGTCTTGCCATTTTTATTTATTCATTTATTTTGTCTTTTTTTTTTTCGTTCACTATATTGAATTTAATGCAAGACGTGGATTCTATTTGAACCAAATTACAGTCTTGAAATAGTGAAAACGCTATTAGTTATGATAAAGTTGTTACATGTGTGTTGTTTTACAATTTCTTTATATGTATTCTATATAATGAAATTAAATAATATAGTTTGATAATATAGAACACATATATAGAACTATATAATTTATCATATCTTGCTCATAAAGAAAATATTGTTAAGCCAATGACACATACATGAATCAAATCAGGTTAACTATGCATGGAAGAATACATCAAATCAAATCAACCTACTTGGCAGTTGATCAAAACACACATCTCCTTCTAAATTGCCGATGGTCATAGGGAGTATATAAGCTAGAGTTGAACTCGAGCAAGGAACCTTCGTTGGGCCTCAGTGATGGAGCTATCTTGTGTTCGAGAAGAGGTTCGGACAGGGATACCCTATATGATTTTCAAGGAGTGTGAGGATGGATGAGTGGAAAGGAGAAGAATACGATTGGAGTACGACGAAATTGTTGTTTTATAACGCAGTCAGACAGATGGGACCGACTCTATACCGACAAATAAAACGCCATTCGCGGTAATATATTATATTCTTCGGTCTGTCTTCGGTTAAGGGTCGGTGTCGTATGTCTGACTGAGCTGTAACACTGATAATACACTGATGAAGAAGGTGTATGAAAGAGAAATGTTATTTAATTGCATTCATATCTTCTCAAGTGAGGGATTTTAATATGAAAAAGATCTGAATAATGATTTCTCCAACAAACTAGAATTAGTTATCGAATATATCATAATGTATATACCTTTAATGTTATGCTATTTGCCAGAGATCGCCCTGTCATCTTAACCATCATCCGGTATTACAAGATTATCCATCGTGGAGGTCATCTGTCTAAGGCCATTAGCTTATATTATAAATGATCAAACATTAGGATAGCAAATAGAGCCATTGTGCAGCTCTGTTTGGATGATTATATGCGTAATTATTGTATTGGTGATGTTTTAATTGAACCATCTGATTCTAGAGGAGTTCATCTGAATCTAAAGATTTTTTTTTTTTTTTTTTTTTTTTCGTTTCGCATTATGTATGCGTTTATGATTAGTGGCCGTAAGAACCTAAATAATAAATTATCGTTTTGGGTTTCT
Organism: Paracentrotus lividus; assembly: GCA_940671915.1. Lineage (NCBI taxonomy): Eukaryota > Metazoa > Echinodermata > Echinoidea > Camarodonta > Echinidae > Paracentrotus > Paracentrotus lividus. The sequence continues at coordinate 11,791,246 of CALNVZ010000174.1, forward strand.
TTTACACGCACTCAAACATACACTTTCACACTCACACACACACACACACACACACGCACCGCACACACACACACACCACACACACCACTCACACACACATCACACCACACCACACACACCCACACACCCTCTCACACACACACACACCACACACACACACACACACACACACACACACTCTCTCTCTCTCGCTATATGTCTATTTTTCACTCCATCTCTCCTTCCTCACTCTATTACTCCATCTCATCCTCCCCGTTCAACTTGTTTCATATTCTCCCTCAAGTAATTAAATCTTGATTGCATGGCGTTCAGTGTCGTTTTCCTAACGCAGGATGATTTATCTCGCTCTTCCGGGCCGGAAAGTGAAGTGGGGCCCATACCCATGGAGAGATAAAACAGTAAATTAACAACAAAATAATTTTTACAGGTATATAGTTTTTCCCTTGCACGTCTTTTACTTCATGATGGCCGTACCAGTAATGTGCATTGCAATATCAGATAATCAGGACGCAGTTTAGACAAGAATCTAGAGTAATAACTCCTCGTTTCACAATAAGTTTTCGAGGTTAAATCTAAACAAGACATATTTTCATGCCACAATTGTACTGGGCTTTATTTCATTAATGTTAGGTTTAGTGTGGAATTTTCAGTGAATATCATAGAATTGGTTATTCATATGAAGCTATAAAAATTGGGAATACCTTCTTTATATTTTGCACAGTACGGCTAAACGCCAATAAAGCTATATCGTCATGATCATGCTTTTAATCTTACCTTTTATCCCAAATAATGATATATATATCTCCGGCTAATAGAGGGTTGTACTTGCACTGTAGTCAATAGGGATAATCCAGACAAGCTTTTGTCTGGGTTTCATTGGGATTTTGTGACTAGAGCCGTCCTCGAGATAATGGCCACTTATATAAAGTCACGTCTCTGTAATTATCTTGTTCTTGGATTATTAGTCAAATGATGATAAAGATAATTTAGCACTAAATATCTTGTTCAAGGTAATATTGAATTACGGGCAGAATTTATGAAAATATCCAATCATTTCTATAGGCAACTAAGATTCACCATATTTTCACCATACACGGTTCATGAATTTATTGTCATGCATATAAAAAAATTATTCACAGTCAAAATTCAAACATAATCAAATACATGGATAATGAATGATTATAAGAAATAATAATCCACATGGAAATACATTCGTACATTGAGATTAGAAGGCAGGACAAAATAAAATCGCTGAATAATTCAGAAAAAACTCAGGGAACAAGGAAAATAAAATGTCCACGTCTTGTAAAGGGTAAAAACAAGAGCAGATAAGATGAAGAAGGAGAAGGACGAGAAAGAAAAAACAAAGGGAAAAAGGAAGAATAACTGTGAGTGAAGAAAATGGAAAAGGGAACACATTAAATCTTCATGATAATTAACCTTACCTTATACACCTCTAATTTCTGATAAGACGGATAGTTCTATGTGATCAATCAAGAGATCAGGAAACATGACCCATTTTAAAACTGATCAACCAATTTTAGTCAGCTTCTTGTCTTTTATAAATTCAATAAGCTTGTTTTTAGACGGTACAAGCAGGGAGGTGATGGGGCTCCTGGTACAAGTCCCCTAGAGAACGCTCAATATATTTGAGAGCTACATTTTTATCATTCTAACCCTATCGCAGCAACAGAACATTATGTTTACAGACCAAAACAAGCATGCATTACTGAGACAATTATTGATTAAATGTTTATCTAAGAGCTATTTATAGTCTTAAAGTTTCTATTAAGAAAATTCTAAAAATGTGACCTAATTCTTCCCCGTTTACCGCGGATACGTCGGAATGTCATGTGGTTATCTAATAGGCCCATATGTACACATAGTGTCATTTGTCCTGCAAACCTATTAATGAGGATTAACCCAACAACTGTTGTCATTAAAATTCACATGTATCTCCATGATGCATTTAGTAATGGCTCAGTCACACGGACACTTACGTTGAGTTACGTCTAGGATGCGTCCAACAAAAAAAAATCTGCGGATCCTCAACGGGTGCCTTCCCATCTAGTCGGCAGTGGAAATAGTGATAATTTCGTTCGTCCAATAAACCAAAGAAATACATAAGAAATGATAGAAGAGAAGATGAAGTGAGGATAAAGCAACAAAACGTAAGTAAACGTAAGTGTCTGTGTGACTGTAGCATTTGGCCGGGGTCACACGGAAGTAGTTCTATAACGTCCTTGCCCGTTAATGTTAAACGGGCTTTGGTCGGGTTGGAACCCACACATTATTTTGCCTAATAATATTTTAAATACTATAAGTCCGTTTAAGGTATCCGTTAAAGTATGATATGTTATAAAGGGTAATCTGACCTTTATAAATAAATGTGGACATCATTTTGTTTATTACCTTCAACATGTCCAAAACAATTAATGCCATTTAAAAGTATAAATCTTGATCTCTTTCATGATACTTAGTTTATGCTCTCGGGTGATTTGATATTGTTGTGTAATCTGCAAAATATTAGTTGGTTTACTTTAAACTCTCTACACTCTAAAAACTGAGGTGCTAATTTATGGGTGTTCGTATAGTGACTGCACTTGAGGTGCTATATCAGCACCTGAAGAGCTATTTTAGCACTTCCACAAGTGATAATTTATCAACAAAAAATGTTCAATGTCGGTATGGGATTCGAACCAGTGTCTACTTAGACATGGAATAGTACCGCTGACGTTACCAATATACCAACGGAGATCTCCCTTAAGTTACTTTAATTATGACAGCATAGTAGATGATTATGGCAAATTTGGAAGAAAAAAAGGTTCTTCATACAACAATATGAGCTGCTAGCAATCGTGAGATGTGAATTGGGCTAACGTGCCCGTCGGCACTTCTCATGCAGGGGACCCAGGTTCGAATCTCAACGAAGTCACACCATTTTTGCTGAAATGTCAGCTCGCGTGAAAGTGCTAAGACAGCACTTTGAGTTCAGCTTAACAGCACTCTTGGTGAAGTCACTATGCAAGCTCTTAAAAAGCGCTAATTTCAGCCTCTGAAGGGCTAAAAAGAGCACTTCAGTTTTTAGAGTGTATAGTTGACTGAGATTCTCTGTATGTGGAGATATCACAAAATAATTTCCCCGGCTTTGATGTAGCTATTATGTGTGTTGCTTTGTTATCAAGTGTCTAGATACATAATAAATATGTTCTGTGCTGGCTTTACATAAAACACGGAAAGTTTCCCCCGGAAGAGCATATCCGAATTGAAGCCATATCGTTACCTCTCACGAAGTCGATTGTCTAAATTTCCTCGGACAATATGCTCATTAATGTAATGCAGTTGTAAATCACAAGCAAATTCAATATTGCACAAACTTGTCGAGGCAATGGTGATCACAAGTACATGGTTCTGGGAAACTAATTCGATCCAGCAGGGACATACTGCTAAATGTTCATTATAACTTGACTTTATGAGTTTTCAGAGAGATCTTTATGATATGAGTTCGCTTTCTTGAGGGGTGGGGTGTTTGTTTGGGGGTTTCGTTTATTCAAAGCGGGCTCATGAACGCCAATTTTCCATGGAGGAAAAGAGAAATTCATGAATGTAATATAGGTTTTCCCGGTCCATTTCATTGCTTTGTCAGTAAATTTCATGTTAGAGACATTCATTTTCGTTAAAATATGCCGATGCATCGAAATAGTTTGATTCAAAATCGTATTCAGTCATCCAAATTAACGATTATGGTGACCGATTTCGTATTTGTGCATTCTAGTTCACATAATAAGCGTATATTTTCGGCAATGTTTATTCAAATTCGTTTACATCCTGTCGCCCTCTCATTCCGTATATTCAAATTCGTTTATAGACAAACAAGTTCATGATAGAAGCATTCAAATTAGACTTGTAAAGTACCCATTGAAATTTACATTACTCATGCAGTATTTTTAATTGAATGTCAAAACATTTCATTAATTAAGAAAAGTATAATAATCATGCCTTTTGTTGTGAACAAAGATGTAAAATGAAACCAGTAAAAAAATAACATTGCAATTATAACAAGGAAAATAAAGATTGGCAATGGAGACACTTAAACATAAGAATCATGATAATTGAAATTGATTTTCACGAATACAATACATTAATAATGACGATGATTTATTTTTGAGGATCAAATGACTTTGGAGTAAAAGAGAGGTGTTGAAATTAAAAATGAAGAAGATAATCGCAATAATGATAAAATCACATTTATTGATAAAATGGTCAAGATTACCTACTCCTTATCCTTATCCTTAAATATGTGTACATGGAAATTACATAACGGAATTGATTGCTGAATCATGGAAATCGATAACTTGAAAACGAAATTGAAAGTGTTTTTAAAGAGCTTACCCTGCTATCACACTAATGTGAATGCATTAATAATGAAATTGAATGATTATATCCGAATTTGAACTTCGAAAGCATTAATTTGGGTGCCTAAAAATTAGTTTGAGAGCATGAACACGAAATTGTTTGACTTATTGTCAGTCTGCAGCACCAAACACACGAATTTGAATACACATGACATGAAAACAGATGGTAAATGTATGAAATCGGCCGGGAAAACCTATATTAAAAAATTTGAGGCAACTTGATATTAGTACCTACAAGCGCATATCCCAACTAATACAGACACACTCTCCCATTTGCACACCCACCAACACCAAACGAAGCGCTATTTTTACCCCTCATTGCTATCGTATGCCTTATACACCATTCTTCATGTATATTTCTCACTAATTATTCCACATCTTCCGCTCTTCCATATTTTCCTCTCTCTCTCTCTCTCTCTCTTCTCTCTCTCTCTGCTTTCCTAAACACACACACACACACCACAACACCCACAACCACACACACCCACACACCCACACAACACACACACACACACAACACACACACACACAATATATATATATATATAATATATATATATATATTATAGTAACACCCAACATCATATATATATATTTATGCACACACATATATACACACACACACACACATTCACCCTAACCTTGATCATTTTATCTTTCTCTTTTGCATTGTTCAACGAAAAAAAAAATCATTAAAGTTACAGAATGTGGATTTTAACAAATTACAGTAGGAATCATGAATAAAATACCTTCTACTAATATGCTGATACAGAGTGTGTGTGTGTTAGAGCTTGAGTGCTAGGAAAAAAAAAGTAAAAGCTAGTTCGCGTGAAGATTTTCGTATTGACATTATATTCCCCAATGGAAACGTGTTTCATTTGGAAATGACTTGAAGTGAAGCGGAAAGATATGTTAGATGAAAGGACTTAATCGAGTGAAAGAATATCAGCATTGATGTCGGGCGAAAATAATTATAGGAATAGTAATGATAGCCACAAAGCATTAAAGGTTCAAAACATTCGTGTATTTAGATATAATTTAAAGTATAGACAAGTCTGATGGAATAATCAATGAAAGTTGGTTAATCAGAAAGGACATAAAATGCCTCACTGATTTTGTGCAATCTTAAGCCCACCTCACACTGTGCGATTTGTTGCGATGCGATTTTGGAGGAACACTGTCATATTATCAAGGACATTCATACTGTTTAAAGTTCTGGGTATTCCTATGAATACTACAATTGTAATGCATGGCGATTGCGATAATTTTATATACATGTATATCAAATGCCACAATTAATGCAAAACTGTCATTTGTTCAAAAAATCGCATAGCAGCAAATCGCACGATGTAAGGCGGGCTTCAATGCTTACCCAGTTAATTATAAGCAACAACAAAAATAAATAAATAAAAAATGAGAAGAGTTTTAGAGAGTGTAAAGCATAATCGAAAATGATTGGCAGTTTACGATATATTTACACACACAAGAGAATGTTTTAATAATTTTTATAAAAATACAAAAATTGCTCTGCATAATCGCTGCTTAAAAGAGTCGGGTAGCAAATATCGAACACATTAGCTAGGAATAAATTTTGAATGATAATGGGTGAAACTTGACACATTTCTTAAAATATTACCCAAATGTAAATTTGTCTATACTTAAGGGAAATCTAATGACAACAAAGCTTTTTGTACATCAGACCTCCTTTTTTCACAGCCTTTAGTTTCAGTTTCAAGATAATGAGCCTCTTATTTGCATATCTATTTTGCATATACACAAATCTATATGAACAAAAGATCTCATTACTATGTGCAAAGATAAAATAGTATGTTGCCGTTAATTTTTTATTTTTCAAATGTAAAGTACTCTTATTGCATTGCGTCTGTGGTGGTGCAAGGAGAAGCTCATTGGGTGGTGCGATCAGAAAACATTCTTCAGTGCATTGTATCTCTTAGGCACGAGACAGTCTAACGTTTTATGAAAAATAATATTATTTATACACGCTTGTATTTCACAATGATGTTGAAATCTGAGAATACTGAGGCAAAGAGGATTCCCCCAATGCGATTGTATACGGTAAAATCAAACCTTCAACATTTTTAGTCTTTGGATGCCTATGTACGCACTTCATTTGTATACAATACATAGGACCTTGTCCTATGTAGAGTATGTAGGCCTACAAGAAGGAAAGGCATACAAAAGTTGAAAGCATTATCGTGATACTGAGAAGGCTATGAACAAAATTTTAAATGTAAGCAGAAATCAGTAATTACATGAGAACTTCGATTCGTCAAATAAACATCCGATTATTGCGTAATATTCTTTTCAGCCCCTTAGCCTCCTCTCTAATCCCTTCTTTGTTTACTCTCTCCTCCCTCTCCCAGATAATCATCTCCCTTTTGTTCCAGTTTGCTGTTTGATCACACCTCTTCTTGCTTTTTGATTGGCTGGCTTCTTCACACCTTTTACATCCCCCCTTTTGTTCTCTCCCTCTTGGCTTGCCACTTAGGTGTAGCTTTTCTCTGTCTTTCTCTATATCCATGTTTGTTCCCTACCTTTCTGTGTCATTTTGTCTCTAACGAAGATTCTGCTAGGATCGAAAGCTCAGGCCCCTTTTGACTTCATTTTACACCATTAGCTCTCCTTTATAGGATAAGCAGTTTCAGCAGTTCTCTTATTTTGTATTTAATATTCATCTAAACACAACACAAAAAGAAAGTTCCCCCTATTTCAGATATCAATAAATTTTGAACCAGGAGAAATTTAAAAAATCTAATTATATGTCCATGTAGGGAATTTAATTAACTACAATGGGAAGGAATTTTTGGAAAAATTATCAAGTCATGCTTCAGTGAGCAATGGTTGAATGCAAACATGTCATTTTTTGAAGTTCGCAAGCCTAAAATGGCAACTTTGATTCAATGACAACGGACCCATTTTCAGATTTTAAACATTTTACACGTCAGAATGTATGCAAAACGTGCTTCCCAATATACGGAAAATAAATTTGCGTCAATTTTCACGGTTGAGTGAGCATGCAGCAAAAATTGCCCAAACTGCGATTTTTACTTCTTTGCCATGGTATAATCGATCAAATATGAGGGAATTCCTGTTTTGGAAGTGTATGCAACCAATATCCATTCATTCACGGTTGAATGAACCCATCAACAAACCAAAAAATAGGTCATTTTAGAATTACGCAAATGCATTGCAGTAATTTTATGCACTAGAAAGCATCTCAATAACATTTTTTGGGTTGTATTTATATTCTTTGGGCACGTGTTAATGATCCTATGGCATTTATTTACAAATTCAAGCTTCAGTGAGCACGTGAGACTGGAAAAGCCCTTTTCTCACATATGGACTAAAATTCAAATTCTTACTTTGATTGAATATAACAATTCTTTTCGGGGAGTACTTTTGATTTTATTTTCATAAAAATCCCGAATGTTTCACGCCTCAGTGGACACAAGATACAAGAAAATCATGAAAATGAGAAGAAAGTTTGGGGCTTCGTCATGGTTCAGTGACTTTTCGAATACGTAATTTGAATAAAGATCATGTTAGTTAGAGACCAGTTGAAGCTATGTGCAAAGTTTCAAAAAATAATTCACAGTCAAATGGACAAAAACTGACAATTAAAACATGCCAAATTTCACTTTTGTTAAACTTTTGTTAAACCTCTGTGCATAAAGTCAATGGAGGAGGAAATCAATACCTGACAAATGGGAAATTCGGCTAATTTCATTGATGAATATTGTTAATTCTCCTTGGAGTTATGTCACGAAACTTGGCACACAGCTTCAACTGATCTCTAGCTAACATGATCGTGATTCAAATTACGTATTCGAAAAGTCACTGAACCATGACGAAGTCCCAAACTTTCTTCTCATTTTCATGATTTTCTTGTATCTTGTGCCCACTGAGGCGTGAAACATAGGGATTTTTGTGAAAATAAAATCAAAAGTACTCCCCAAATAGAATTGTTATATTGAATCAGAGTAAGAATTTGAATTTTAGTCCATATGTGAGAAAAGGGCTTTTCCAGTCTCACGTGCTCACTGAAGCATGAATTTGTAAATAAATGCCATAGGATCATTGACATGTGCCTAAAGAATATAAATACAACCCAAAAAATATTATTGAGATGCTTTCTAGTGCATAAAATTACTGCAATGCATTTGCGTAATTCTAAATTGACCTATTTTTTGGTTTGTTGATGGGTTCATTCAACCGTGAATGAATGGATATTGGTTGCATACACTTCCAAAACAGGAATTCCCTCATATTTGATCAATTATACCATGGCAAAGAAGTAAAAATCGCAGTTTGGGCAATTTTTGCTGCATGCTTACTCAACCGTAAAATTTGACGCAAATTTCGTTTCCGTATATTGGGAAGCACGTTTTGCATACATTCTGACGTGTAAAATGTTTAAAATATGAAAATGGGTCCGTTAACATTGAATCAAAGTTGCCATTTTAGGCTTGCGAACTTCAAAAAATGACATTCTCGCATTCAACCATTGCTCACTGAAGCATGACTTGATGATTTTTCCTAAAATTCGCTCCCATTTTGGCTAATAAAATTCCCTACATGGACATATAATTAGATTTTTTAATTCTTCCTGGTTTGAAAAAAAAATTGATATCTGAAATAGGAGGAACTTGTGTTGTGTTTATTTTCTATTTTTCGTTTTTATTCTAATTCTCGCCGAGCGAGATAGTGACTCTCAATCCAGGGGCTTATAAATAAATGCACCTAAAATTAAGGATAATCATTATTTTTACATAATCTCCTTTACACACCCAAACATACACACCCTCACACACACACATACACATGGTCACACTTCCTCTTTATCTATCTCTCTCTCTTTCGCACACGCACACCCGCACACTCTTGCAATGACTAGGTGCTCTTGTGCGTATTCGTGTTTATTTTAACGTCTGCAGTAGTTGAACGTCAAGACTTGAAGCAGACATACAGAAAAAAAAGTTAATTACTTTATGTCTGAGTCTGGATCGAGTCTCCCATAATCAACATTTTAACCCACTTCTTTTATGATTATATTAATCAAGATTCAAATAAAACAAAAGAAAGGAAAGTGTTCACCGAGGGGCATCAATGTACATTGACATTGGCAGTGAGAGCGTTGCTGAAGGAGAAAATATTTGATGAGAAAAAAAATAGATGCAAGAATAATAGAAAACATCAGAACAAGAGGGAGAGAAAGACAAAGTGAGTGAGAGAGAGGGAGATAGATTGAGCAGTTGATTGTTATATCGAGGAGAACTGGCACATCAGATTATGTTGAAATGTATTAATTAGCATTGACAACTGATAAGGAAGGTGAGAAGACCTCTTATAATACATGTATCAGATCCTGACTAAATACGCACATAGCCACATCGACATCATGGACACATACGAAAGTACCCATCCACATAGCATACAGTTACACGATTGTCAAATAAAATCGACAAGGTTCTATAATGAGATATATCAACTATCATGTAGATGTAAGCCTAATATTAAAAAAAAAAATGAGGACATCGAAAATGAGAATATAGAGAAGAAATTGTCATTATTATTCCAAATACCATTTATCTGCTGAGGTAGGTTTCTAAATACGATTGATTCTATATTACCTCAACTATATATAATTGTGATATACATTACGTTTTATTACTTATACATTATGTAAAAAGTAATATATGTACATTATTTATCAAACATCATTATAATGATGTTTGATGAATAAAGTATCCGTAATAAAATACACACACACAAGCACACACACACACATGGCCGTAGCACTATCGGCAATGTAAAAAGGATATCGAAAGCAAATCGCTGGATCCTGATATTAGGGGTATTTATCGTAAGTGAAATAATAATAGTAATGGTATGTAATAGATTTTCTGATCAATATGCTCATATCAAGAGGAAATCTCGACCTTGAAGTACATTTATTTTCATTCAGCAAGTATTTTGTGTGGTTAAGAAATTAAACAATAAGTATTCAACCTTTGCATTGTCAGATATAGTAGGACTGTACAGCCTGAAATCGACATTTCCTAAAAATATTTTGTCGCCTGAAGAGATGCAATTCCAATTTTGCATAACCCTGAAATGCAATAAAATATACAGTATAAAGTCCCGATCAGGAATAATCTTAATAGTGAAGAAAACCAATACTTAATTTACATTGACTCGTCAACCAAAATGTTTCATTATCATGATTATGAGCACATTATTTAAGGTGCTTAAAACATATCAAAATGGCTTGATAATCAAAATGCACTCTGAAGTAATGGGAATTGCCCTTGTATCGTAATAGGTACGTGCTACACCTAGGGTTACCATCATTGTGGCTCACGTGATTTACATTGTTACTAGTTGATTGTTTTCCCTAATCTGTTTCGTAGCTATCCTCGATTAATGCGTGTATTTCTACAGTGCGTCCCAAAAAGAACTATACACTTTTGACAAGGCTACCAAATTAAAAATATATATTTCTCGGGGAAAAGGTTTAGATGTATATAAAGCTCATATCCTCAACTATCATTATGACACCAAAAAAAATCTGAAAATAACGCATTCTTCAGTGAGCAATGCCCACTTTTATGAAGGACACAAAAAATAGCCTGCGCAGGAATTCGCTATTCATTTACCACATGGGTATGGCATGCCATGAAGAATTCAAAGAAATAATGGAATGAATCAGCTAACAGAGTAAAAGATATATCAAAAGTCAGAAATAAACAATCAATGCAAAATATATTTTTTCACCGTTTTGTTTTCATATCATTGATTTTTGCTCTGACTTCAGTTTATTTTTGTCTTTGTGAGCCGATTTATTCCATTATTACTTGAATCCTTCTTGGCATGCCATACCCAGGGGTAAATGAATTCCTGCGCAGGCTGTTTTTTGTGTCCTTCATAAAAGTGGGCATTGCTCACTGAAGAATGCGTTATTTTCGGAAATGTTTGTGTCATAATGATAGTTGAGGATATGAGCTTTATGTACATCTAAACTTTTCCCCCAAGAATCATATTTTTAAATTTGGTAGCCTTGTCAAAACTGTATAGTTCTTTTTGGGACGCACTGTATAACATGATTATCATTTAAACATGACGGACAGGAAAGGTAGGAATATCCTGCTTGCTCCCCGAAGACATATAATTACAGTGCAAACTGACCAACACTCTCATTGACTGTGTGTTATAAATTGCTAGTCTTAAAATATACCTTTTGAGACACTTGTTAACAACACAGTGTATAAATTTACCTGTAATTTAATTTGGGAAACCAAAATGTTTTGAGGGGAAAAGCATTTGTTTTTCTACAATGGTGACATAACTATAGCAGTGTGAAGTTATTGATTAACAATAAAAAAAAGTGTGTTATCACTGAAATATGCCTGTATTATAAGTCTACACTGCTCAGGATGTTGCATTATGGGTTAGGAATCAGGGCAGAAATAAGTGGTTGAGGGCTTGAGGTGGCTGCTGGTTCGTACTGGCTTTAAAATGATTACATGTTGCACACAGTTTATAATGGAATGAGGTATAATATCTTTTAAGTTTCTCAAAAGATTTCTAGAGACTTTTCATCAGAGTAGCCGTACACCGTGTGTAATTGTTTAGATTTTTAAAGGCTGAGCACTATTTTTTTTATATAAAAAGCAATTTCATGCGATTGCGTATAGCAATAAAGAACTATCTTACCTCACCTTTTCTCGTGTTATTATTGTTATTTGGTGATTAAAATAGTGCATTGCTTTGGAAGCGATATTAAACCTTTTAAAAAATCAAGTTTGTAGCTTGTTAATTGGGCATTGCTGCCGACTAATCGTGTGGTTGTGATGTCTTCGTTTGATATCAATACACCGCAAATAAATAGGCTAGTTAATTTATAGCTAAATTAGTGTTGTGGTCATGAGATTGAATTGTGGAAGAAACTGTATAAAAGTGATGGAAAGGGTTGATAACAATGCACCTAGGAATTATTTTTTGCTGTGAGGTTTTGGAATCAAGAAAATGATAAGAAATTTTACCAAATTCTTCTGAGAGTAACATGCACTGCACTAAAAAAATGCATGTATGGGACTACATGTACATGTGAACACAATGTTTGGGTGCCGAACATAACGCATCAGCTTCTTTTGTCATATCATGCATATTATCACCATGAGGGCATTTGAAGAGCAATCCTTTTCAGTGGAACTTTCTATTTTAGGGTAAGTCCACGCTATTTGTTCCCAAGGTGGTGATTTTTCGACTTTTTGACCATTTTTGTGTGAAGTGTGTCAGTGGGTTTGTAAAGGTATACATAATGTGTCATATATCACCATAAATGGTATGAAATGAACTTAATGCAAATGAGGTCAAAAAGTTATTTCAAGGTAATGTGACGTCACAAGGCTCATTAATATTCATGAAAAAAATAAATAAAATGCATTAAAAATGCTATTTTCAACCCTTTAAAAAAGAGGTTTCTCATAGGAGTACAACCAAAAAGTATCTATTTTCTGTTTCTGTATTTTTTGGGCTAACTGGTGAAAATATCACGAACCTAGCACATAGCTTTTTATATTTTTAGACTTAAAATATTGAGGTCTCAGAAATAGTCTCACAAAAGTTACTGAGCTGATGTAAAATCATGCATTTTTATTACTCACCCTCCCACCTTTAGAAATGAAACAAAATAATTGTTTTTTTACATTTGTGTTTTTTATTATGTTTCTTTTGTTTTATCACAGATTTTTTTTAAACAAAAGATGTTGCTACACCTTGGCTACACCAATTGTTTAATGAAAAATATTATAGGGAATAATTGTCCCGTGTGTTACCTGTCCCGTTTGTTACCTGACATATTTTTTTAAAACTTGACCTTGCCAGAAAACTCTAACTTGTATTAACGTTCAAATATGTCCTTACAATGTTTATTACATGTTTAAGAGGATAAGACTATGCAGTTGATATGTGAACAAAGTCAAAATTTGAAAACACCATTTTTTTTTCTGGTCCCGTTTTTCACCGACGAATGAATGATCATAAATTAATTATGAATTGAGTTATTTCAACTATTTTTCATGGTTTTGTTGAAGATCCTTAGTACATTAAAGAATATACCCAAGGATTGAAATTTCATTTAAGATTTTTTTTTTTAACAAGCCCTATTTTTGGCTCTGAATGTCCCGTTTGTTACCGCGCAAAATAGCTTGGACTTGCCCAATAAAATTCTTCATAAATTCCTTGAAAATAATATGAAAGCTCACAATTATTTTGTTCACCCATGGTTTACCTTTCCCACTACACTCAAGATTCTCTTAAAAGGCAATCCTACTTGAGCAAAATAAAAATGTCGGTGAACGTTTGAACGATATCAGATTTTCAAAATAACGTTATACAGTGCGTTTCAAATAAAAGGTAATCCATTTCTGGAGGGGCTATATTCCCAGCACATCCCTTTTTTATATTCATTTCTGTCATATAATTAACGAGTCGACGAACTCCTCACCTTTACAATGATACCTTTCTTGAATCGTTAATGTGGCGCATAACCGAATAAATTGCAAATGACGGTGTCATGTACAAAATCCATTTTTCCAAGTTCTTGTCAAAGGATGAAAGAGAGAGTGGATGCTTTCAAAGGAGTCACATATCATTGCACGCAATCCTATTCAATGCTTTGGGACAGCCGGGACAGTATTCGCTCAGTCTTCTTTCATTTTCTTAAAACTTGGAAAAATTGACTCTGCACCTGCCATTTTCATTTGCAATTTACTCAATTATACTTTACTTTTAAAAAAAGGTATCATTGGAAAGTTGGAGAGTTCTTCTTTAATTATAAATTACATATTAACATCCAAAACAAATTAGCATGGAACATGGGCCCTCTAAAAATTGATTACCTTTTATTTGAAACACACTGTATAGTTGAGGGAGCGTTCCATTAATGTTTAATCGGTAAAGTCGCCGCGGCGACTTATACAGGACCGGCGCGCCGGTCCTGTAATGCTGTTCTAGTCTCTATCGATTCTCCCATGATCGAAGAATATTTGTAAAATAAAAAAAAAATTAAAAAAAAATGCATTCATTTTACCTATGTTGGAATACTTATAACGGGTGATCCACTTCATTTCACATAGACATAATTATATCCGGTTTCGACCTTGCCTATATATCTGGATTCATAATCTTGTTCCATATAAAGAATCGTTGCATAACGCATGATATTATTAGCATAAGAGTTTGGTCACATCTGTATCGCGCAAGCATCGTTTACATCATAAGAGATGTTTTAAAAAATGTTTAGAGCTAATTGTGGAGGACGAACATCGTAAAGATAATAAGTTCTTCTCTCGACAATATGCTATTATTGTGTAAAGTGTATACGTATGATTATAATCCTTACAAATAGGTGTTTGTTACAGTTTTAAATCAGTATTTTGCCGGTTGAAAGATGTTATCAATGTGACTGTGGTATATAAACACAATACAAAAAGAAAGTTCCCCCTATTTCAGATATCAATAATTTTTTAACAAGGAGGAATTTTAAAAATCTAATTATATTTCCATGTAGGGAATTTAATTAACTCCAATGGGAACGAATTTTAGGAAAAATCATCTAGTCATGCTTCAGTGAGCAATGGTTGAATGCAAAAATGTCATTTTTTAAAGTTCGCAAGCCTAAAATTGCAACTTTGATTCAATGACACCAGACCCATTTTCTGATTTTTAAACATTTTACACGTCAGAATGTATGCAAAACGTGCTTCCCAATATATGGAAAAGAAATTTGTGTCAAATTTCACGGTTGAGTGAGCATGCAGCGAAAATTGCCCAAACTGCCATTTTTACTTCTTTGCCATGGTATAATCGATCAAATATGATGAAATTCCTGTTGTGGAAGTGTATGCAACCAATATCCATTCATTCACGGTTGAATGAACCCATCAAACAACCCCAAAATAGGTCATTTTAGAATTACGAAAATGCATTGCAGTAATTTTATACACTAGAAAACATCTCAATAACATTTTTGGGGTTGTATTTATATTCTTTGGGCACGTGTCAATGATCCCATGGCATTTATTTACAAATTCAAGCTTCAGTGAGCACGTGAGACTGGAAAAGCCCTTTTCTCACGTACGGACTAAAATTCTAAATTCTTACTTTGATTGAATATAACCATTCTTTCGGGGAGTACGTTTGATTTTATTTTCATAAAAAATCCCGATGTTTCACGCCTCAGTGGACACAAGATACAAGAAAATCATGAAAATGAAGAATTTTGAGGCTTCGTCATGGTTCAGTGACTTTTCGAATACGTCATTCGAATCAAGCTCATGTTAGTTAGAGACCAGTGAAGCTATGTGCAAAGTTTCAAAAAATAATTCACTGTCAAATGGACAAAAGCTGACAATTAAAATATGTCAAATTCACTTTTGTTAAACTTTTTTTAAAACCTCTTTACATAAAGTCAGTGGAGGAGGAAATCAATACCTGACAAATGTGAAATTCGGCCAAATTCATTGATGATTATTGTTAATTCTACTGTGAGTTATGTCACGAAACTTGGCACACAGCTTCAACTGGTCTCTAGCTAACATGATCGTGATTCAAATACGTATTTGAAAAGTCACTGAATCATGACGAAGTCCCAAACTTTCTTCTCTTTTCATGATTTTCTTGTATCTTGTGCCCACTGAGGCGTGAAACATCGGGATTTTTGTGAAAATAAAATCAAAAGTACTCCCCAAAAGAATTGTTATATTGAATCAAAGTAGAATTTGAATTTTAGTCCATATGTGAGAAAAGGGCTTTTCCAGTCTCACGTGCTCACTGAAGCATGAATTTGTAAATAAATGCCATAGGATCATTGACATGTGCCCCAAAGAATATAAATACAACCCAAAAAATGTTATTGAGATGCTTTCTAGTGCATTAAAATTACTGCAATGCATTTCGTAATTCTAAAATGGCATATTTTTGGTTGTTTGATGGGTTCATTCAACCGTGAATGAATGGATATTGGTTATACACTTCCAAAACAGGAATTCCCTCATATTTGATCAATAATTATACCATGGCAAAGAAGTAAAAATCGCAGTTTGGGCAATTTTTTTTTTTTTTTTTTTACTCAACCGTAAAATTTGACGCAAATTTCGTTTCCGTATATCAAGAAGCGGGTTTTGCATACATTTTGACGTGTAAAATGTTTAATATATCTGAAAATGGGTGCGTTATCATTGAATGAAAGTTGCCATTTTAGGCATTCAACCATTACTTACTGAAGCATGACTTGATGAATTTTCCTAAAATTCGCTCCCATTGTGGCTAATTAAATTTCCTACATGGACATATAATCAGATTTTAAAAATTCCTCCTAGTTCAAAAATTATTGATATCTGAAATAGGGGAAACTTTCTTTTTGTGTTAGATCAACACTTTTTGCCACAATAAAATTTTTTAAAGTGCTTTAATTTATATTAAGTATGTACCTCATGATCAGAAATCAATAATGTGCACAGAGTGATGTACTTTGTATACGCAGATATAGCCTAGCATTACATCTAACCGTGATCGCTATTTAAAGGATGATACATCGATCATTTAGTCGTGTTTTGTCTTCAAGATATCAATGCAAGCGACATGAAATATAGTCTATAGTCAACTGAAGATAGCATTATTTCACACGTATTATATATAGATACATTTCAACATTACGGTGGAAGCAATAGGCCTACATATTCAATAGAAATAATGCAGTCTAAAACAATATAAATGGTACAAATGGGAAACATTTGATTTTAATTCTCTGAAAATTATCACTACCTGATATCATTTTCTTGAAGCAATGAAAGAAAATCTCTTCTGCATTTTTTGTCCTTCATAATTTAATGTGGTGCAGTAGACTTTGAAATATGATTAGGTTTCTACAATGAAGAAAAACAATATATTATTTTTTCGCCTGTCTATTACATTGTGCAGCTTTCGAACATAATCATACAGGTAATGATGACCAGATCGCAGCAGTGCTTCGAACGAAAGGTTTGGGACTTTGTGTAATGTTTATTATTCCTCGTGGCACAAAATTAAGCTTTGCTTATGTTAGAAAACAAACAAACGAATTAAACAGCTTTTCACATCTGATTAACGAACCTTGCTGCATTTCATCAGTGATCTAGGCCTATATTTTGATACGGTTGGTCGATGGGTTGATTGGGTTTTGAGAGAAGTGTATCAATCATATATGATCATTTATACACATCTAGGACCAATCAGATTATGTGTCAGACATGTAGAGAGCTGACACTGATGAACATGACTGCTTGACCAACTCCAGGGCCCCGTTGCTTAAAACTTTTATCCGGAGTTTTTTCCGGTAAAAATCTGAAAACTCCGGTTTAAGTCTAAAAACTCCGGTTACAACATTTTACCGGATTTTTTCCATTGCATAAACATTGCGCTTTGATTAATCTCGGTTTTCATCTTCCCTCACAACAAAACCTCAAAACTTAGAATCCTATTTTACTTCTATGTGTTATCAACCCCTCTGATTTTGTTTTTCTCCATTCCTCGCGAAATACAATATTCTTTTTTTTTTTTTTTTTTACTTAACAATAACGACTTGTTGTGAAATCTTATACATTTTATAGAAATGGAGAAGCCTCTCTGGCCACCTTACAACGTTGCTATGCATACTAATTCAGATGAATAGATCTACACCTATCTATACCTCCATCCCCATCCACTTACCTAATTACAATAATAAGTAGAACTATGATTAAAGGTATCTAATTAAAATGTGTATTAAAACAAAAACATCAATACATGGGATATAAATGAATTAAAATGATATTTTGTGATTTATTGAGCATTAATGTTCCGACATATCTTAGACCATGGGCGCTATTCGGTACTTGCATTACAACAGTACAACACATTTTCTGCCTTTAGTATTGACTCCTTTTTAATTTTGTTTTTATTTGCAAAGATCTTTCGATACGGTTGACCACATGGGGGCATTTCATGAAAGGACTTGTCGGACGTTTCATCCGACAAACTGTTATAAGCTACTGAAATGCTTGCATCTGATTGGCTGAGAGCAAATTTGTTGGATAAAATGTCCGTCAAATCCTTTGATGAAATGCCCCCCTGATCGTAAATTCTAGACATGAATCCATGGTTGTTACTGGTGTAGAATAACAGTGGTTTTAAAAAAACAAGAAGAAGAAAAGAAAAGAGAAATGAGTACTTCAATCAACTATGTACTTTTTGATGAAAGATTGATTATTAAAGGTGTGGAGCAATGTTTTTGTATGGGGTCTGTTTATGACAAGGTTTTAATCGCCTGTAATGACCCTTTTTAAGCTTTAAAAAAATCAAAAACCTTGAACCGTGGATGAATAACAAGCTAACATTGCACTTTAAATATCAATTACGATAAAAAATGTTTGCATTTTAGTCGGAACCTAAGCTATAGATTCATGTATCTAGGCCCTCTGTATTTCTTTTCTCGACTGATATATACTTCGTTAATATCAATTTCTGTTTTAGTTTATGTTATGTATATTGTTTTGTACATTAATAATTACTGACTCCTTCAAAGAACAGCGTCAACTATAGATGCAGCTGAAAATGGGCGTTTCTGCTTAACTCTATATGTCATTTCGTATTTTTTTAAAATCTTGTTATTGTAGTTGTTATTATCATTATGATTACGATTTTCATTACTATTATTTTGGTCATCTTGTCTCTGACGAAGATTCTGGTCGGATCGAAAGCTGCAGGCTTGCCTTTTGACTTCTATTATTATTGGTAGTAGTAGTAGTTAGTAGTAGTAGTAGTAGTAGTTAGTAGTAGTAGTAGTAGTAGTAGTAGTAGTAGTAGGTAGTAGTAGTAGTAGTAGTAGTAGTACGTAGTAGTAGTGAGTAGTAGTAGTGTGTGTAGTAGTGGTAGTAGTAGTGTAGTAGTAGTATAGTAGTAGTAGTAGTAGTAGTAGTAGTAGTAGTCGTATAGTGTAGTCGTAAGCAGTAGTATAGTAGTATAGATAGTCGTAGTAGTAGTATTATATAGTAGTAGTAGGTATAGTAGTAGTCGTAGTAGTAGTAGTAGTAGTAGTAGTAGAGTAGTAGTAGTAGTAGTAGTAGTAGAGTAGTAGTAGTAGTAGTTAGTAGTAATCATTTACACACAAAAAAAAAAGAAAAAGAAGAAAACTTCATTTATTCTCTTGAGAAGTGAAATTTCATTTTCATGTATTCACTCTTTAGTTTTACACCTTTTTGTATATAATATTTATTGCAAACAATAGCCACCCCGGGCATAAACAATCAATTTCGACAGCTGGGTATGCAATAAAACTCGGTCCTATGTATGCACATCAAATTGGTTTGCTGATTCTAGATATTAGAACATGAAAGACAGAAAGAAATTTATATATGCAAATTAAAACAGAAGTAGAAATCAACAAAGGTCTCGAGACTGCAACATAATGTCATCTTACCCTCATCATGGACTTACGTGTCCATGTTTCGATACTAGAAGGTTTGTGACCTTCACACTTAATTTTTCTAACCGCTTTGTCATGTTTGTCAAGAAATTGATTCCACATCCAGGTGGCGGTGTGAATGAAGGGGACTGTAGAGTGTGGATGAGCCTGATACTAATGAGTGAGCATCTCGTCTGTCCGTAGCATTGAACATTAATGGATTCTATTTCAGCCAGTATCCATGGCAACTAAATTTTGCCATCTTTAACAATTTACTTAAAAACGCAAACAAGTTTAATTTTCACAGGCCGTCAAACTTTGAAAATGTGGAAAATATTCGTCGTGTCAAAATGATAGACTGGAGGCAGGTAGAGTAATTTAGAGAAAGAAATGCTAAGGAGACGTAAACAAATATAATATGATAGATGTAGGAGACATTCAGGCCCGTAACCAGGGGGGGGGGGTTCGGGGGTGCGAACGAACGCCCCACCCCACCCCCCCCCCCCGCAGGCGAGCAGGGTCCGCTTGACCAAAAAAAAAAATAATAAAAAAATAAAACTCCCACTTTTTGGCAGAAATGCAGCAGATACTTGAATAGAAATACAGAAAGGAAAGATAAAAACACTTTGCTTTCAGTCCCCCTACATGTAAAACTCTTTCGCTTGCGCTTCGCGCTCGCAACTTTTATTTTGGGAGATGATAATCATGTTTTTCAGAACAAATTACGCAGGAATTACACTTAACCATTTCGCAGGAATGTTTTCGTTTGCATTTGTGTTCTATTTTGTATTTTTAATGATGTTATCTTCAATGTTAGGAAATGATATAAAGAAAATAAGGCTACGTGGCAGAGGCGGTGGAACCGGGGGGGGGGGCAGGGGCACAGTGACCCCAACTTTTTCATCGACCCTATAAAAGTGCCCTTATTCATGACCAAAAAGTGTCCCTTTTCTAAGCTAAAAAAAAGTGTCCTCTTTATACTAAAAAGAAGCCTTTCAGAGTTTTGAAAAGTCCCGTGGACAATTTATGTTTAAAAAAGGGGCACTTTTAATACTAAAAAGGGCCCCTTGTTACTCCATATGTCTTTAAAAAACCCTAATTTTCGGCTCGCATTTCGCACTCGCGGATACTAAATAGGGTCTATAATGCACAATAAACTACAATTTTGAGCTCAAAGTTTTCTACTCGCGCTTCGCGCTTGAGGCGGTCCACAAAAAAAAATCTGGCGGATCCTCAATACGGGTGCCCCTTCCCATCTAGTCGAGGGAGGGGTAGGCAGTGGCAAATAGTGATAATTTCGTTCGTCCAAATAAACCAAAGAAATACATAAGAAATGGATAGAAGAGAAACTGAAGTGAGGATTAAAGCAACCCAAACTAAGTTAAAACGTAAGTGTCTGTGTGACTGTAGCATTTGGCCGGGGTTCCCACGGAAGTTAGTTCCTATAACGTCCTGCCCGTAATGGTTAAAACGGGCTTTGGTCGGGTTGGAACCCACACATTATTTTGCTAATATATTTTAAATACTATAAGTTCCGTTTAAGTATGCCGGAAAGTACTGAATTTTATAAAGGGTAATCTGACCTTTATAAAAAATGTGGACATCATTTGTTATTATATACCTTCAACATTCCAAAACAATTAATGCCATTTAAAAGTATTTAAATCTTTACTCTTTCCCATGATACTTAGTTTATGCCTCTCGGTGATTTGATATTGTTGGTGTAATCTGCAAAATATTAGTTGGTTTACTTTAAACTCTCTACACTCTAAAAACTGAGGGTGCTAATTACTGGGTGTCGTATAGTGCTGCCTTGGAGGTGCATTATCAGCACCTGAAGAGCTATTTAGCACTTCCCACCAAGTCGATAATTTATCAACAAAAAATGTTCCAATGTCCGGTATTGCGGATTCGAACCCAGTGTCTACTTAGACATGAATATACGCTGACGTTACCATATACCAACGGAGATCTCCTTAAGTTACTTTAATTATGACACATAGTAGATGATTATGGCAAATTTGAAGAAAAAAAAGGTTCTTCATACAACAATATGAGCTGCTAGCATCGTGAGATGTGAATACTTCTTTTCAATGTGAAATTCTAACGTGCCCGTCGCACTCTCATGCAGGGGGAACCCAGTCGAATCTCAACGAAGTCACACCATTTTTGCTGAATGTCAAGCTCGCGTGAAAGTGCTAAGACAGCACTTTGAGTTCAGCTTAACAGCACTTCTTGGTGAAGTACTATGCAAGCTCTTAAAAAGCTCTAATTTCAGCCTTCTGAAGGGCTAAAAAGAGCACTTCCAGTTTTTTACGAGTGTATAGTTACTGAGATTCTTGTATGTGGAGATATCACAAAATATTTCCCCGGCTCCCCCTTGATGTAGCTATTATGTGTGTTGCTTTTGTTATTCAAGTGTCTAGATACATTAATAAATATGTTTCTGTGTGGCTTTACATAAAACACGGAAAGTTTCCCCCGGAAGAGCATATCCGAATTGAAAGCCATATCCGTTTACCTCTCCGAAGTCGATTGTCTAAATTTCCTCGGACAATATGCTCATTCAATGTAATGCAGTTGTAATCACAAGCAAATTCAATATTGCACAACTTTGTCGGAGCAATGCGTGATCACAAGTACATGGTTCTGGGAAACTAATTCGCAATCCAGCAGGGCATACTGCAAATGTTCATTATAACTTGACTTTATGAGTTTCAGAGAGATTCTTTATGATATGAGTTTCGCTTTCTTGAGGTGGTGGAGGTGTTTGTTTGGGGTTTCGTTATCAAAGGCCGGCTCATGACCCGCCCAATTTCCATGGAGGAAAGAGAAATTATGAATGTTAATATAGGTTTCCGCGTCCATTCATTGCTTATGTCAGTAAATTTCATGTTTAGAGACATTCATTTCGTTAAAATATGGCCGCATGCATCGAAATAGTTTGATTTCAAAATCGTATTCAGTCATCCAAATTAACGAATATGGTGACCGATTTCGTATTTTGTGCATCTAGTCACATAATAAGCGTATATTTTCGGCAAATGTTTTTTCAAATTCGTTTACATCCTGTCGACCCTCTCATTCCGTATATTCAAATTCGTTTATTAGACAAAACCCAAGTTCATGAAGAAGCATTCAAATCTAGACTTGTAAAGTACCCATTGGAAATTTACATCTACTCATGCAGTATTTTTAATTGAATGTCAAAACATTTCATTAATTAAAAAAGTATAATAATCATGCCTTTTGTTGTGAACAAAAGATGTAAAATTGAAACCACGTAAAAAAAGTAACATTGCAATTATAACAAGGAAAATAAAGATTGGCAATGGAACACTTAACATTAAGAATCATGATAATTGAAATTGATTTCACGAATACAATACTTATTAATGACGATATTTATTTCTGAGGATAAATGACTTGGAGTAAAAAGAGAGTGTTGAAATTAAAATGAGAAAGATATCGCAATAATGATAAAAATCACATTTATGAGAAAATGTCAAGATTGACCTATCCTTATCCTTATCCTTAAATAGGTGTACATGAATTACATAACGGAATTTTGATTGCTGACATGGAAATCATAACTTGAAACGAAATTGAAAGTGTTTTAAAGAGGCTTACCCTGTATCACACTTAAGTGAATGCATTTAATAATGAAATTGAATGATTATATCGAATTTAACTTCGAAAGCATTAATTTGGTCCCTAAAATTATTTGAGGAGCGATGAACACGAAATTGTTTGACTTTTGTCAAGTCTGCCCAAGCACCCAAACACACGAATTGTGATACACATGACAGTTGAAAACAATTGGAAATGTATGAAATCGCCGGGAAAACCCTATATTAAAAAAATATGAGCAACTTGTATATTAGTACCTACAAGCGCCTATCCCACAATACAGACACACTCTCCATTTGCACACCCACCAACACCAAACCGAAGCGCTATTTTTAACCCCTCATTGCATCGTATGCCTTATACACCATTCTTCATGTATTTTCTCCTTATTATTCCACATCTTCCGCTCTTCCATATGTTTCCTCTCTCTCTTCTCTCTCTCTCATCCTCTCCCTCTGCTTTCCTCAAACAAACACACACACACACACACACACACAACCACACAACACACAACACACACCCCACACACACACACACACACACACACACACACACACACACATATATATATATTATAGATATAATATATATATATATACACCCACACATATATATATATTTATGCACACACATATATCACACACACACACACATTTTCACTAACCTTGATCATTTTATCTTCTCTTTGCATTGTTCAACCGGAAAAAAAAAATCATTAAAGTTAACAGAATGTGGATTTTTACAAAGTACAGTAGGAATCATGAATTAAAATACCTTCTACTAATATGCTGATTACAGAGTGGGTGTGTGTTAGAGCTTGAGTGCTAGAAAAAAAAAGGTAAAAGCTAGTTCGGTGAAGATTTTCGGATTACATTATATCCCCCAATGGAAACGTGTTTTCATTTGGAAATGACTTGAATGTGAAGCGGAAAGATTATGTTAGAGGAAGAAGGACTTAATCGGAGTGAAAAGAAATATCAGCAATTGATGTCGGGCCGAAAAATCTATACGGAATTTAGATGAATGCCCCCAAAGCATTAAAGTTCAAAACATTCGTGTATTTAGATATAATTTAGTTTAGAACAAGTCTGATTGAATAATTCAATGAAAGTTGTTAATCCCAGAAAGGACATAAATGCCTCACTGATTTTGTGCAATTTAAAGCCCACCTCACACTGTGCGATTTGTTGCGATGCGATTTTGGAGGCAATGTCATAATTATAAGACATTCATACTGTTTAAAGTTTGGGTATCCTATGAATACTACAATTGTAATGCATGGGATTGCGGATATTTTATATACATGTATATCAATGCCCAAATTAATGCAAAACTGTCATTTGCTTCAAAAAATCGCAATAGCAGCAAATCGCCAGCACATGTAAGGCGGGCTTCAATGCTTACCCAGTTAATTATAAGCAACACAAAATAATAATTAATAAAAAATGAGAAGATTTTCACGAGATGTAAAAGATCAATCGAAATGATTGGCAGTTTACGAATATATTTACAACACAAGAGAATGTTTTAATAATTTTTATTAAAAATACAAAAATTGCTCTGCAATAATCCTGCTTAAAAGAGTGGTAGCAAATATTCGAACACATTAGCTAGGAATACCAATTTTGAATGATAATGGGTGAAAAACTTGACACATTTCTTAAAATATTACCCAATGTAAATTGTTATATTAGGGAATCTAATGACAACAAAGCTTTGTACATCAGACCTCCTTTTTTCACACTTTAGTTTCAGTTTCAAGATATAGCCTCTTATTTGCATATTATTTTGCATATACAACAAATCTTATGAACAAAAGATTCATTACTATGTCAAGAAAAATAGTATGTTTGCCGTTAATTTTTTATCTTTCAAATGTAAAGTATCTATGCATTGCGTCTGTGGGGTGCAAGGAGACAGCTCATTGGGTGGTGCATTCCAGAAAACATTTTAGTCATTGTACTTCTTAGGCAGAGACAGTCTAATTTTATGAAAATAATATTATAATACACGCTTGTATTTCACAATGATGTGAAATCTAGAAATACTGAGGCAAACGAGGATTCCCCAATGCGATTGATCGGTAAAATCAACCTCAACATTTTTAGTCTTGGATGCCTATGTACGCACTCATTGTATCAATACATAGGACCGTGCTATGTAGGTATTAGGGCCTAACAAGAAGAAAGGCATACAAAAGTTGAAAGCTTATCGTCGATACTGAGAAGGCTTAACAAAATATTTAAATGTAGCAGAAATCCAAATTACATGACGAACTTCGATTCGTCAACATAAACATCCGCATTATTGCTAATATTCTTTTCAGCCCCTTAGCCTCCCTCTCTAATCCCTTCTTTGTTTACTCTCTCTCCTCTCCCAGATAATCATTCCTTTTGTTCCAGTTTGCTGTTGATCACACCTCTTTCTTGCTTTTTGATTGGTGGCTTCTTCACACACTTTTAATCCTCTTTTGTTCGTCCTCTTGGCTTGCCACTTACGGTGTAGCTTTCTCTGTCTTCTCTATTCATGTTGTTCCCTACTTTCTGTGTCATTTTGTCTCTAACGAAGATTGCTACTAGATCGAACAGCTCCAGCCCCTTTGACTTCATTTACACCATTAGCTCTCTTTATAGGGATAAGCAGTTTCAGCAGTTCTTTATTTTGTATATATTCATCTAAACACAACACAAAAAGAAAGTTCCTTTTCAGATATCAATAAATATTATGAACAGGAGAAATTTAAAAAATCTAATTATATGTCCATGCTAGGGAATTAATTAACTACAATGGGAAGAATTTTGGAAAAAATTATCAAGTCATGCTTCAGTTGAGCAAATGTTGAAATGCAAAACATATCATTTTTTGCAAAGTTCGCAAAGCCAAAATGGCAACTTTGATTCAATGACAACGGACCCATTTTCAGATTTTAAACATTTTACACGTCAGGAATGTATGCAAAACGTGCTCCCAATATACGGAAATAAATTGCGTCAATTTCAGGTTGAGTGAGTCATGCAGCAAAATTGCCCAAACTGCGATTTTTTACTTCTTTCCATGGTATAATCGATCAAATATGGAGGGAATTCCTGTTGGAAGTGTATGCAACCAATATCCATTCATCACGTTGAATGAACCCACAACAAACCAAAAAATAAGTCATTATTAGAATTCGCAAATGCATTGCAGTAATTTTATGCACTAGAAAGCATCTCAATACACTTTTTTGGGTTGTATTATATTCTTTTGGGGCACGTGTATATATCCTATGGCATTTTATTTTACAATTCAAGCTCAAGTAGCACGTGAGACTGGAAAGCCTTTCTCCATATGGACTAAAAATCAAATTCTTACTTTGAATTGAATTATAACAATTCTTTCGGGATACTTTTGTTTATTTTCATAAAAAAATCCCGAATGTTTCACGCCTCAGTGGACACAAGATACCAAAAAAATCCATGAAAATGAGAAGAAGTTGGGGGTTCGTCATTGGTCAGTGAATTTCGAATACGAATTTGAATAAAGATCATGTTAGTTAGGACCAGGTTGAAGCCTATGTTGCAAAGTTTCCAAAAAATAATTCACAAGTCAAATGGACAAAAAACTGACAATTAAACATGCCCAAATTTCACTTTTGTTAAATTTTTGTTAAACCTTGTGCATAAAGGTCAATGGAGAGGAAATCATACCTGACAAATGGTAAATTCGCTAATTTCATGATGAATATGTTAATTTCTCCTTGGAGTTATGTCAACGAACTTGGCACACACAGCTTCAACTGATCTCTAAGCTAAACATGATCGTGATTCAAAATTTACGTATTCTAAAAGCACTGAACCAATGAGAAGTCCCAAACTTTCTTCTCATTTTCATGATTTTCTGTATTCTTGTGCCCACTGAGGCGTGAAACATAGGATTTTTGTGTGAAAATAAAATCAAAAGTACTCCCCAAATAGAATTGTTATATTGATCAGAGTAGAATTTGAATTTTGTTTCCAATGTGAGAAAAGGGCTTTTCCAGTCTCACGTGCTCACTGAAGCATGAATTTGTAATAAATCCAGTTAGGATCATTGACATGTGCCTAAAGAATATAAAATACAACCAAAATAATTGAGATGCTTTCTAGCTGCATAAAAATTACTGCAATGCATTTGCGTAATTCTAAATTGACCTATTTTTTGGGTTGTTGATGGTTCATTCAACGTGAAGAATGGGATATTGTTGCAATACACTTCCAAAACAGGAATTCCCTCATATTTGATAATTTATACCATGCAAAAAAGTAAAAATCGCAGTTTGGGCATTTTGCTGCATGCTTACTCAACGTAAAATTTGACGCAATTTCGTTTCCGTATATTGGAGAAGCACGTTTTTGGCATACATTCTGACGTGTAAATATTTTAAAATATGAAAATGGTCCGTTAACATTGAATCGAAAGTTGCCATTTTACGGCTTGCGAACTTCAAAAAGACAAATCTCGCATTCAACCATTGCTCACTGAAGCAGACTTTGATGAATTTTTTCCTAAAAATTCGCTCCATTTGGCTAATAACAATTCTACATGGACATATAAATTAGATTTTTTAATCTCCTGGTTTGAAAAAAAAATTGATATCTGAAATGGAGGAACTTGTGTTGTGTTTATTTCTATTTTTCTTTATTCTAATTCTCGCCGAGCGGAGGATAGTGACTCTCAACCAGGGGGCTGTATAAATAAATGCACCTAAAATTAAGAATATCATTATTTTTACATAATTCTCCTTTCACACGCCAACATACACACCCTTCACACACAACTACACATGGTCACACTTCCTCTTTATCTATCTCTCTCTCTTTCGCAACGCACACCCGCACACTCTCTGCATGACTAGGTGCTCTTGTGCGTATTCGTGTTTATTTTAACGTCTGCAGTAGTTGAACGTAAGTCTTGAAGCAGACATACAGAAAAAAGTTAATTACTTATGTTCTGGTCGGATCGGAGTCTCCCATAATCAACATTTAACCCACTTCTTTTAATGATTATATTAATCAAGAATCAAATAAAACAAAAGAAAGGAAAGTGTTCACCGAGGGCATCAACTGTACCATTGACATTGGCAAGTGAGAGCGTTGCTGAAGGAGAAAAATATTTGATGCAGATAAAAAAATAGATGCAAGAATAATAGAAAACTCAGAACAAGAGGGAGGAAAGACAAGTGAGTGGAGAGAGGGAGATAGATTGAGCAGTTGAATTGTTATATCGAGAGAACTGGCCACATCAGATATGTGAAATGTATTTAATTAGCCATTGCAAACTGAAAAGGAAAGGTAGAAGACCTCTTATAATACATGTATCAGATCCTGACTAAATACGCACATAGCCCACTATCGACATCTAATGGACACATACGAAAGTACCCATCCACATAGCATACAGTTACACGATTGTCAATAAATACGACAAGGTTCTATAATAGATATATCAAACTATCATGTATGTAAGCCTAATATTAAAAAAAAACAATGAATCGAAAATGAGAACTTATTAGAGAAGAAATGTCATTATTATCCACAATACCATTATCTGCTGAGGTAGGTTTCTAATACGATTGGATTCTATATTACCTCAACTATATAATGTGATATCACAATTACGTTTATTACTTATACATTATGTAAAAAGTAATATATGTACATTATTTATCAAACATCAATTATAATAGTTGATGAATAAAAGTACCGTAATAAAATACACACACACAAGGCAACACACACACACATGGCCGTAGCATATCGGCAATGTCAAAGGATATCGAAAGAATCGCTGGATCCTGATATTAGGGGTATTTATCGTAAGTTGAATAATAATAGTAATGGATGTAATAGATTTTCTGATCATATGCTCATATCAAAGGAAATCTCGACCTTGAAGTACATTTATTTTCATTCAGCAAGTATTTTGTGTGGTAAGAAATTAAACAATAAGTTATTCACCTTTTGCATTGTCAGATATAGTAGGACCTTGTACAGCCTGAAATCGACTTCCTAAAACATATTTTGTCAGCCTGAAGAGATCGCAATTCCAATTTGCAAACCCTGAAATGCAATAAAATATATACAGTATAAAGTCCCGATCAGAATAATCTTATAGTTGAAGAAACCCAATACGTAATTACATTGACTCGTCAACCAAAATGTTTCATTATCATGATTATCGTAGCACATTTATTTTTTTTTGTTTTTTTTTTTTTTTTTTAGGTGCTTAAAACATATCAAAATGGCTTTGATAATCAAAATGCACTCTGAAGTAATGGAATTGCCCTTGTGTATCGTAATAGGTACGTGGCTAACCTAGGGTTACCATCCAATTGTGGCTCACGTGATTTACATTGTTACTAGTTGATGTTTTCCCTATCTGTTTCGTAAGCTATCCTCGATTAATGCGTGGTTTTCTACAGTGCGTCCCAAAAAGAAACTATACCACCTTTTGACAAGGCTACAAATTAAAAATATATTTCTTCGGGAAAAAGGTTTAGATATATATAAAGCTCATATCCTCAACTATCATTAGACACCAAAAAAATCTGAAAAATACGCATTCTCAGTGAGCAATGCCTACTTTTATGAAGGACACAAAAAATAGCCTGCGCATGGGATCGCTATCATTTACCACATGGATATGGCATGCAGAAGAATTCCAAAGAAATAATGGAATGAATCAGCTACAGAGTAAAAGATATATCACATAAGTCAAAATAAACAATCAATGCAAAATATATTTTTTTCACCGTTTTGGTTCTATCATTTGATTTTTGATCGACTTCAGTTTATTTTTGTCTTTGTGAGCCGATTTTATTCCTATTATTACTTGAATCTTTGGCATGCCATACCCAGGGTAAATGAATTCCTCGCAGGCTGTTTTTGTCTGTCTTCATAAAAGTGGGCATTGCTCACGAAAGAACTGCGTTATTTTCGGAAATGTTTGTGTCATAATGAAAGTTGAGGAATGAGCTCTTTATGTACATCTAAACTTTTCCCCCAAGAATCATATTTTATAATTGGTAGCCTTTGTCAAAACTGTATAGTTCTTTTTGGGACGCACTGTATAACATGATTATCATTTAAACATGACGGACAGGAAAGGTCAGGTAATATCCTGCTTGCTCCCCGAAGAACATATAATTACAGTGCAAACTGAACCAAACACTCTCATTGACGTGGTGTTATAAAATTGGCTAGTCTAAAATATATCTTTTGAGACACTTGTTAAACACACAGTAGTATAAATTTACTCTGTATTAATTTGGAAACAAAATGTTTGAGGGAGAAAGCATTTGTTTTTTCTACAATGGTGGACATAACTATAGCAAGTGTGAAGTTATGATTAACAATAAAAAAAAGTGTGTTATCACTGAAATTGCCGTATTTAAGTCCTAACAATGCTCATAATGTTGCATTATGGTTAGGATACAAGGGCAGAATAAGTGGTGAGGCTTAGTTTGCTGCTGGTTCGTACTTGGCTTTTAAAATGATTACCATGTGACCACAGTTTATATATGGAATCGAGGTATAATATCTTTTAAGTTTCTCAGATTTCTAGAGACTTTTCACAGAGTAGCCTACACCGTGTGTAATTTGTTTAGATTTTTAAAGGCTGTAGCACTATTTTTTATATAAAAGCATTTTATGCGATTGCGTATAGCAATAAAGAACTATCTTACCTCACCTTTTCTCGTGTATTT
This sequence comes from Paracentrotus lividus, assembly GCA_940671915.1. NCBI lineage: Eukaryota > Metazoa > Echinodermata > Echinoidea > Camarodonta > Echinidae > Paracentrotus > Paracentrotus lividus. The sequence goes on from CALNVZ010000174.1 coordinate 11,822,519, forward strand.
TGGTTATTTGGTGATTAAAATAGTTGCATTGTTTGGAAGCGATATTAAATCCTTTTTAAAAAATCAAGTTTGTAGCTTGTTTAATTGGGCATTGCCTGCCGACTAATCGTGTGGTTGTATGCTTCTTCGTTTGATATCAATACACCGGCAAATAAAGATAGGCTAGTAATTTTATAGCTAAATTTAGGTGTTGTGGTCATGAGATGAATTGTGGAAGAAACTGTATAAAAGTGATGGAAAGGGTTTGATACAATGCAACCTAGGAATTATTTTTTGCCTGTGAGGTCTTGGAATCAAGAAAATATAAGAAATTTTCACCAAATTTTCTGAGAGTAACATGCACTGCACTACAAAAAATGCATGTATGGGAACTACATGTTACATGTGAAACAGCATGTTTGGGTGGCCGAACATCAACGCATCAGCTTCTTTTGTCATATCATGCATATATCAGCCATGAGGGCATTGAAGAGCATCCTTTTCAGTGGAACTTTCTATTTTAGGGTAAGTCACGCTATTTGTTCCCAAGGTGGTTTTTTCGACTTTTTGACCATTTTTGTGTGAAGTGTGTCAGGTGGGTTTGTAAAGTATACATAATGTGTCATATATCACCATTAAATGTATGAAATGAACTTAATGCAAATGAGGTCAAAAAGTTATTTCAAGGAATGTGAGTCACAAGGCTCATTAATTTCATGAAAAAATAAATAAAATGGCATTAAAGAATGCTATTTGCAACCCTTTAAAAAAGAGGTTCTCTCATAGTGCAGTACAACCAAAAGTATCTATTTTCGTTTCTGTATTTTTTGGGCTAACTGGTGAAAAATATACGACCTACACATAGCTTTTGTTATATTTAGACTTAAAATATTGAGGTCTCAGAATAGTCCACAAAAGTTTACTGAGCTGATGTAAAATCATGCATTTTTAACTCACCCTCCCACCTTTAGAAATGAACAAATAATTGTTTTTTACATTTGGTTTTTTTATTAGTTTCTTTTGTTTTATCCACAGATTTTTTTTACAAAAGATGGTTGCTACACCTTGGCTTACCACCAATGTGTTTAATGAAATATTATAGGGAATAATTGTCCCGTGTGTATACCTTGTCCCGTTTGTACCTGCATATTTTTTAAAACTGACCTTGCCCAGAAACTCTAACTTGTATTAACGTTCGAAATATGTCCTTACAATGTTTACTACAGTTTAAGAGGATAGAGCTATGCAAGTTGATATGTGAACAAAGTCAAAATTTGAAAACACCATTTTTTTTCTGGTCCGTTTTTTCCACGGACGAATGAATGATCACTAATTAAATTATGAATTGAGTTATTTCAACTATTTTTCATGTTTTGTTGAAATCTTAGTACATTAAAAATATACCGCAAGGATTGAAATTTTCATTTAAGATTTTTTTTTTTAAACAGCCCTATTTTTGGCTCTGAATGTCCCGTTTGTTACCGCGCCAAATAGTTGGACTTAGCCAATAAAAATTCTGTCATTTAAATTCCTTTGAAAATAATATGAAAAGCTCACAATTATTTGTTCACCCAGGTTTACCTTTTCCGCACTACCACTCAAGATTCTCTTAAAAGGCAATCCTACTTGAGCAAAAATAAAAATGTCGGTGAACGTTTGAACGATTATCAGATTTCAAAATAACGTTATAGCCATGTGCGTTTCAAATAAAAGGTAATCCATTTTGGAGGGCTATATTCCCAGCCAATCCCTTTTTTTATATTCATTTCCTGTCATATAATTAACGAGAGTCGACGAACGTCCTCACCTTTACAATGATACCTTTCTTGAATCGTTAATGTGGGCGCATAACCGAATAACATTGCAAATTACGGTGTCATGTACAAAATTCCATTTTTCCAAGTTCTTGTCAAAGGGAATGAAAGAAGAGAGTGATGCTTTTCAAAGGAGTCACATATCATTGCACGCAAGTCCTATTTCAATGCTTTGGACAGCCGGACGTATTCGCTCAGTCTTCTTTCTATTTTCTTAAAACTTGAAAAATTTGACTCTGCACCTGCCATTTTCATTTGCATTTACTCATATACTTTACTTTTAAAAAAGGTATCATTGGAAAGTTGGAGAGGTTCTTCTTTAATTATAAAATTACATATTAAACATCCAAAACAATTAGCATGGAACGATGGCCCTCCTAAAAATTGATTACCTTTTATTTGAAACACACTGTAATAGTTAGGAGCGTTCCATTAATGTTTAATTCGTAAAGTCGCGCGCGCGACTTATACAGGACCGGCGCGCCGGTCCTGTAATGCGTTCTAGTCTCTATCGATTCTCCATGATCGAAGAGATATTTGTAAAATAAAAAAAAAATTAAAAAAAAATGCATTCATTTTACCTATGTGGAATACTTATAACGGGTGATCCACTTTCTTTCACATAGACATTAATTATATCCGGTTTCGACCTGCTATAATATCTGGATCATATCTGTTTCCATATAAAGAACGTGCATAAGCATGATATTATTAGCATAAGGTTTGGTACACACTGTATCGCGCAAGCATCGTTTACATCATAAGAGATGTTTAAAAAATGTTAGCTAATTGTGGAGGACGAACATCGTAAAGGATAATAAGTTTTCTCTCACAATATGCTAATTATTTGTGAAAGTGTATAGCTATGATTATAATCCTTACAAGTAGGTGTTTTGTTAACAGTTAAATCAGTATTTTTGCCGTGAAAGATGTTATCAAATGTGACTGTGTTATAAAACACAATACAAAAAAAAGTTCCCCCTACCATTTCAGATATCAATAATTTTTAAGCAAGAGAGAATTTTAAAAACTAATTATATTCCCATGTTTTTTTAGGGGGAATTTAAATTACCTCCAATGGAACGATTTTAGGTAAAAATCATCCTAGTCATGCTTCAGTGAAGCATGTGAATGCAAAAATGTCATTTTTTAAGTTCGCAAGCCGTAAAATTTTTTTTGTTTCAACTTTGATTCAATGACACCCAGACCCATTTTTGATTTTTAACATTTTACACGTCAGAATTATGCAAAACGTCCCCAATATATCGGAACAAGAAATTTGTGGTCAAATTTCACGGTTGAGTTGAGCATGCAGCGAAAATTTGCCCAAACTGCCATTTTTAACTTCTTTGCCATGGTATATCGATCAAATATGATGAAATTCCTGTTGTGGAAGTGTATGCAACGCATATCCATTCATTCACGGTTGAATGAACCATCAAACAACCCGCAAATAAGGTCATTTTAGAAATTACGAAAATGCATTCAGTAATATTATATACACTAGAAAACATCTCAATAACATTTTGGGGGTTTGTATTTATATCTTTGGGCACGTGTCAATGACCCATGCATTTATTACAAATTCAAGCTTCCAGTTGAGCACGTGAGGACTGGAAAAGCCCTTTCTCACGTACGGACTAAAATTCTAAATTTTACTTTGGATTGAATATAACCATTCTTTCGGGAGTTACGTGATTTTATTTTCATAAAAAATCCGATGTTTCACGCCTCAGTGGACACAAGATACAAGAAAATCATGAAAGAGAAGAATTTTTGAGCTTCGTCATGGTTCAGTGACTTTCGAATACGGTCATTCGAATTCAAGCTCATGTTAGTTTTAGAGACCATGAACTATGTGCAAAGTTTTCAAAAAAAATTCACTAGTCAAATGGGACAAAAGCTGGACAATTAAAATATGTCAAATTTCACTTTTGTTAACTTTTTTAAAACCTCTCATTAATAGTCAGTGGACGGAGAATCAATAACTGAACAAATGTGAAATTCGCCAATTCATTGATGATTATTTTAAATCTACTGTGAGTTATGTCACGAAACTTGGCACACAGCTTCAATGGTCTCTAGTAACATGATTCCGCTGATTCAAATACGTATTTGAAAAGTCACTGAAACTCATGACGAAGTCCCAAACTTTCTCTCTTTTCATGAATTTTCTTGTTATCGTGCCCACTGAGGCGTGAAACATCGGGATTTTTGGTGAAAATAAAACAAAGTACTCCCCAAAAAGATATTGTTATATTGAATCAAAAGAGAATTGATATTTTTTAGTCCATAATGTGAGAAAAGGGCTTTTCCAGTCCTCACGTGCTCACTGAAGCATGATTTGTAAATAAATGCCATAGATCATTGACATGTGCCCAAAAGAATATAAAATACACCCAAAAAATGTTATTGAGATGCTTTCTAGTGCATAAAATACTGCAATGATTTTCGTATTTCTAAAATGGCATATTTTTTGCGTTGTTTGATGGGTTCATTCAACGCGTGAATGAATGGATATTGGTTGTAACACTTCCAAAACAGGAATTCCCTCATATTGATCAATATATTATACCATGCAAAGAAGTAAAATATCGCAGTTTGGCAATTTTTTTTTTTTTTTTTACTCAACCGCTAATTTGACGCAAATTCCGTTTCCGTATATTCAAGAAGCGGGTTTTGCATACATTTTGACGTTGTAAAATGTTTAATATACTGAAAATGGGTCGTTATCATTGAATGAAAGTTGCCATTTTAGGCATTCAACCATTACTTACTGAAGCATGACTTGATGAATTTCCTAAAATTCGCCTCCCATTGGTTGGCTAATTAAATTTTCTACATGAATATAATCGATTTTAAAAATTCCCCTATGTTCAAAATATTGATATCTGACAATAGGGGAACAACTTTCTTTTTGTGTTAGATCCAACACTTTTTGCCACAATAATTTTTTAAAGTGCTTTAAATTTATATTAAGTATGTACCTCCATTGATCAGAATCAATATGTGCACAGATGATGTACTTTGTTATACGCAGAATATAGCCTAAGCATTACATCTAACCGTGTCGCTATTTAAAGGATGATACATCGTCATTTAGCGTGTTTTGTCTTCAAGATATCAATGCAAGCGACATGAAATATAGTCTATAGTCAACTGAAGATAGCATTATTCACACGTATTATATATAGATACATTTCAAATTACGGTGGAAGCAATAGGCCTACATATTCAATAGAAAATAATGCAGTCTAAAACAATATAAAATGTACAAATGGGAAACATTTGATTTTAATTCTCTGAAAATTATCATACCTGATATCATTTTCTTGAAGCAAGAAAGAAAATCTCTCTCTGCATTTTTTGCCTTCATAATTTAATGTGGTGCAGTAGATCTTTGAAATATGATAGGTTTCTACAATGAAGAAAAACATATATTATTTTTCTAGCCTGTCTCATTACATTGTGCAGCTTCGAACATAATCATAAGGTAATGATGACAGATCGCAGCATGCTTCGAACGAAAGGTTGGGACTTTGTGCTAATGTTTATTATTCCTCGTGGCACAAAAATTAAGCTTTGCTTATGTTAGAAAACAAACAAACGAAATTAAACAGCTTTTTCACATCTGATAACGAAACCTTGCTGCATTTCATCATGATCTAGGCCTATATATTTGATACGGTTTGTCGATGGGTAATTGGGTTTTTGAGGAATGTATCAATCATATATGATCATTATACACATCTAGGACCAATCAGATTATGTGTCAGACATTGTAGAAGAGGCTGACACTGAATGACATGACTGCTTGACCAACTCCAGGCCCCGTTGCTTAAAACTTTTATCGGAGTTTTTTCGGTAAAAATTCTGAAAACTCGGTTTAAGTCAAAAACTCGGTTAATACATTTTAACCGGATTTTTCCATTGCATAAACATGCGCTTTGATTAATCTCGGTTTTCATCTTCCCCTCACCAACAAAACCTCAAAACTTAGAATCCTATTACTTTCTATGGTTATAACCCTCTGATATTTGTTTTCTTCGCATTCCTCGCGGAATACAATATTCTTTTTTTTTTTTTTTTTAACTTAACAATAACGACTGTTGTGAAATCCTTATACATTTTATAGAAATGGAGAAGCCTCTCTGCCACCTTACAAATACGTTGCTTGCATACATATTCAGATGAAAGAATCTACACCTATCTATACCTCCATCGCCATTCCCACTTACCTATTACATAATAAGTAGAAACATGATTAAGGTATCTAATTAAAATGTGTATTAAACAAACATTCAAATAAGGGATATAATGAATTAAAATGATATTTTGTGATTTATTGAGCATTAATGTTGCACGACATATCTTAACCATGGGCGCTAATTCGGTACTTGCATTACACCAGTAGCAACACATATTTCTGCCTTTAGTAATGACTCCTTTTTTAATTTGTTTATTGCAAAGATCCTTTCGATACGGTTGACCACATGGGGGCATTTCATGAAAGGACTTGTCGACGTTTCAAATCCGACCAAACTCTTAAAGTACTGAAAATGCTTGCATTCTGATTGGCTGAGAGCAAATTTGTATTGGATAAAATGTCCGTCAAATTCCTTGATGAAATCGCCCCCTGATTCCGTAAATTCTAAGACATGAATCCATGGTTCGTTACTGGTTAGATAACAGTGTTTTTAAAAAAAACCAAGAAGAAGAAAAAAGAGAAATGGTACTTTCAATCAAACTATGACTTTTTGAATGAAAGATTGATTATAAAGGGTGTGGAGCAATGTTTTTGTTGGGGTCGTTATGACAAGGTTTGTAATCGCCTGTATGACCCTTTTTAAAGCTTTAAAAAAAGCAAAAACCTTGAACCTGGGATGAAATAACAAGGCTACATTGCACTTTAAATATCAATTACCCGATAAAAATGGTTTTCATTTTAGTCGGAACCTAAGCTATAGGATCTATGTATCTAGGCCCGCTGTATTTCTTTTCTCGACTGAATATACTTCGTTAGGATATCAATTTCTGTTATTAGTTTATGTTATGTATATTGTTTGTAACATTAATAATACTGACTCCCTCTCAAAGAACAGCCCGTCAACTAATAGATGCAGCTGAAAATGGGCGGTTCCTGCTTACTCTATATGTCATTTCCGTATTGTTTAAAAATCTTGTTATTGAGTTGTTATTATCATTATGATACCGATTTCTTATTTTACTATTATTTGGTCATCTTGTCTCTGACGAAGATTCTGGTCCGGATCCCGGAAAGCTCCAAGCTTCCTTCTGACTCATATTAATTATTTGGTATAGTAGTAAGTCGTATAGTAGTAGTAGATAGTAGTAAGTCAGTAAGTAGTTAGTAGTAGGTAGTTTTAGTAGGAGTAGTGTAAGTAAGTTAGTAGTAGTAGTAGTAGTAGTAGTAGTAGTAGTAGTAGTAGGTGTCGTCGTAGTAGTCGTAGTAGTAGTAGGTGGTAGTAGTAGATTAGTAGTAGGTAGTAGTAGTAGTTAGTAGTAGTAGTCGTGTAGTATGTAGTCGTAGCAGTAGTAGTAGTAGTAGTTAGAGATACGTGAGTAGTAGTAGTTATATATAGTTAAAGTAGTTAGTAGTAGTAGTAGTCTAGTTAGTAGTAGTAGTAGTAGTGGTAGAAAGTAAGTAGTAGTAGTAGTATATAGTAGGTAGTAGTAGTTTAGTAGTAATTCATTATACACACCAAAAAAAAGAAAAGAAGAAACTTCATTTATCTCTGTATGTTATAAGAGGAAATGTTCAATTTTCATGGTATTCCACTCTTTAGTTTAATTTACACCTTATTTGTAATATAATATTTATTGCAAAAATAGCCACCCCGGCATAAAACAATCAATTTCGACAGGCTGGGTATGCCCATAAACCCGGTCCTATGGTATGGCACATCAATATGGTTGCTAGATTCTGATATTAGGTAAACAATGAAAAGACAGAAAGAAATTTATATATGCAAATAAAAAGAAGTAGAAATCAACAAAGGTCTCGGAGACTGCAACATAATGTCATCTTACCCTCATCATGGACTCTACGCTGTCCATGTTTCTCGATACTAGAAGGTTTGTGACTTTCACAACTTCAATTTTTCTAACCGCTTTGTCATGTTGTTCCAAGAAATTTGATTCCACTCCAGTGGCGGTTGTGAATGAAGGGGGACTGTAGAGTGGGGATGAGCCTGATCATAATGAGTGGAGCATCTCGTCTGTCCCCGTTAGCATTGAACATTAAATGATTCTATTTCAGCCAGTATCCATGCAACTAAATTTTTGCCATCTTTAACAATTTACTTAAAAACGCAAACAAGTTTAATTTTTCACAAGCCGTTCCAACTTTGAAAATTGGGAAAATATTCGTCGTGTCCAAAAGATTCAGACTCCGGAGGCAGGAGAGTAATTTTAGAGAAGAATCTAAGGAAACGTAAACAATATAATATGGATAGAGTAGGAAGAGCATTCAGGCCCGTAACAGGGGGGGGGGTTCGGGGGGTTCGAAACGAACCCCCCCCCCCCCCCGCAGCGAGCAGGGTCCGCTTGACCAAAAAAAAAAATAAATAAAAAAATAAAACTTCCCACTTTTTGGCAAGAAATGCCAGCAGAAATTGAATAGAAATACACAAAAAGGAAGAATTAAAACACTTTGCTTTCAGTCCCCTACAGTAAAAATCTTTCGCTTATGCGCTTCGCGGTCCCACATTTTATTTTAGGGGATGATAATCATGTTGTTTTTCAGAACAAATTACGGCAGAATTACACTTAAACCATTTCGCAGGAATGTTTTGTTTGATTTGTGTTCATTTTGTATTTTAAATGAATGTTATCTTCAATGTTTAGGAATGATATAACAGAAATAAGGCCTAGTGCAGAGGCGGTGGAAGCGGGGGGGGCAGGGGGCACAGTGACGCCCAACTTTTTCATCGACCCCGCTATAAAAGTGCCCCCTATTTCATGGACCAAGAAAGTGTCCCTTTTCTAAGGCTAAAAAAAAAGTTCCTCTTTACCTAAAAAGAAGGCCTTTCCAGAAGTTTTGAAAGTCCCCGTGGCAAATTTATGTTTAAAAAACGGGGCACTTTTAAAATACTAAAAGGCCTTGTTACTCCATATGTCTTTTAAAAACTAATTTTCGCGCTCGCATTTAGCACTCCGGATACTAAATAGGCGTCTATAATGCACAATAAACTACATTTTGAGCTCAAAGGTTTTCTCTCGCTCGCTTCGCGCTGAGGATATATGCACGCTGGATATTGGGGTCTACTGAGGCGGTAAAACC
>CALNVZ010000174.1:11846626-11873726 GCA_940671915.1 Paracentrotus lividus
AGAGAGAGATCAACACTTTAATTGTCCTGCTCGAGAATGTAATTTCTTCTAATCAGTTCTTTTCAATCTTTTGGACATAAATATTACACCAACAATGTCCTGAAATATAGTCACTTCTGTCTTATGTAAGACAGGTTTCATTAAATATGTTTTTTTTTTGTATGATATATAAAATATCATATACATCACATAATGTCAGTGTATCATAAGTTACCGAATGTATTCAATTTGATTTCTGCCGTATTATCGTGCATCTTGAACTATATCTAAAAATCTATGGCCATGTAACTAATTTCATCTATGAATGTTACTAAATTTGCTTTGAAAGAATACATGTACTCTCCAACAAAAATTTCAATTTCCTGAATCTGCTTGTGTAAAGTAATTGCTAGACTCTAAAAGACTGTGAATGCAGACTTGAAAAGTTAAAACATCAAAATGGAAACACTGCTTCAAATATACTATTCCTGTATCAATTCATCAGAAAAGACGTTGGAAATCATGGTAGATATAAATTGGGATCAAGCTACATACATTGTAGTTTCTTTTGATTGTCCATTTACTTGTATGATATTCGACCAAGATCTTCAAGAAAAATGTAATCTATACAATACTTTTGAGAAAGAAGAATATAGGGGTCATTGATATTTCCAGATATTAATTCAAGGATAGCTACGTGTCCGTTACTTTCCTCGATGGTAATATCGTACTTTCAAATTATTTTCATACTTAGTAAAACCACAGGTCATCCCAAGATTGAATGTGTGCTTACTGTTGTTTTGAATACCACTTGACAAAGTTATGTTATTGTCATTTTTTTTTTTTTTTCTTTCATGTTATCAACTTGATCGAGTACTGAAGCTAGCAACCTGTAAATCTTTCAAGATATATATCGCTACTTATACATCAAAAAGAACTACAGTCCCTTGTTCTTGATTAATTGCAAAAACAAACAGACACCATTTGTAGATTTAGTGTTTTGTTTTTGTACGTTTTATATGAGTTAATTAACACAAGTTAATTTTCGTTCATAGTTCCATCCATTTATCTATATAATATTGAACTGAAAATAGAAGAATAATTGTATCACAGTATGTACAATAGATCTACTATCATAAGATAAGACTCAATCATTTCATGTGTTGATAAACCACTGCAGGAAAGGTGCGCATTTTATACGCCATGGCCAAGCGAAAATATTTTCAATCAACTTTTTCTATAAGGTTTCTAAACATGTGCACTGTAGAGTATAAAGCAGTTTGGAGACTCCTCCATTGAAGCACAAGTTTGAATAAATGAACTGTTGAAGGACTCCTAAGAAACTCAGCACATTTTAACCAAGTATATATGCGGCTTAAGGTAATGCTTCATTTCAAACTTGCTTTTCAAAGTTAGAAGAATAACATTATCAAATATTGAATCTTGCATTGATGATAATTGTGCTACAGATGTTTGTACTGTATCTTCTAAAGGAATTAGTTGTGTGTTATAATTATATGCTATACATACATGTGAGTGCATGCATGATCTGTAGGTGACACTAATAATGTAATACAATTACATTGGTGACGAAGATATTAAGACAGTAGTAATTTTAAAAATAAGATCTAACATATCTCAAACTCATATACTTAAGAGAGTCACATGACAAAGAGAAATGTTATACTCATTAATGTCTTCGCCAAAGTAACAATCTAACTCATGTACAAGATCACAAACAACAAGATTCAGTTGAAAAAGTATTCTCCGTCCAATGTAAAAGCATTGCACATATTGTCTATACCTTTAATAATATAACAAGAATATGTAAAAACAAGTAACTCGGCTGGACATGAGCCCCTTGTATAATGGGATGGACTTAATTTTGGAATTTGGGAGACAAAAATTACAAAAAATAGAAACACATTGAACAAAAAATATTTCAATCAATTGGCTATGTGAGAAGAATAATGTCGCGGACCAATTTTGTCGAAAAAAACAATAGAAATAAAAAGGTGAAAAAAACAAAGAAATACATAAGAAATTCAAAAAACAAGAAAATGCATAAGAAATTAATTTTGATACCGGAATTCTTTTCAAGTACAATTGATAGGAATGCTATAAAGAAGATTCACACCAAAAATTAGCATTCTAGGAGCTATATTTAGTGAATTAGAGCAAAAAGTATGATTTCATGCATAAATTAGCATAATTAGCATACATAATTAAAATGAAACATTTTTTGGAAAAATTAACTATGCAGTTACGGAGATTACGCCACAGGGGGCGCGCGTGCAAATTTTCGTCACGATCGCGCGATCAACGGCCGAGATCTCAGGGGGGGGGCTAAATTAGCCCCCCCCCCCGGGCTGTGCATTTTCAAAAAGAGCCCGGGCAGATTAGGGTTAAAAGGTATAGACAAATGTGTGCAAATGCTTTACATTGAGACAGGAGAATACTTTTATACAACTGAAAATCTTGTTGTATTTGTGATCATTGTAACATGAGTAGACTGTATACTTTGGGGAGACAATTAATGAATATAACAATTCATACTCTTTGTCACATGCACTCTCTTAAGAAATCATATTGAGATTTGAAGATATGGTTATATCCTTATTTTTAAAACTTACTACTGTACTATGATATCTGTACATCAACTGTAATTGTATCTACATTATAGTGTCACCTACAGATCTATGCATGCACTCTACATGTATGTATAGCATATAATTATAACCACACAACTAATTCCTTTAGAAGGAGATACAGTACAAAACATCTGTAGCACAAACTTATCAATCAAATGCAAAGATTCAATATTTGATACATAGTATTCTTCTAACTTTGAAAAAGCAAGTTTGAAATGAAGCAATGTACCTTAAAGCAGCATATACACTTGCGTAAAATGTGCTCAGTTTCATTAAGAGTTCCTTCACAACAGTTCATTTATTCAAAACGTGTGCTTCAATTGAGGAGTCCTCACAAACTGCTTTAATACTCTACAGTGCACATGTTTAGAAAACCCTATAGAAAAAGTTGATGAAAATATTTTCGCTTGGCCATGGCGTGTATAAAATGCAGCACCTCATTCCTGCAGTGGTTTATCACACAGTGATAATTGAATGCAGTCTATCTTAATGATAGTAGATCTATGTACATACTGATGATACAAATTATCTCTTCTATTTTTCAGTTCAATATATATAGATAAAATGATGGAAACTATGAACAAATAACTTGTGTTCACTTAACTCAATATAAAACGTACAAAAACAAAATACTAAAATCTACAAATGGTAGTCTGTTTGTTTTCTGCAATTAATCAAGAACACAGGACTGTAAGTTCTTTGTTGATGTATAAGTAGCCCGAGAATATATACTTGAAAGATCTACAGGTGCTAGCTTCAAGTACCGAAATCAAAGTACTGATAAAACATGAAAGAAAAAAAAAACCCAACAAGACAATAAACATAACATTGTCAAGTGGTATTCAAAACAACATAAGCACACATTCAATCTTGGGAATGACCTGTGAGTTTTACAGTAAGTATAATAATACATTTTGAAAGTACGATTATTACCAAATCGAGGGAAAGTAGGGAACACGTAGCTATCCTTGAATATAATATCTGAAATATCAATGACCCCTATATTTCTTTCTTTCTCAAAAAGTATTATATAGATTACATTTTTCTTGAAGATCTTGGTCCAATATCATACAAGTAAATGGACAATCAAAAAGAAGACTACAATGTATGTAGACTTGAATCCCAATTTATGATCTACATGTACCAACAGTTCTTTTCTGACTGAATTGATACAGAAAATATATATTTGAAGCAGTGTTTACATCTTGCATGTTTTAACTTTCAATCTGCAATTCACAGATCATTTTAGAGTCTGAGAAATTACTTTAACTCAAGCAGATTCAAGGAAATTAAACTTTTGCTTAGAGAGATACATGTACTTCATTATCAAAAGCTAATTTAGTACATTCATAGATGAAATTAGTTAACATGGCACAATAGAAATGTTAAATATAGTTCAAAGGATGCACGATAATACAGCAGAAATCAAATGAATACATTCGGTAACTTATGATACACTGACATTATGTGATGTATATGAATATTTTATATAATCATACAAAAAAAAAACATATTTCATGAAAACCTGTCTACATAAAGACAGAAGTGACTAATATTTCAGGACAATTGTGGTGTAATATTATGTCCAAAAGATTGAAAAGAAACATGATTAGAAGAATTACATTTCGGAGCAGGACAATAAGGTGCTGCTTCCTAGAAGGATTCAAATCAGGTTTATGCCCCATATAATCAGGAACTTCCCATGAATTAATTTCCCCAAAGGATATACAAAACGTTAATTCAAGGTTCTTATCGTGTCTTACTTCAGCCCCTTACACATCTTGATAATCACTAACGCTTCAACTGATATTAAAGAAACCCTTTTCAAGGTATTCAGCAGAATGCGATCATCATTGGTTAACCACAGCTGTAAACATACAGAATGTCATGCCAAACATCAACTATACAAAATCTTATGGCTGGCTCTGTATGGTGACAAGAAATAAACCCAATTCTTTAGGTCTTTTGGTGATTCTGAATCATAGCCAATGGCAAAACAAGGATTGTGGTTTATTTTTGAACACTCCAAGACCAAACAATGGTTAAAGTCAGACAACAGATGCTTTTTTGGTTAATTTCGCAGCAGAGTAAATAACTACTGAATTGCAAAGGACACTTGAAGTCATCTATAGATCAAGATTCTTTAGTCCTGCATCTCTTCTGGTATGTCATGGGGATTTATGATACCTGGTACAGACAGTTGAATCTTTCTTTTCTCTTCCTCTGCATGCCTTAAATCAGCTTCTCGCTCTTCCAAGAACAGATCCGTTGTATCATCACCAGCTACCTCCTGTTAATTGAAAGTGAAAAGAAATACCAACCATCATCCATCTATATTTTCAATTTATAATAATAAATGACTTGAAATTTCTTAAATATGCACTGTAGGAGTGCTTGTTTTCAGGCATTTACTTTTCACAGTCACAAAAATTTCCATTTCAATAAGGCTATTCAAAAGAATGAAAACATCACAAAATCATGAAATTCAGCACTTTGCAAATTCTTAAACCTTGTCAAAAATTTTAAAAGATATGGTTACACAAAAATTTTAGTTATACAGTAGTAAAACAAGCAAAGATGTTTTTCCCCGAATTTTTGTTCACATGCAATATTTGCCAGTGCCCTCCTATCTTCATAAATCAATATGTGAACTAAATATAATAGAACATACCTTGATCTGGACCAAGAAATCTCTCAAATGTTCTTTGAATTGTGGGATGTCTTGGTTCAAACTGAACAGTCCGGTTACAAACAACTTGATCTGAGGTCTATGAACAAAACAAAAAGAACAGATATTCTGTCACAGTCTTGTAAAGCAACATTCATAGGGTTATTGAGATGGGAATTCCACTGCAGTAATAATAACAAAGACTTGAGAAAGAAATGCAATTCTCCCAATTCCAATTTCAAACTTGTGGAAACATGTCTTCAGTAAATCAAGGAAATAGGCATAGTGCCAACAGAAGTGGACTGTATAAAAGTTTTCATTTACATAATATAGCATCTTCAATATCAATATCAACAATAAAGTATATATTAGTACCGCAATTATTGGATTCATTGAGTGCATATCGTCCACTCTTCATAATGATAAGTATTGTTAATAATTGTTATACATATTGATATTGATAGCCTCTGAATAGAGTTCACAAATTATTTACAAAGAGGATATTTAAACTGTCACAAAAATGTACAAAATACGACATGAAAGTTGAACCCACATACATAATTGGCAACTAACAAAGCTGACAAAATGAATATTTCAGGGATAATATTCTAGATAGAAAAAAAAACTAGATGAATCTTCGACCGCGCACGGTCGGAAGGCATGCCTCCGTATTGCCACATCGGAAAAAAAAGGCATGCGCCATGTTGAGTATTTTAACATCCATTTTATACCATGACATCTTTGAGATATTGACCCAAATCTATTAAAGTTTGTATCATCAGAATATTTCCAACTCAGGAAGGATGGCTACTGAATGTAATAAAAAGGATAAACATGTTTAAGTTTGATTCTGTCAAAGGTCTTCAGAATTGCACAAACGAGTCATTTACATAAATACAGTGACTCTTTATGTCCTGACCTCAAAAATCTAATCAGTTCATCTTTCCTCCCACATGACCCAAGTTTGAAGTTGATCCAAAAACGGTTCAGAAGTTACAGTCAAGAACGTTGCCATTTTCATGTATATCAATGACGTCTGTGACCCTTGACCTTTGACTTCATGACCTCAAAATATAATAAATTCATTGTCCCTACCATATGCACACATGACCCAAGTTTGATGTTCATCACATCAAACTGTCTTAAGTTATCGCAAGAACAAGCCATTTTCAACGTACACAATGTCCTCTGTGCCTTTGAACTTTGACCTCATGACTCTAAATTCTAATCAGTTTATTGTCCGTCCCATATGCACATATGACACAAGTTTGAAATTGATCCATCAAACGGTTTTTAAGTTTATTGTGAGAACAAGCCATGTTCATGTACACAATGACCTCTGTGAGCCTTTGACCTCATGACTCCCAAAATCTGATAAGTTCATTGTACCCTCCCATAATGTAAATATGATCCAAGTATTGAAGTTGATCCCTAAACAGTTCTTAAGTTATCACAGAAGACGAGAGCCATTTTCACGTACACAATGACTTGACCTTTGACCTCATGACCCCAAAATCTAATAAGTATTGAGCCCTCATATATGCACATATGACCCAAGTTTCAAGTTTATCCGCTGAAACGTTCTTAAGTTATCGCAAGAACGAGCCATTTTCCATGTACACAATGACCTCTGTGACCTTTGACCTTTGACCCCAAAATCTAATCAGTTCATTGCCCTCCCATATGCACACATTACTCAAGTTTGAAGTGACCACGTCACATACTCCACAGTTCTAAGTTATCGGAGAACGAACCAGTATTATACAATGACATCTGTGACCTTATGCCTTTGACCTGCTCATGACCCTAAAATCTAATCAGTTCATTGCCCCTCCATAGGCATACATTACCCAAGTTTGAAGTTGACCCGTCAAACGGTGTTTTAAGTTATGGCGTAGAACAAGCCCATTTTTCATGCATACAATGACCTCTGTGACCTTTGACCTTTGACCTAATGACCCCAAAATCCAATCAGTTCATTGCCCTTCCCATATGCACATTACATCAAGTTTGAATTGACCGCGTCACACAGTTTCTAAGTTATTGCGAGAACGAACCATTTTCATGTATACAATGACATCTGTGACCATTTGATCTCTTTGACCTCATATGACCCTAAAATCTAATCAGATCATTGTCCTACCATATTTGCATTTGATGTAGTTTGAGTGAGTTCGGGTTCTTAAGTTATTGCGAGAACGAAAACGGGACGGACGTACGGACGGACGGACGGACAACCCGAAAACATAATGCCTCCGGCACCACCTTCGGCGGCGGAGGCATAAAAATTGAAAATCATTTCACTTTTGGTTTGTACTACATGAAATTCATCTTTATCTCTGTTTTGTTGGTTTACACAAATAAATTCCTGGGTAAAATTTGAAATGTCATGCATAAATAAACCCAATCATGCATTATATGTATTTTATGAAATAGAGAGGAAGGGTAAAATAAAAAAAAAATTAAAAAAAGTACTCACGCTTGTAAATGAGGGAAGGCAGCCTTGAGGAGACCTGCAGTGAAATCTTTGATGTAGAGCTCATTACTTCTCTCTCCCTGTGTGGCACTTAAAGGCTTTGTGATCTTAGTGTTCTCTACGATGCTGAACATGTATGCTAAGATCGTAGCATGCTGTGTCAGACCTGAAATATGAAAACACAATGTTTGTTACATTCCAAAGTAAAATCTATGCATCTAATTTGAGGGAAGAAAACTTATCTAAAAGAACACAGAAGACTATGTTTTGAATTTCAGACAACAACAATGCCAGACAGAACTGGAAACACTCCCATTTTCTGAATTATCAAACACTTCATCTTACACTTTTACATGTACTTAATTTCAAGTCAATTTTCCTATTCGAATAAAGGCAGTCCATAAATGTGTGCAAAAAGTACCTAAGTGAGTATAATCTAAAGCACATAAAAAAAGAATATAGATGGCTCATGAATAATATAAACATAACTTTTGAGAAGTGATGTTTGATAAATTGATTTGATAAAAGGCCACATTACATGCAGACCCAATCTCAATAAATTCCTAATTAACCCTATTCTTACTGGGGGGTACGAAATCCACGACTGTCGCACAACCGTTGCAAATTGCTGCAAATCGCTACCTGGTGTTTTCAAATTGACCCCCCCCCCCCCCCCCCCCCCCCGGTCAAAATCTCCTCTTGAAAAGCCCAGTCTGAATAGGATTGATGCACCATCAATATACCACAGGTATCACAAAGAAAACAAGCAAATGTCAATGATACAAATTACGGATTTTCCATTGTTGAAGACTAAATACTGACCTGCCGTGTGTGATGTATCAGTCACCACTGAGAGTACATGCTGTAAGATATCTGTGTAGTATGTCTGGTAGAAGTCTTGTGCTACCGTAGCATCTTGCCATACATTCATCAGCAATCCATAGAGTATTGACAAACCTATAGGTAAAATGATGAAATGGATGAATCACAGTGGTAACTCAATTCTTCCAAAATATAAACAATTTAAAATAAGCTACCAATCCAAAATACTACAATTATTTCCATTGATCACAATCATGAACCAAGATGAATTCACTCAATATTGAAAAAGCATGCTTAATTTACCATGTTGTTTTAATGTGAAGAGTTAAACCACTCCTAGTACACAATTTACATAATTGTATACAATATTTGAATTGGGAGACAAGTAATCAAGAATATTTTGATAATCAATATGTTGTCCTCTGTTTTAAAATTAAGTGTGTAACTTTCCCCTCCTCCGCCCTACCCCTCCCCCCCCCCCACAAAAAGAAAGAAATATGAAATTAAAACTTCACTTGCTTTCACTACATAAAAATCTTAACATTGTTGTCTAACAATGGAGTTGGTTTACAATAAAACAAACTGTATGAACAGTATGTTGGCAATGACGGTAGGTTGAGAGTAGGTATAAAACATTTAAGTAACGTACCTGTGTCTGCTACATTCCTCATGGTGTGTTTGACAGCCCATACAATTGAGTTGAGAACCAGCTTGAATTGGACGGCAGAAATCTTGAGAAGTGCAGGGAAACAGTGATTGTTGACTGCTTGAAGGAGCAGGAAGAAATTTGTTCTGTGCTCAGGGAACTCTTCAAAGTCTTTATTAATCATCTCTAATGTACACTCAAAGACAGCATCAAAGATCTGAGGAATCTCCGCTGTAATGCTTCCCTGCAAAATATCAAACATGCATGGATTATCAATTCACATTTTTACAACTATAATAATGAACATTTCTTATTTTATTACAAGTGTGAAAGTTCTCACTGAAGCTTAGATCACATATCACTCAGTAGCCAGTACTGTAAGAAATAAAAACCACCATTTTGCCAATTCTCGAATGGTGCAGTTTGCATGAACATGAGCATAAAAACTGGAGTTTTTACAAGCTGTAATGGCCCTAAAGTAATATGTGATCCAGTCTTTTCATAGCCTATAAAAATTCATATTTGATAGGATTTGGGTGAGAGAGGTCATCTGGCAACAATAAATCATGTAAATTTTTTGTACAAAGCAAATGTACCAATTGATATCTAAATAAAATTTTAATTTGTGAGGTGAAGATATCCATTGCAAAAATACAAATGGAAAAGATTTTCCATACAATGTATATATTAGTTTCATGAAAACAACAAAGAAAAGCCAGAACAATTGGTTACATCACATAATGCGACACAATGGTCTCCTGATCAGAATTATAGAAGTTTGTCTAATGGGAATGAAGACGAATGAAAGACCATGCAAGGCTTTCTTGGATAATGCCATAACCAATTGTGGAGGAGGTGGGTATCGAAAAATGACTTGGTTGGCCTTCTATCTAAACCCTTGGAGAGACAGAATGATTTGGTCAATAAACCTGAACAGATTATTGATGACAATGATGATGATGATAATGATGATGATGATATTACATATACTCGCTCTACACTTACCTCCAACTTGTTTACAATAGTTGCCATGGTACTGAGTACTTCAGGCTCTCTTGAGTCAGGGACATTATTCCTGTAATCGATCAAGACTGCTTCCAGTAATGGAGGGATGAAATTTTCACAGACCTGAAACAAGAAAATGAAAATATATGACGTACATATCACTTATGTTTTTATATCATTTGCATCATATATTTTTCAATTATTTCTCTTCCTTTGCTTTTTATTTACAGATGGCAAATGATCAATGTAAAGCATAAATGAAAATGATATAAAATGTACTATAACATCAAACAAGATGAGTTCATTATCTACTAATGGCAGATGATTTAGTGAATTCCGAATCTTGATTTTTTTTTTATTTAATTCACTTTAAAACATGGATATCATACAGTTGATGGTCTTTTTAAAGAGAGAAATATTTTCCAGACGACAAACATTCCCTTACCATAGTTGGGTCATTTGACCGACTGACCCATCCAGAGATTAGCTTGAGTGTTTCCTTTTTCACCGTTCTCATACTTCTGATGACGGGTTGTTTGGTTACTTGAACTCCATTCTGCCCAATAGCTCCAGAGATGTTTTCACTCATACACTTATACACATTCAACATGTCTAGGTATATTCTTCCAAGCTGCAAGCAAAAAAAAAAACAAAAAAAAAACATGTTTCATTATCTTGTCTTGTCTTGGTTGAGTCGGCATATGCAGGCTAGCTGTACTCCGCCAACTTTCTACTAATTATTTCTTACTGATATGAAACATACAGAAGCATATACACTGGATTGAAATTCTCCTCTTTTACAAAGGGTGCAACACTATTAATATGCTACATATCAAATAACATGAGGTTTTGGCACACCACAATTGTGTTTAGTTTATGCACTTGTCAACAATGTCGACAATGTACAATTTGAATTAGATCCAATGTGGTGAAAAGTTATATCATAAATGAACCTCTTAGTTGACAAGTCAGGTCCTGTTTTAGGTATTTGAAGAAAAAAAAGTTTTGTAGAAGACTTTAGACTATTCAACAGCTCTCTAAACTTTGAAATGTTGAAGTAAAATGCAGAAATGTTGTATTACAATGCCAAGAAACTCACCTGCAGTACAAAAGGATGTCCAATTGCCTTGCATGCCCTCACATTGGTCTTCAAGATGCTTCCTAACTGTTTGACTACATCATGATCCTGAAGCTTGTCAACATTCTACAAGAAAAATGAGTGGATTCAAAAAGTAGATTTTTTTTTTGTTTAAGAAAAGAGAAGTAAAAGAATTAAATAAAGTTGTCTTCTTGAACATATAGTCAAATAAATGATGTATAAACAGATCTATTATGTAAATCTTCATAAATATTACACTTATGGCTGATGTACGAAGAAAAGGATCAAATGAATAAACTATTATACTTTGCAGTGTGAAACTTCTGAACCCATTATTGATAAGGGAGGCTGAAGAAAAAAAAAAGGGAAAAAAAGCTTTTCAATTTACAGCCCTGAATACCACACCATCCTCCTTCACTAATTAATCTATATTTCTCATAACTAAAAAAAAAATAAAGAAAATAAAAATATAAAATTGGCTGTTGAGAGGGGTGATGAATGATTAAAAGGGCTTGTAGTATACCTTTGTAGCTCCTTGGATGATGTTATCCCAAACCTGGTTGGGTAATAACATATATTTCTCTATCAGGTGTTCTTGAACCATGCTCTCAGTCTGCGCACTGATCATATATCCAACTGCTTCATAGAATGTATGAACCTACCAAAATACAAACAAAATAATAATTCAACTCTCTATTCAGGCCATTCAAGTAATATCTTCAATTTCAAATTGTTTTTGCTTTTACATGAATGAACTAATATTTGTAATGAAGAGATCATGAATATACAATTAGAACATATTTGATCTGTGACATTTATTAACAGATTTATTAAATAATTAATTTTTTTAATGCAATTTCAGTTTGATATGTAGCAGGTGGCAAAGTTGAAAATAAATAGGAAATTACAGATAGTGCGCCCTAAACTTTATAATCATCATACATGTACCTTTCAACTTAAATTGAAGAGGACAATCTTTAGTGTGGTTTGGTCATTGACTTGGCTTTTGGTCTTTAAAATATTTGAGGCTAAGTACTTTTCTGATTTCACATCATAAAAACTGTTTCTTCACACAGATCTCATTTCTTACCTGCTGCGGCTGTAAATCACAGATGATTGTATTGATGTTGTTGAGAATCTCTTCTACAAATGGCATCACCTCCCCAACCTGGACTTGCACGAAATGACGCCGGCATTTTTGTGCAATCTTGATGAAAGTGTCACATGCCATGTCCTGAACACCATCATGAGTTTCTAAAGAATAAATCAAATTTAATTTTAATATGTTGACCTGTTTACATAATGAAATACAATCAAAAGATTGAAAATCAATTACCGGTATTGCCAATGAAAAAAAAAATGATAATGCAAAAAACATGTTCTCCAATTGTAATCCAATTGTATATAGTCATATCATAAACTACTAGCTTTAAAAGGACAGAGGGTCTGATGTCCATAGTATGATGTTTCATTTCCTAATTGTGTCGGTATCAACAGCTTTAGGTACTACACACAATAAAGTGTGTAGGTCCGTTTAGACTCTATTTGACTCAATTAAATGTAAAAAATTACTCTTATTTGTTAGTGTATGATACCTAAAATAATGTCAAAGTATGGAAATTCATGCAATATGTATACTGGTATTGAAATGTATGGAGTCATATAGAACCTATCTTATATCCATCAAGACATGCGCTATTTCCCATTGAACAATTACACTTAAATCTGTTTAACAGATGTTAATTTCAATGAGCATTTCTCATTCTTTTTCAATAACTTCTTTTTTTTTTTATATTAATAGTGTCATTTAAGCTTCAGAAAAATGAGTAAATTATACTTCATTCTTAAATCTCATACAAGGGCCTTTTTTTTGCAAACATGAAGTGGTGGGAATCTTTCATAAAAATAATAACAGCAAATGTAATTTCTCGTAAAAAATTACAAAAATAAAAAATTGAAGTTCAAATGATTTGTAGCAAAATTTCATGCATCATTTCAACACCCATATCATCACAATGCTTTGTTTTTGATTCACACATGCATTAAGGTATTGATCTCTCATGTTTATTCACTCACTATCACAATCTGTTTTCTCTTCCACCGTATGCCAATCTGATACATGTGAATAAACGTGAAAAGTGATTAACAACATTTTGCAAAAGTCCATGTGTCATCAATGTTTATATTCCTCATTAAAAATCATGATGCATGCATGAATCAAAAACAAACCATGTGACAAACACCAACTCAAGGCAACATTCATTCACACAGCAAATAAGGCATGTACAAAGAATAGTAACCAAAATGAATGAAATATGGAAATGAGTGAAGTAAAAAAAAAAATAATAATAATAGTGCATATCAATATTTGTCTGTAGGAATATTGGGAGAGGGAAGATAATTTGTAAACTTGATTGAAAGTCGAAATTGTTAACTACATGTACATTTTGTATATAAGCTATACATTTCATGGGTGTTTTATTGTGTTTCATTCCTGTGTCCATCCCCATGAAAATTTTCAGTTAAATATATAATGCTACTTAAGTTTAATAAAGAGATCGCAAAAGTGACAAAATGTTATGTAAACAAAACTTATGGCTTATAGATAAATTGTACATGTGCATCTTGTTCTTGATAAGTCACAAATTTTAAGATTCATATTTCAATGGTGTCCTATTTAAGCAGATCTTACTGCAAGTTTCAACTAATCTATTCCTGTAATTTACATTTCATAAAAACAAACATTATATCAGAACCGAGTTCCCTTTAAATGATGAATGAAGTCATCAATCTATAATCCAACAAAAGGGCCTGCTTACCATGCATGAACTCAAAGAGTTTGTTGACAACAGTTTTGAGAAATTTCCAATGTGCTCTCAGGAACCTGGGATACTGTCCAACAACGTACATGATATTAGAGGCAATGATAGCTTTGTTGTCCTTCCCTCGTTTCTGTTCACACAATCCTAAGAGCTCCTTGATTACAGTCACTAAGAATCGCTTTTCATCTTCCTCATGCATGGCACCACTGATGGATCCTATTGCCCAGCATAGCTATGGAATAGATGGAGAGTCAGATATGAATATAAAAAATCACCTTCAAGATATACGGTTAAATTTATTTCTTGTCGCGAGATTAAAATTTGGAGGAACTGTCTCAAAGTGATTGGGAATCAGTATTGTAACAAGCATTACTTACAGTGTTCAGATTTTTCCACGACCACTCCTGTCCATTTACTTGAAGAGTGAGCTTTTCCGTCATGATGGTTTCAGTGTCCGCATAGTCCAAATGGGTCAGATACACTAATACAAATTGAGAAAGGAAAAACATACTCTATTTCAAAGAAAAGACATTACAAAAATAAGGAGACTACAAAAACTATATGTTGTAAATTAAGGAAAATCTGAATGGCAAAATGATTGTTAAATTACACCGGCTGATTTTGAAAGTATTTTTAATTTAAATTCCTAATTTTCACAAGCTATCTGTGTGTGTGAGTGTGAGTGTGTGTGTGTGTGTGTGTGTGTGTGTGTGTGTTGGGGGGATTGAAACAAGATGTATAGATACTTTTTTCGGTACTAATGCATATAATAAGACATGATTCCAAAAAATTTCACTATTAGACAATTCAAATTCATAAGGAAATATAAATTTCAAAAGCAGACTTACCAAGAGTTTCTCTCATGTTTTTGTACATGTTGATGGAGTCTGTGTCTTTCATGAATTCTCTTACAACCTCTCCTTGGTCATTTTCAACTACTAGTACTTCCTCAGGTTTGGCCATTCGAGAAATCATTATTCTCCTTACCTATAAAGGCATAGCAGAGGGTGAATTTATATTCAATTAAACAGTAAAAGAAAATATATACAATTAAAATGTAGCATACACTGTATACTGACATTTCATTCTTAGATGCAACTGCAAAGATGTCATTTTAGAAATTACATACAATAAAATGAAGACACAGAGTTCTGCTTACACACTAAAAGATTAATAGTTACAGCAATAGAACTTACCTACTTATTTCATTCCTTCTAATTGCATCAGTATATTTTTATCAATCACACATAACAAATTAGTTACATTTATTTAGATGACCTTTCATCTACTTACTCCAAACTACCAATATTAAAGTAGACACACTAGAAAAAAAGGTAATGTCAAACTTACTCTGGATAGTACACGAAGATAGAGTTGTCTACGAGGGGGAACACTATTGTTGGCACTACCAAGCAGTAGAGGAGACGAAGGAGTGGACGGAAATGGACTTTCTCTGTACAACTCAGATGACAGGGTATTCCAGTACTCTAAGCAGATCTTGAAAATTTCAGTTTCTTCCACCTCAGAGATCAGGAGGAGGTATTCATGTGCCTGGTGAAAAAGATTGGGAAAGTATTCTAAATGATCACTATTGTACCTAAAATAAAAAGGATCTGACAACAAAATGTAGTCATATTTCAATTTTCTAATAAACATACACAAATGACAAAATTACAAGAAGTGTGGCAAATAACCAATTTCGCAGTCAAAATTTCCATGCCCTTTTCTGTAATGTCACTTAACGACACATATTTGTTTGCATATCATAACTAACTGCCAATCAATCTAGAAATTTCTAAACCATGTAATATCAGTTACTGAGGAATTGCCCATATATTGAATATTCCTGACATCTATGAAGTCTCAATTTCAACTTCTGATCATCATTAGATGTCTCACCTCAAGAAGAATTTCATGAAATTCTGGTTTCTTCTCAATGAGTTCAACATGCTCCTTGAAAAATGTACATAGGAAGAGACTGAGATTCTGGATGAAATTCTGTTCCTCATCTCTCCCGTTTGAGTAAGCTTGCTTTACATTGGTGTCGGATGGCAGCATCTGAGAAATCAAATGAAAAGTTTGTTAAGAATATGCAATAAAATATTTGATAAAAGATTACATGATTAAGTCATGATGACCTTTCATCTACTTACTCCAAAATCTGCTCATATGGGTTGTTTTACGATCAGGGTACATCCATTTGTCTCACTGGACCAAAAAAAAATTTGTTTTGTTTTTCCTCAGTTTTGGTGTATGTGTTCTCGATAAGTGAAATAATATTGCTTTTAAATTTTGAGGCATGAGGTCACCAACTTATTTTTCTATAGCGGTTCAATTTTTTATTACACGTAAAGTCAATTGCTTCATTTTTTGAAGAGGACACTTTTTGACAAAACGTGATTTGACGACATTGTAACTTAACTGTATGAAAAATAAGTGGATGTGGGCGAAGTATACAAGTGTTCTTACAGACAAAAACAACAAACAAGTGATGTCTAACTATGCGTAAAGGCACCGACTTCAGAGAAGATATTTTTTGACAGATTTGGCTCCCTATTTTTGGTTAATGGTCACAAAAAAATCAAATTAACTGTAGCTTCTGGGGTTTTTAGTTTTTAAACAATCGTTTAATTCAGTAGTCAATTCTGGTTGGAAAAACAAACCCAATGATTGCTCATAAAAAAAGAAGCACAGGCTCATAATTAGAAAAAATAAAATAAGACAGTAATTTTGCCCTAAAATGCCAGATATGGTCAATTTTTTTAGAAACGTGCATTTTAATAAATTTTTTTTTTAATAGGTTGCTCTAACAATGCCCAATAGCTTGCCATCTTAGATTTGAGATACAGTACCTATATTTCTTTTTATGGTGCACAGAAGGCCTTTTTTTTAATGATGTACCCTGATCGTAAAACAACCCATATTGTCTTCCTATGGCTATACATGTCTCCAATAGTTCTTGAAAGTTGAGACGAGAAAATGGGATGGACGGACAGACAACAAAAGGAAATTATCCCTCCGGTACCACCTCCAGGGGAAATAAAAAGGAATCCAAACCTAAGAAAGCAGTATGCAGGGATGCCACTAGGTGTCCTCCAAAAACCCTGAAAATTTTAGGCGGGCAGGAGCGTGCAGCGCGAAGTCCCAATGCAATAGGCCAGGGTTCTAGATGCTCTATTGCTGCTACCTGAGCCTATTTGAATGATTTTCCCCAAAAAATTAACCCAAATTTATGGGTAATTTTCATGTAATAAAAAAAATAAAAAATCAAAATCTAATCTACTCACTCAAACATAATTAAAGATTAAGGCAGAGTAGACTTCAAATAGACATAGTATCCATTTTTAATTTTAATCTTGATGAAATATTATGGGCATCTGTAATTCCATGTTTCTCCACAGGACAAAACCTTCAGTATTCCAATGCTTCTGTAGTGTAGGCCAATTTGATTCGATTTTTTAGTCCGATAGAAATATTTTGCGGCTAGATCTTTCTTTTCTAGCAATTTCCACCGAAATTTCTTCTTGATTGCACTGTCAATTTTCTTGTCATGTGATTCTCTTTCTACATCCATGGCACATATTATTCCACAACTAATCCATTAAAAAAATTCCAGAGTAGAGAAGTTCAAGGCTGGCATGGTCGCGAACGTAAAACTCGCCAGGAAATACGGGGTACCGGCCAAGCGCTGGTGTGCCCGGAGGGCTGGGGCGAGAGCAAGGCATAGTTCTGCTCGCTCTGCAAAATACTGATGTGTATACTTATTCACACCACACACCATATATGGACAAGATCGCTAAATCAGTCGTTTTCATAAAAAATTACAAATTACATACATAATCCACACATTGCGTACTACAAAAGTAGTCTACAAACGACTTTAATCTTTTTATCGTAAAGATTTCTTTTGCTTCCGCATTTTACAACACACGCACTCAATGGGCAATTATTCCGATTTTTTAATAGGAAAAGTCGGGAACCAGGAAAGAAGACAGATAAAAGGGAAAAAACCGGAATTCCAGGAAAAAACAGAAAAGTGGCATCCCTGAGTATGAAAAGCATTTTTCTTGAATTCATACCATTCATACTTTGTCCACAAAAGAACTGTTCATGTTATTGTTACCTTTTTTTCAAACACCTGGAAGTCAAAAATATTGGGGTTCAGATTCAGATTTCTTCTGAATAAGAGAACAAATAAATCCAAACAAATTGTACAGTATAATTAAGTGGTACCAAAACAATTCAATGGCTTACCTGTTTCAATTGTGTCATAGTAAGAGTAAATAGTACAACAAACTGCTGGTCATATTGGCTCACATTCACACCAGCAATCTCTGTCAGGCACTTCAAAGTCACATTTCTGAACATTGGCACATTGAGAAACTGTAAATTGAATAAAACAGTACATTACACTACGACATCAAACGCAGCACTATTAGGTAACCCTGTGCACACATAATTTAAACTTAGTACCAATAGACTCACTCCTGAAATTTTAAAAAGGGACTTATGGCCACAAATAATTAATTTTAAAAAAAGGCTTGGTGGAAAGCCATCATAGGCAGGTATTAAAGTATTCTTTTATTCCTGAATTATGTGTTATTCATAACAAAAATAACATTATTTATTGGGTTGCAAATGTTGGAAAAACATACTTAATAATACAGCAAGTGTGATAGTGAATTAGAAAGCAAGTAGACTATTTATATACAAAAATAATTGTGTATTTTAATACATGGCTCAGGAAAACAAACATTAATAACACTATAAATGATAAACATGTCAACCACCCAAGAGCTTTTATACATAGAATAGTTGTAAAGAATGATTTGATTTCAATTCAAAATCAGTTAATGTTTCAATCTAATCAAATCACCATGCGGCTGGCAAAAGGGCATGAGTTTTATACATAATGTACAGAGCATTCTACATGAAAACTCTTCTGTCCTTCTGCCAGCTGCATAACAAAATTTTAATAGGCACTCACATACCTTGTAAATTAAAGTGCTTATCAGTTTTGTTTCATATATGTAGCCCAATGGAATCCAGTTCAGAAATCGCAGCAAGGTCTCTAAACAAGATCCAACAAGTGAAGCATTCTGAGAATTATCCTGGGGAAGAAAATGATGAAAAATACATTGAAAACCATCTCCTAGTCTGATACAGTCTGATTTCCTTCTATCGTATAATACATCAGTTCTATCCTCCAGCAATGTGAGATATCCAAAGATAATCAAATTGAAAGACAAAAAAAAAAAAAGTAGCCTTCTTTTAATAGATAGTCAAGCTCACTTTGGTAAATGTAATTTGTATTCAATATCTTATTTATAATTCATATTTCAGAAACGAATTATATTTACGAAAAACAGGGGGTTTATGACACATAGTAAAATCATACATATATGACACCACGTTTTTTAGCTAAAGCGTAGAAACAATGATTAAGAACGCTTTGTAAAATCACTGGACGGGATATGAAGTTTTGAACCAAATTTGAATATTGTGTTATTCTTAAAATAATACAAATTTTGATCTGACATTTGGTCATACGACAGAGTTCAATACAGGCTTTCAGATTATGCAAAAATCTCAATTTCGAAAAAATTTGACTGAAAATTAATTTTACGACGGTTCATAAAAACACTGGCGATTTGATAGAAACATCGTCATTGACAACTAGAAAAGCTAACATTTTACCAAAGCATTTCCTCATAAAGTAGGACATAGTAGGGCATTCGGTCCGTTGACTACCGTACTTACCATTACATATTGACAAAGTTGAAATACGCTTGAGAATTCATTACACATGCTGTCCTTGAGATGCTTTGCTTTGGCCTGAGTCATTTGTCCACTTGAGAAATCAAACACCTCTTCACTACAAAACAAAAAGCAAGGTATAAATAGAAAGAAACTTTATAATGCAGCAGATAGTACACACTAATGCACTACATATCGTCACATGCACTACGAACCGTCCTCTTTGTATCTAATAAAGTGTTTCAAAGAGGATGGGTCGTGATGCATGCGACGATATGTAGGAGTATTCTGGTCACCTTATATGGCTGGGGAATGATCCCCCCACCCCAAACCCACAAGATACCAAAAATTTAGTGACCAAGAGTTCATAAAATCGGGAATAAGTTTCAGGATCTTATAATGAATAACTCTACAAAGTCTGTATCTCAAACTATGCATTTTGAGTTACCAGCATTGTGTCAGATCAAAACACAAGTCCATGTGAAGCTGTATGTTACCTGATAGCCAAAACTTTATAACTTTGGAATCAAAAGATGTTAAATAAGTCAAAAAAATATATATATCTTTGAACTTCACAGAGGGGTGTAGGCAATTTGCTGCAATCTTTGACAATTTTATTTTCTGTCATTTATTGGTAATATTCTAACAACACCAGACATTGGCCTAAAATCTATCAATCATTACAAAAAACAAAGATTTTAGTAAATTTCAGGCATATCTTGATCTCTTAAAAGAAAAAGAGCAAGCATTTAAGATTTTTTTAATTTTTTATATTAAAAATATTTAAGATCTGAATACCTGAGAAGCTTTAAGATGGCAAGGTTGTTCTGACACAGAGATTCATTTGTTTTACTGGCACCAACAATATCACTGATGAATGATGGCCAATTCCTGGGCCATTCATGTTTCAAGATCTGAACCAAGATGATATTCAACTTCCCAAGATATACCTTCTCTTTCTATACATAAAAAAAAAAGAAGACAAAATATGTGTAAACAGCATCTAATACAGCAGCTTGAAATAGATGGACATAATAAGCAATAAATAATGACGAAATTATTTGGTGTCCTACAGTATGTCAAAACATGTCGAAATTATAACATGAGCCAATACCCTAAGTATATGCTGAATGAAATATAAAATTCTTATTTTGTCAATGTCTTAAAAAAAACATCTCAATCACACTTCAATCATAACAATAAGTATATGAAATCGTGAATACTACATCAGTGACTCTTTATATCATGACATGGATTTTATCATCTATGTGCTGCATTTTTTCTGATTTTTAAAGATAAGTTTGCATATCGTGCTTGAGACAAAATTTTGATATTCTCTTTATACATGCCGCATGATTCATGCTGTTCTACCAGATTGCACAAAAAAAAATATCAAAATACATTGGATTGAATGTAAATGAAAAAGCAGTTTTTATGGTTTTTGAATAGGTTAATTTCAAAAGTGCTTATAGAAGTTAGCAGGCCCTCGTCTATCTGCTTCAATTACACTAATCACAATTAATATTGGCCAAGAATGTCACTGAACAAGGGAATTTGTCATTTGAGAACACATGGACAGACTCATAATTGGACATTTCATAGTAGGTTCTCTTGCAAACTGTTTTCAGCAGGGACAACAAACTACTTACATCGGCCATGTCCTGTTCAGAGGATATCTTGATGATGAGTCCAACTGTATATTTCTTGATTCCTTCACACTGTGTGCGTGGCAAGACTTTCCAACGTGTCTTGATGACAGTCTCAAGGATCTGCAATCCATAGTACTACAAACAGAAAAACATAATACCAACAAAAAAAAAGAAAGAAAAGGTATGAAACAAAAGCACAAAAAAGCTTGTGCATACCAAATGAGATTAAGAAAGCTTATAAGCAAACTGTGATTTCACTGGATATTTCTCAGGATATGGATATTATGGACCAATGCAATATGCTATTACAATATAAGCATTATTCTAAAGGTCCCTTCTGCAGAATAGCAAAGGTTTTAAACCACTAATCAGGCTAAGACCTGTTCCAAACAGTGAAAGACAAGTTTTGACATTTACACAAAGGCCCTAGAAACACAAACAGCAAAGTAATCATCCAAGAATTCAAAGATTGAACAAAATATTTGAAATCTTGCAACTAAATACGATAAAGATTACATAAATTGTTTGTAAATCCAAGCTCAACTAGTCTCCTTTTAATTAATACTTTTATTACCATAATGTGGAATAAACAAAGTGGAGAAAATTATCAAATTCATATTCATGTCAAGGAAGATCATATTTCCTCATACATTAACTATCAGGTTTTCAATACTCTGCAATAATGTAGTTCATATCAAACCTTTGTTTGCTGGTTGCTGGAGAATTCAAGTATGGTGTCTACTCTGGTCCAGGCATCAGGATGCTCCTTCAAACTAGTCAATATCTGTTGGGCCATTTGTTGCTTTAGGGAAAAACAGAAATCACAATTCAAAATGTAGAATCATCAAATAAATCAGTCATATATAGACAAGTTTCATTTGTGGATATTATTAAGTAAAGCTGTTTTATTTGTTAACACATTTCTTAATACAAACTTTGCCCAAAGAATTATTTGGGCAACGTATCATAAGCTGGAAAAAAAGTTAAGAGGTGAATGTTCATTAAAGATAAACTTGAGTTGTGGTAATGATGAAAAAATAATGTCCAGCAGAATCCAAATACTTTAACCCATCAAGGACAATGTCTTCTTTTAGTGATGCTTTTGCATTATCTTTGAAACTAGAATGCTATGGAATATGAATTACATATCAACAGAAAGAGCAAAAATCACTGACATACATAGATTTGAGTTAGAACACTTTAAAGCAAAATAATCATTGAAATCTCTAAATTGGCAATGCGAATAAATATAAATAATCGATATTTTCAATCGCCAATTGGCAATTTTTTCAATGCATTTTGTAATTTTCATTAGTCATTTGTTATTAATTATTAATTATGTTTTTTTAAATGTTGCAAGATCAACATAAAGTTATAAAATTTGCCAATTTGAGGATCAAAAAGGGATTCATTTTGACCACTGGGAAATCTCTGTCATCTATGGGTTAAACACTGAATGAGTGGAACTGAAAAAAAAAAAGATGAATTGCCAAATGATTTTGGTAGAAAATGTATGATAGCTGAGCAATGTGCAAAGACACTTAGGCGGTCAAAATGTGGTCACCTCACACAGCCACGCAGCGACCATGTGCAAAGCGTATTGAACGCCCGATTGAACGGTTGCATGACCACTGTTTGCATCTTGCATCTGTGCGATCTTGAGTGCGAGAAGAACTGGCAAGATACAAATAGAGCAAAGTTTTTAGCTGCCACAATTGGAGTATCCTCCCACTATTTATTTTGAAAAATCACCTCATATCACACATGGAAGATAGGCATATCTTGTAAAAATGAAATAATATAAGGACATATTTATACGATTCCTTTGAATTTACTTTTGGTTACAAGAACTCAATTTGAGCTGTTAAGTGGGGAATTAGAAGACAAGAAATTCAAAGGAAAAAATCCTTTTGTACATGTAAGATTAAATTAAATAATATAAAGGTGAGAGAAATCAATTGCTTGAATATACAATGCCTACTCACTTCTGGACCCTCTCCACTATACATGGCACCAACAACTGTGTCCAGGAGGTTGATGTCAAGCTTCTGACTAAAGTCGAGCAGCTTTGCAGCCTGCTCAGCCAACGTGGCCATGCTTTGTGAAGGCATTGATTCACCAAGAAAAATCGTCAGTGCAAAAAGTACCCTTTCTTATCACAAGGTCAACAGCAGAAAGCCTGAAAGGAAGAGAGAGAGAAAAAATACTTTAATGTACACAAATCATTTAACAGATAAATTCAGGAAAAGAGTTGGTACTGATATTATCTATCATCTACCATAAATTGCTATTTAATGTGAACTAAAGATGGGTTTGTTCAAGAACTTCTCATGTGAATAAAAATGATTTCACCAAGAAAAAGAAAAAAAAAATGTATATTTTCAGCCCTATAAATAATGGGTACATAAGTTATACCACGATTCTGACAATTTTTTTGTTTGTAAATGTAATATAATTAGCCCTCAATATCACATTTCTTATTTGAGAACACGGTGGTTCACGAACCACAAGTCTCGCCTGATTTCGCTATCAATAAAACATGCAATATGACCTTTTGACCCCAAGATAGCCTTTGATATAATCTTTGTAGGTATCATATATGTGACAATATGGTCCAACGCTCAGCACTAACGTGTGCCCGGGCACCCGGGGCAACTAGATTAGGCTCTCGGGCAACCAAATCCAGAAAAAATGAACCAAGTAGTTGCCCACACGGGCGCCCACATTTTGAGGAAATTTCTTTGGTATACTTAGAGAAATTCAGATTGTATATTTCACTTGTAATCATGTCTTAACAAAGCTCACACTTCCCTGGTTTGAGCGATTGAGAGGCTTATGCTAAAGTGTAGCGTTGTGGCGCGGCGCGGCGCGTTGAAAAGTTGAAATAATCGACGAAAAAAAAATAAGGTGTCTTGAAAGGCGTCCTGCAAGAAAAGGCAAAAGATTCAGGGGGTGGATCTGAAGGGTTTTCGGTATGAAAGTTCTTTGAGTTATGAACAGGTGGATGAATTACGGATTATTCGCATGTTAGATGGTGCACCGATCATGAGGTGGACTGTTAGCGCGATAGCCCCCTTTTGTGGGATTAGATGTGCACGTTGTGTATGTGTGTGGTGTGTAGTGTTGTAGAAAAAATTGTGTGACTAATGAGAGTCACAAAACGATGAAAAATCAGGGGTGATGGCGTTCGGCAGTGTTACACTTAGGTTTTCGGCTGATCGACAGCGT
Organism: Paracentrotus lividus; assembly: GCA_940671915.1. Lineage (NCBI taxonomy): Eukaryota > Metazoa > Echinodermata > Echinoidea > Camarodonta > Echinidae > Paracentrotus > Paracentrotus lividus. Next base: position 11,871,429 of record CALNVZ010000174.1, read on the forward strand.
TATCTGATCCATCTCCGGCAGCAATGCAGAAATCGGATGGGCCTATGGTCCTGGGGGTATTTCAATTCAAAAGGCTTGTTCCGGGGTACCAGGGCCGTTTTATTTAATCCGAAGAACTGCATAAAAGCTACTGAAATGCTGCAATCTGATTTGGCTAGAGCAAGCAACATTTGTTGGATAAAATCTTGTTTGTAGTGAGCGAGACAGCAGGATCATGTTTATGAAATTTATAATGACGAACATTGATTAGATATTCAATGAAGCTTGTAACTATGAATATGTTAATCAGTTTATGTTACCGTAGCCGGTGCTGTTGGCACACGCGCCCTGCTCGACCCTCTAGTAGACTCGCCTCACATCTAGACCTTGTAGACATCCTAGTCTAGGGTCGATCACACAGATATGATGGTGCAAGCATGCGACTCTGACATTAATCGAACGGGATCGTTTTCACTGGCTTCTACTTACCATTCGGTAATTAAATTGGGCAAATACTAGTATGCTTTTTAGTAAAACATCGGCGCCCATCCGGACTTGACGACCCGCGGGCCAAATACTTTATATACTGGCCACCTAGCTCAATGACCCTCGGTACCCCTCCTGCCACCCAGGAGCTGACATTAGCCCCAGCTGCACCCCCCAAAAAAAAACGTCATTCAGCGTCAATTTTGGCGCCCTTAATTCCCACTCCGCAATGAGTGACTGTTTGGGGCTTATTTTACAGCCTTTAATATGAATAGACAAAATTAATTGACATGCTAAATGTAAATGTCATCTATTAGAAGATGTGACACACATACTTAGGATCGATATGGGTCTGTATTAATTTGCCATTCGCCGGATCCGTATTATGTGAAGTCTGTATATAAAATTAATATTATAGTAATAGATTTTATAGTAGCCAATTAATAAATAATAGAAATAATAATAATAAAATAGATAATATAATAATAAATGATAATAATAATAAAAATTAATGTAATGAATAATAATTAACTATTTATCATATTATATTATCATTATGATATATAAATAATAAAATAGTATCAATAATATTAATAATAATAATCAATATATAAAATTTATCATTATTATTATTATCATTATTTATTATTATTATTATTTATTAAGATTATTGATTATTTTATCAGCCCGGCTTACCTTTTGTCTCACACAATGCCAGCTTCTAAAATTCTTTGTCTGAAAGAACTTGAAATTCCAAATTTCAACAAACTAAACGATCCATGAATCGTTTTTTCTTTGTTTCGTAGGTGACGCCTTCAAGAACCTACCTTATTTTTTTTTTCGTTCGATATTTTCAACTTTTCAACAGACGCGCCCAGCGCCGCAGCTCGATCAAAAATGCGCTAACGGAGGGCTAACAATTACTTGTAGTATAGTAACTGCCGATTGAGAATGGCCAAATGATATATAAAGCCGATTGCAGCATGGTGTAGACGTAGGTGAACTTGTGTGGGATCTGTGTATGTGTCGCCAATAAAATTTGCGCATAGTTGAATTTGTTGAGAAAAGTTTGCATCAAAACAATGAAGCGTCAATGTTTGTTATGGCTTAGGCGAGCTAGGTTAGCGATTTCAGGACTCGTGTTGGCGGATTTGTGGCTTAACCCTCTCACCTTCTTTACTGGGGTACTTATCTTGGAGATCAATTCGACGGACTCTATTTCGTGTCACGAAGACATGTTGCTGTCGTAGGGAAAGTAATATAAGAGGCATTTAGCCTGGAAATAATAGATATAATAATTGGTCTTCTATATCAATAATACTTCTCAATTATTCTCAATGATACTGAAGGAATGGGGCGAAAAAAAATTTGAGACTCAAACTTTTTTTTTCCTATGAATGACGAACAAGTAAGTGTTGGTCACTGACGTTACAGAAAAACGAATCGATCGGATTTTGATGGTGTGGGATTAATTCAATTTATGCATATCTGGTTGGAGATATCGAACACGTAAGTGATAATACCCCTTTGATATGATCGATATGCCATAACCTAGACCTAATTTCAGTAAAGAATGTGCAAAAAAAAAAATAAATTTATATTTGGTCATATTTCAAACTGTGAGTGACACAACATTGGCTATATAGAAGAGGGCGGATTATCTTGCACTTGTGTAGGTTATGAATGAAATCATTACGCCATCGATCGAGAAAAATTAAATGGTATTAATGTAGAGGAGCTCGGTCTATAGTGGTGTAGTTCAAGCCTTATTCAAATTTGTTGAAAATTTTGCCAGAACAGAATGCATGTTATATTGGGTTCTTACCTGTACGT
>CALNVZ010000174.1:11884236-11899140 GCA_940671915.1 Paracentrotus lividus
TTTTTTTTTTCTTCTGTATTTTCTCAGCGTTCTGCAAGCACATCAGGGACCCTCAGCATGGTTTGGGGAAGTGAATTTGTGATGGAAAGAGAAATGGTGAGAGGTAGAGTCAATAAGCCAGTTCACGGTTACGGTTAGCTCATGATCAAATTTTCTCAAATGACCTTTCCCATTTTTCATTAGGATGAGCCCTAACACTTGCAAATAAAGATGTTGCGTAAGGGTGCTATCTCACTTCGCGGAGACGTCATCACGCGACAGAATAGAAAAATAGAAAAATAGAAAAAATAAAAAAAAAACGGATGAAAAGTATTAGAGACGTCTCCGAGACGGATTGGACTACTTCAGATTTTTTTCATCATTATTGTCGCGGAGACGTCTCGGACGTCTCGGAAGACGGATTTGGGACTACTTCGATTTTTTTTTTTTTTTTTTAAATAAATTGTCGCGGAGAGATCTCGGAGACGTCTCAGAGACGTCTCCTGATTTTCGGAGACTGATTGGAGTACGTCAGACTTTTCTATGAATGTCGCGGAGACGCTCCAGGACAATTATTAAAATAGATAAATCTGAAGTGTCCAAATCCGTCTCCGATATTTCAGGAGACGTCTCCGCCGACAATTGATGAAAAAAAAAAAAAATCGTAAGTAGTCCCAAATCGTCTCGAGATGTCTCGAGACGTCTCGGAGACGGATTTGGGACTACTTCAGATTTTCGGAGACGGATTTGGACGACTCCCATACTTTTTTCATAAATTGTCGCGGAGACGTCTCGGAGACGATTTTATTCTGTCGTGGAGACGTCACGAAGTGAGATAGCACCCTTACTCTTCAGCTTGGATGTGATGAAAAGAATATTTTAAAAGTAGGCCTAATACTAAAAACATCAAATCACAAATGCTTATGTCAGTGAATATTAAAAACCACCTTGATGTTATCTCTAAATGAACTTTTACTACTCATGCGCAGTTACAACCTGTGAACTGTCTTATAGAGAAAGGTGACAGATTAACGTCCAGAGCCTGGTCTAAGTGTGTTTGGTGGGCAGGGGCGGCAAGTTCCTTAACCCTATCAAGACAAGGGGGGGGGGGCACAATGTGCCCCCCCCTACCAAACTTTTATACGCCATTTCTATACGCTTGGATCTTTTTCACCACAACTGGTGACTTTCCTAAAATTAATTCACAACATTTTGATACATATTTTGGGGGTATGATGTTCCGTGTGCCATGGCAACCAAAAATTGGTAAACATGTTTCTCCATTTTTGATAATTTTCGATATCCATTGTTTTAAACAATTTATGGAGGTTTCTTTATTCAAATTGAATTGGAATAACATTCTAAACTGAAATACCACTCTTCTCCTTTGTTTTATTACATTTCATGTGCGAAATGGCGCCAAAACAATAGATAGGTAGATGTAGGGAATACCGACAGTAGGGTATATTGGGACGGTCACCACATGTCCAGCCCCTAGCTGCCAACATAAGATCAACTGAGTTGAAATACCGCATCTATTGGTCAGGTGGTCTGTCTGGGAAGGCTGAATGCTGTATTCGACAACAACAAGTGAGAAATCTCCGAGAAAACTACCAGAATCTGTCAAGGTAGGAAAATTTGCAGCCTGAAAATTGGCCTGATGTAAAATTGACATTTAGAGAATGTGATGTATAAAAATAAATTGGGGCATGACCTCTATTTCATGCATTATGGACAGTGTGGAGGGTGGCCAAACGGTATTGAGTGTTTGCACTGTACAAAGCCTGTTGTATTGGAGATGGGGTGGCAGTGTGTTGAAAAGTGCTAGTCAGTCATTTTTTGCTGTAGGGAATATCGGACACCACATGGACGGTTGTTTGTTTTACTTCCGGGTTGAGTTGCTAAGCATGTAGATCAAATAGTAAGTTGCACATATAAATATAATGTATTATATTCATTTATTAAATTGTTTGACAATTTTGAAATGTCTATTTCTCTTTATTGTCATTGTGATATGTCATGATCTACATGAGATATAAAGTTGTTCTGAGTGTTTTGAAATTTTTGAGTAAAATGCACATAATCTTCTAAAAATGAATAATGTTATAAAAAATCAATACAAACATGTTAAGTTGATGGATTACATTCGATTCAGTGCTTCCAGACAGATCTTTATAGAAAAAAAAAGGTAAAAACATACTGTCCGGTATTTCCTACACTGTAGGGAATGCCGGACAGTTTACGATGACGTCATTATTTGCATATAACTGCCTCAACAAATATTTGATTACCTCAATTTTTTTTGGAAAATAAAGTTGAATGATGTAGCTAAGCAATGAGAATCTTTTTCTTTTGTGATTTTATTGTTTTCATGTGCTAATTAAGCAAATGAGCTTAAGTGGCCGGTATTCCCTACATCTACCCTATAAAAGAAAATATTGAAATATCAATCTTTTCACATTTCTAATCTTTTGAATTAGTCTATCCCTTGAAATTCACAAAGTATGATTATTTCTTTTTTGTATAATCACTTTGCATACCTAAACAGTGAAAATTAGTACAAAAACTATTAAAATTAGATTATTTTAGTTAGTTACCTGAAGCGCCCTCTAGTGGCAAAATTGCATTTTTCTGATTTCAGAGAATAAAGCGCCCCCATTTGGCAACTTTGGACATTTTAAATAGATGAATAAACAATGAATGAATCATAAAACATATTTGAACCAATCTCAATCATCAAACTGTGATTTTAGAGAGTCAAAATGATTTAATTCAAATTCTGTGCATTTTTCTATGTATTTCTTTATTTAATTGTAAATAGCGCCCCCATATGGAGACCTTGAAAATTTTTTGTTGTACCAAGTTGTAAAGCTTGAGTTGCTCTATCGTCATGCTAAATATGAAAGTGATCGGTCAAAAATTGAAAAAAATTTATGGAGTTGGGGGAGGGGCACAATGTGGCCCCCCTTGGGCCTATGAACCATCAAAATACCTTGGTCTTGATAGGTTAAGGGAAGGGACCCATCATGCGAGCCAAATTCTGGTGGCATGTATGCCAGACAGTGGTGCGGATCTACGGGGGGTTAGGGGTTTAACCCCCCCCCCCTTGGGCTCCCTAAAAAAACAAAAAAAACAAAAAAAATGGTGGCGGGGGAAGTGGGGGGGGGGGTGTGTGTAGAAATGATGACTGAAGTATGCACACAGATTGCACATTTCAAATGTCAAATTGAAAAAGCTCCCTCGTAGTGCCTGGCTACAAAATTTTCACTCCAGGTAACCCCCCCCCCCCTCCCTTAGCAAAAAGCTATACCGCCCGGTTCCAACTGACAATAAGTTAACCGTTGAATCATAGGTTGGATGCACCGGCCCATCCCCGTCTCTAGGCTAATAGATATCGATAATGGTGATGATTTACATTGGCATAAAACTGTTAGATATAGGTAAGGAGCAGTTAGTTAATCATATTCATACTTTTAATTAAACATATGATATTTGTTTATAGCAGAACTAAAAATAAACCCCCACTCCTGAAGAAATTAAAGAAAGAATGCTGAAAATGAAAAGAAGAAAGAAAATTAGCTGAAGAACGAGGTACATTAATAAACCACCTAAGGAAATGGGAAAACTTTCATATGTAGGTCAGGGACGGCGGGACATACATATATATATTTTTATTTTTTATTGAAAAAAAAAAAGAAAGAAGAAAACACACAGCTGGACGGCTGCGCTATACTTTCGCTATACGTGACCCTTTGCTTTTGTATCTGTCTGTGTGTGTGTGGGTGTGTGTGTGTGGTGGATAGAGGGGTGTGGGTGTATGTTCTGGGTGATCTCATTTCATTTTTCTTTTATGGTATTATGTATGGAGGGGGGGTGGGGGTCAGTGGGATTATACCTTTTTTTTTTTCTCTCTCTCTTTTCTCGAATGGCCACTTTTTGATCATAAATTATGCTTAAAAAAAAAAAACACGTATGAAGTTTTTCTCCTATAGACTTTGTAATTTATGTTTAAATCAAAGTATCATTTAACAGTATATTTAGTTTTTTGTTCTGAAGAACATGTATAATTTTGTCAATTTTAATTTGTACAAGAATCTGATTTGAGCTAAAGAGAATAGAGTACACTGTATTTAGTTTGTTGTTATGAAAGAAGTGTTTAATTTTGTCATTATGATCTGTACAATATGTTCTTGATTTGAGAGAAAAGTAAAAATCATTATTACAAAAAAAAAAAAAAAACTGATGATGATCATGGTGATGATGATAATGATGATGATGATGATGATAATAATAATAATAATAATAATAATAATAATAATGATAATAATAATAATAATAATGATAATAATAATAATAATAATAATAATAATAATGATAATAATAATAATAATATTTCTAATAGTAACAAGAATTATAAAAGAAAAAACAAACAACATGTTGTAGTTAACCAAATTTTCCATGTTTTCTGCTTCAAAAGCACTTGCACAGTGTGCACTTGCGCCCCCTATATAGTCCTCAGTATATTGCATTTGTGCCATGTTGGCAATTGGCTCTTCCATTGATCAATTTTCTATAAAAAAATAACACATAAAAGAAAAAACTTATGTAATATTAGTATATCAAGCAACAAATTATATATAAGAACATTAAATGTTAATCTTGGATGACAAAATATTGAATGAAATTTTTTTTAACATAGTATTTTTGGAGGTTTAATTGATAATTACAGAGGGAGGTTCGACAATATCACAATTTTATGACATTATACTCGCTGTCATTCGTCCGAATACAACTAAAACTGATGCGTTGACCAATCAGCCATGATTTCTTATCCGGGTCTGTTATTTTCTCTTTAATTCTCTCTCGATCTGATCTCTTGCTCACGTCACGTATACGCGTAGGAAGTGAGACCGAGAAGGGCACTGACAATGATCTAAAATCACCATTTGTACTCTCAATTTCTGGTCGAATTTGTGACTTTCTCATGGGGAATTGATTACTGAGTTGATTGAAACCTATTTTCCCTGCTGATATTTTCTGACTTTTGTGTCCTAAACGTAAGTATACTTTAAAGTTGATAGTCAATCACTCGTCGATTGATGCCAGCGGCAGCGCTAGGGCCAGTGCATTGGCCATTGCAGTGAGATGTCGCCAGAGCTCGGGATGAAACGGGCAGTCGCTGTATGTATGGAGTCGGCTCGGGAGTAGGCGTAGCCTCGCCGCGCTGCTGCTTGCAGTGTTTGCGTATGCATGGTCATGGCCACTTGCACTTATGCATGGTCAATTCATAATTGACCTTGCACTGGGAAGTACCTTATTGCAGCAGTTTACTACCAATGGAAAGTCAATGCAGAAAAGTGTCTTGAGCACCTCCAGCTAAGTCAAGGTGGCATATCAAAAAAGGGTCTAAAAATTATCCTAAACAAAATGAAAAATTTTTAATAGAAGAAAAAAAAGTTGAAGAATTAGACAATCTATATTATTTATTATTATTGAGAAGTTTCCTCAGCAACCAAGAGGGCGACAGACAGCCATTTTTCAGTACTGACTGATGTTGGTTTGCAGCTGTATGTGGGTCATGGCATGCCCATCGTCCCATGGCATGGCCCTAAGCCAGGCCTAACGTTAGTCCTGGAGACTCTGAAATACACTAAGAAAACATGAAGATCTGGATAACTATAGGCAGAAATATTCCACCGTTCTCTGGTTTTTTTCTAACATTTTACAATATTTTAGATTTTTTATTTTATTTTCCAGAGACCGGTGGAAGTATACTACATACGTTTACGTAGGGGGTCTACAACGCCTCTCGTGGCTGCTTTTCAGCCATGTAGAAACCAATGGCCCAAGTTTTTTCGCGATCACGACATCGTTAGCTTTGTTTATGATTTTTTTTACTTTAGAACATATTTTAAACAGAATTATTACGCTGCAAATGATCACTATAATATTACCGTTATTATGATGATAATAATTCTAAAATTATATAATAAGAAATGTAAAAACGAAAGACTTACTTTCTGCCAATGTGTTTTCGCCGATCTTTCACTAGTTACTCGATTCAGAAACAATGCGCATGCGCGTACCCGGTATTTTTGCATTATATTCATTTAAAATGGCGACCACTTAAAAAAGTACGAAGAAGATGTCTTTGGCCGAAATGTTTGTCTGATACGAAGTTATGAAACAAGATTATGTAAGTAAAGAACGATTTTGATAACATTTAATACGTATAGATCCTAAACAATACTATAATTTTTTGGATATCGAGGGGGAAAAGGGGTAAAATGCGAAATTATTGTGGACTGTTGAGATTCTTAACGCAAAGATGCCTGCTAATATACACTGCTATCGTAGGGATCCCTGTGATAAGCGTATGTACGATTTTCAGTCGTTTATTTTGTATTGTATTGAGCATTCAAAGTTTAACCAATGCAATCGCAAAATAGCGACTGAATCCTTCGGTCTAGGATAACTACGGCCTCTGGTTTTACTAAGTTTGATTTTAATCACGATTTATCATGAGAAGCTGTCGGCAATCGCGTATAGACCTAGGCTCTAACGTTAGGCGACACGCATGGTCCGTCGGCTCGAACAAGACAACCAAATAGTCTAGGCCAATAGGCTATACTATAGCCTATTGGCCTAGACTATAATTACGTTGTCTTGTTCGAGCCGACGGACCATGCATGATGGCCATGGCATGACCACGAGCTCGTACGTTTAGAGGGCATTTATGTGCCCTGATTGGCTATCGCGCGAAGCTCCTCCCGGTTGCGATGATTAAAGCGGGTTGACCGAACTCAGTAACTTAACAAATGCGATTCACATGCAGCTGTTTTCCAAAGGCAAGCCAAGGAACACTTTATCGTGCGCGCTGTCATTGTCAATCATAACCAACAACTTGGAGACCAAGTTTACGATCAAAACAGCAAGATATGCTTTCAAAAATAGGGTGTTGGTACTATGTCTACCAAATGCCATATGATGACTAGATGAAGGTCTAGGCCTACTTATTTAAGATTAAGAATGACACAGAAAATGAACTTCAACATGTTCAACTAATTCGATAGTGTCACAGGCTTCCGGAATGCAGTGTCCGCAAATAAGATGTCCATATGCAAATAGTTTCCGAGCTTGATTATGGAGTTGAATTTTATTGTCATGTTGTGGCCCTAAAATAATCTCATGCGATATTGAGTGATGTTAAAACTTTTTAGTTGAGTAAAATATCACCATTTGTTTTTAGCATCTCTCAATAAACTAAATGACTTGTTGTGCCTATGAATATGAGTAATTTAGTTGATCTGCCTCTGTAAAATTCTTCACAAGATAACTACTTTGGCTTGGAATAATTTTCATATTGTTTTTACAATTCGTTCCCTTTCATTTCAATTTAACTTGATCTAAAATTGATTTGGAGACTCAGATATGCAACACGACACACTAGCTCATAGCATCGTACAAAAGTACGACAATACTCTATCAAGAGGACTGTACTTGCACCGGAAGAAGAAGAACGAAATCTGATTAAGAGAAATATAAAGATCTACATTTTAGTAAGGGTAGTGATTAGGGATGTGTACTTTTTTTGATATTTTTCTATCAAATTATTTTCTGAATAGACTTGATATTGATAACTGTAGATGTCTTGTATTAACCTGTTGCCTGTTGGAGACGAGCTGATTTGGCTTCACACACATGTCCCATAGACCTGATTATATATTCGGGCTCGGTCTTCAATGGGTTAAATAATAAAATAGATATATTCATCCTCTGTTACTTTTTGTTTTCTTTCCCAAACAGAGATCATCATGGTTGTTGATCTATATGAGCCGCAGTACCTAGCCCTCATTGTGTTTGGGGGCTTTGTGGCACTCTCCTTTGTTGTGTATGCCTTCTCCGCCCTCGGAATCCAGGAGAAATCTTATGAGCAAGCTGTGGCAGAGCAGCGGGCTCGTCTAGAGAAAGAGCAGGTACTCCAGAGAGAGGGCAAGCGTCAGAAGCGCAAGCAGTTTTTTGAGAAAAAGAAACGTGAGCGTGAAAAACATGACAGTTCTCCAGGCATTCTGCGTCAGGAGGTGGCTCAAGCCATTCCTTATCAGGAAGAAGTAGAACAGGTACCTCCATCACCACCTGTGAAGGAAGAGAAGGTAAAAACAAAGTGATGCAAAATCATATTTGATAAGAAGTTACCACAACTTATGTAGTTTAGGCAGCGTTGGGTTAGAAATTGATCTAGTAGTTTTTACGCTGAAGTGGTGCAAATCCTGTACTTCAAAGGGTTTTGTTCATTTTTTTTTTTTTTTAAATTCAAGTAACTACATTTACTGCAATATGGATCATTTATAAAACAAAAATACTTGATTCATAAAAAAGAAAATGTAACTGAAACCATATTCACTCAAATAGAGATTTATGAACTATGCAATATTCATTACTTTTCTCGAAAGGTAAAACCAGAGAAGGTGAAACCAGCTCCCAAGAAACCCAAGCAACCTAAGCCTCCCAAGCAGGCACCTGTTGAAGAAACCATCTTCGAAGCTAAGCCTGCACCAGTGCAGGAAGCTATCCCACCACCAAAGGAGTCTCATACAACGAAGAGCAGGCCACCTAAGGTACAGTTAACGTAACCTAACTTAGTTAAGATGATTGTAAAACTTGGCCCATATTCATAAAACCTTACTAAAGCTAGTTGTCAAGTAATTACATAAGGAACAGTACAGAGTTAGGGGATAACTATACCTATGAAGGTTTTATGAATATTGGTCCAAGTCTATATTTTGCTATGTACAGTGCGTCCCAAAAAGAACTATACACTTTTGAAATGGCTGCCAAATAAAAAGTATATTTTTTTAGGTAATGAAATTTAACATATGAAAGCTCATTATCCCAAATTTCATATTACATCAAAACTCCGAAAATAAGTCATGCATGAACGAGCAGCGTTCACTTTGTAAAGGTATGAAGATTAGGGTGCGCAGGAATTGCCCATACCACAATTTGTAGCTATGGAATTGAGGATGATATGCAGAATACTGATCAATTGATGAGTTGGGTTGCTAAGTGAAGTTGTGGAATTGGATTACATTTTCATGCATGAGTAAACAGGAATGATGTATTTCTATGTTGCATTGTAACTTTCCAAGGTTTCTTCCAGTGTGTGTGGTAGTAGTATGTCAGGAGCGGTGCGAGAACAGGTGAGATGCAGGGTAAGATTTTTGCATCAGTTTTGATAATCGTTCATGATCTTTGGATTGTTCTGAAGGTCTAACATCAGTGATGGTTTTTTTTTTCAACAAACTTTTTTAAGAGCATTCAATTTACATAATCCCACTGGATATATAAGTAATTCAATGAGAATTTAAAAGGAGAGAGATAGATAGAGAAGAGGGAGGAAGACAAAGAGAGAAAGACAGGAGAGAGAGAGAGAGAGAGGAGAGGAGGAGATAGAGAGAGAGAGAGAGAGGGAGAGAGGAAGAAAACGAAGAGAGAGAGAAGATTAAACGACACCACTGAAGGACCCATTAAATATTACCTGGAAATGACAATGCAACAATAGGAATTACATATTCCTGTTCACTCATGCAAAATGTAATCCCCAATTCCACAAATTTCACTTAGCAAAACCCCAACTCATCATAAGTCAGTAATTCTGCATATTCATCCCCAATTCCATAAGCTCCAAAGACTCTCTCATACAAAATGCAAGGCAATCTGCGCACCACTAATTTCCATACCCTTACAAAAGTGGAATGCTGCCTCATTCATTGCATGACTTATTTTCGGAGTTTTGAGATGTCATATGAAATTTGGGATATATGAGCTTCATAACATGTAAATTTCATTACCTAAAATCATATATTTTTTATTTGGCAGCCATTTCTAAAGTGTATAGTTCTTTTTGGGACGCACTGTATAAAGAAAAGATTGTTTATGAAGCAAAATAATCATAAAACAAATTATGTCAAAATGCACTTTGGACAAATAAATGAAACCAAAATTTTATCAAAAAAAGAAGAAGAAATGTTACACTACAGCAAAGGTTTTTTTCATTGTTTATTTTATTATTATTATAATATATTTTTTTCTTTGTAGAATTACTATGTAATTGTACTAAACTCCTCAGAAAATACCACTCCTAGCTTTCCAGCATTCATATTCAGAGAAGTTTCTGCAGTCAAAGTAAGGTCACATGAACTTTGTATGCAGGTATTTGAATACAAGAGTACCGGTAAACAATTATTTGTTCTCTTTATGGTCTGAATTAAAGGTTGTTGAGGAGCAGATGCAGAAGAGAGATGCTCCAGTAGTACATGCTGCTGCACCTCCCCAAGCCTCTCCTGCTAAGACTAAGACAAAGACCAAGACAGCTTCTGGAGATGGAGGTAAGATGATTAACCCTAATCAAATGGTGTTTGAAGGTAGATGCTTGCATGGTGGATTCGAATACGGCAATGAGGTTTACGGTTCACCATGTGGTTAGTCCTAAAAAGGACTGTTTGAGAAAGTGAAAGAGGAAATGGAGAGTTACCGAAAGTAGAAAATTGATAGGCGAGATAGAGAGTAGAGAGTAGAATTAGAGGTAATCTTTCTTGATTTAGTTCTGAAAAGGACTGTAAACCAGTTGAGAAGATGAGATGCGAGGAAGGCTTGAGTAGTAGTAGAGAGTGCTCGACATTTCAGACAGGTTTAACTGTCCGTCTTCAGGAGTGAAGAGTGGAAGAAGAAGCGCGGGATGTATAGCTGAGGTGATTAACCCTAAGTTAAACATTGTGATTGAGGACATTATGTGTAGACTTAGGGTGGTATCTCACTTCGCGGAGACGTCTTTGCGACGGATAAAAAGTAATAAAGATGTCTCTGAGACGTCTCTGCGACATCATGGCGACAATTTCCAAAAACTGACAAAGCAGTTACAAAAAATCGTATCAATGTAGTTTCCACGACTCATGAAACGTTGCGGAGACGTCCCGGGAGACATCTCCGCGACAAGTTTTGAAAATTTGTCGCGGAGACGTTTCATGAGTCGCGGAAACTACTTTGATATGATTTTTTGAAACTGCTTTGTCACAGTTTTTAAAAAATGTCGCGGAGATGTCTACTTTTTATCCGTCGCGGAGACATCTCCGTGAAGTGAGATACTACCCTTACACACAAGAAAAATGGAATCAAAATACAATGTCTCTGTTGATTTTATGTAAGCATGGTCTTTCTGTTGTCAGAACTTTTATTCACTTTAAGATTAAATAATTTCATGGTATAAAGTATTCTTTGAAAAATAAGATAAGGAGATTTATTTCATCAAAATCAAATTCAATTTGGCTCTGTTGTTCTATGAATCAAATCAACCTACATTTCTAAACTTGATTACAGTGTTTCTTCTGTGGGTTATCACACATGGGATTACTCATAGCTGATAGTCAGCTATGACCTACATGTTCATCAATTTTGTGGAGGTTCTCAGATTTTATTTTCAATAGGAATGTCATTAATATTCAGGTTATTGTAATATATTCCCAATAGTGCTCTCTATCTGTCCTTGACACTAAATTGAATGTAGTTTTAAAACAACATGACTCGCATTATCATGGATACTGGTCCTGTTATTATAAGGGATTGTTGTTCCAGAGTCAAATGAGCCTGAGCTTTGGATCCTAGAAGAAACTTTGTCAGAGCAAAATGACAAACAAACACTAAAAGACATAGAACAGCAATAGGATGGCCTAGTGAGAGAGAACAGAGGGAACAAAAGGGGTGATTTTAAAATGTGTAGGGTAGGGGCAGCCAATCAGGAAGCAGATTGATAGGCAACATCAAACAGGACTCAGAACAAAATAGCAATAATTAGCTGGGAAAAGGGGTAAGATTAAACAAATTAACAATAAAGGGATTTTAATCCCTTTAAAAAACAGGATAGTTAAGTCCACTGCAAATTTTGTGTGTATTAGCATTGGTTCAGTTCTGGCATAATGTATGAATCATGAACAAGTACAAGTTTGATAACTGAATATATGTTAAGGTCTTTTACAGATAAATACATGTATGTACAATAAACCACAATTTTCTTGTCAATGATGTAACTTTGGTTTTGACCACATGTTTTGTCGTTGTCAAGGAAATAAAGTGTTTTTATTGCCTTGCATGTACCTATTGATTACTTTTTATTTTAATTTGTTAACTATCTCCATTAATTATATCCATTACTCCGTATTGTATTTGATTTTGTTTTGTAAGTGCTGTGATATAGTTTACCATGTAGAGCGCACTAAATGCAAGTTTTTATTATTATTATTATCATTTTGTTCATCTGTGAACAAACATGCATGTCTTCTTGGTAGTATTGTCTGAAAATACCCTTTCATAGATTCCTAGCTTGCCAATTTTTGTATAAAAAAAAAGAAAAGAAAAAAAAAAAAAAGAATAGAAATAAGGTTTGACCTACATGTATTCTGACCCTAACATGTGGTGTCCAGACCATTGCCTTCCTTTATAATACTGAGAATATAGTATTTACTTGAATGCCAAATTATATGTAGGTCTACATGTACGTGGAAATCAAGCTGTGCATGTGCATATGACATTGTAGTCCTACATGTACTCTAAATTGTACTTGTACATGAACCTCAACAGAAAGGAACCCAAATTATATTTTGTTTGCCTCTATTACGATACATAAATATTGAAGATTTGCTTTTGTTAAGATGGTATATTTTGAAGAGCCAAGAACTTGAAAATGTAGATTACAACATGTTTTCCATCAAAACAGTGCTTTTAGTATGTTATTTTGTACAAAGTATAACACAATAATTTTGCATACATAATATTGCACGTTAATGGGCTAGTTGTGGAAATTCGCGAGTGGATAATTTCACGATTTAGTAATCTTCTGTTTGCTATCGCCTTGCATATGTGATACGTCTTGTCGAAATGAGAGAGAAGTCGCAGATCAAAGATCCGAGTAAATCGACAAACTAATAAAAAACTCAAAATACGGCGACATGTTGTCTAAATAACATTCAATCTTCTCAAAAAAAAGAAGCTGAATTTGGTTAGTTGTTTTATATCTTCGTCAAATAAATAAAAACGTCATGCTCTTTCTAATTGTTTAAAGAAAAAGTCCGCTCTTTTAAGAAAAGTAGTTTACCATTCCTTGGCGCTAAATTAGTTAGAAACAAAACTATTTTTAAAACCTTTTTGGGGTGTTTTATTCCGCATGTTTGCGTGCGTTCTTATGAATGTCAATCGCGTATACTCTTACTCATAATAAAGCGAGTCATTTTGGATCTGAACTCTGTTGGAAATTTTGAACATAATAATGTCTATAGACTAAATTATTCTTGTACAGGGGCTTATGCATTTTGTTTTATTTCTTTGAATAAGTAGGGGAGAGTGGGGTTAGTTGAACACGGGTTAGTTGAAACATTGTAATTTTCTTTGAACGTCTATAAATATATTTATGCAAATCGACCCTCAGGTTGTTGCTATTAGCAACTGCTATCCACCACATTTTAGACAGCACAAATGCTTCAAGCCTCGTGAAGTTAAGAAAGCAATGTTTGTTTTTCACCTTCTGAGTAAATTTTGTCATTTTAACAAATGTTTTATTATCTCAGAGAAGATCATAAATTAAGTTGGCCAGTTTTTTATATAACAAACAGTTACACCAAGCTACAAAACAAGGTTAAATATATGGCATGTTGTTGTCCCTCTTTTGTGCTGTAAAGCTTACAAATGTCAAATGGGCCTCTGGGGTTAGTTGGAACATTTTGACGGGGTTAGTTGGAACATGTACTAAGTAAATAGGTTTCAGCTGAATACAAAATAAAAATCATAATAATTCAATGAAGTGTTCCGAAATATTCCTATAAATGTATATTAGTGCACATGGACAATTTTTATTTTGGTTTAAAACAAAATATATTGCAGAATGCTACTTCACAGGACTTCAGAATATCTGTATCTGAGTGCGGTGCTATCAAGTGTACCATGAAGTTTAAAAAAAAATGAACACCAATCTTTAATATTTTAATTGGAACCAATAAAAGCAAGTTAGCTGAACCCATGCAATAATGATGCAGGTATTTTAAATATAATTTTATATGATTAATGCCACAATGTTTCAACTTACCCCATACCCTTGTTCCAACTAACCCCGTGTCTGGGTTACTAGTAGTTGGAACACTTGACATGGACTTGTTGAAGATGGATTTTTTCCGGAACTATCAACTAAGTTAAGAATTTTATGGGTAACATTCGTAGCATTACAGATATATACACTCAACTTGATTGTTTATCGTTTCTTGAAATAAATCCGCTTTTGTTTTACGGCCATTTTTGTTGAAAAAATGTTCCATATAACCCCGCTCTCCCTATATGATAGAGATAAGCCTCCAAAAATGTTTTAATAAATTATTTGCGCCTCACGAATGTATTTAGAATTTCTCTGATCACGTTTTATGACGTGGCTAGGTTAGCTTAAGAACATGAAATAAAAACGTAAATGATTTGCTCAGATCTCGTCTTTTATTGATCAAACTTGTTACCAGTAATAAGAAGATATTAATAATTTTTAGAAATGAATTATTTTAAGAGTAAATCGTATTTGTT
Organism: Paracentrotus lividus; assembly: GCA_940671915.1. NCBI lineage: Eukaryota > Metazoa > Echinodermata > Echinoidea > Camarodonta > Echinidae > Paracentrotus > Paracentrotus lividus. Next base: position 11,898,826 of record CALNVZ010000174.1, read on the forward strand.
TCGTCGTGTTTAGTAAAAACGTACTTTTCTTAAACGGGTTACTTTGTTAAAATAAACTGCAGAAATTTGCTAGTACTATGGGTGCTATCTCACAGAATACAAATTTCGTCTCCGCGACGGATAAATAGTATTAGAGACGTCCTCCGAGACGCCTCAGCGGCAATTTTTTTTCCTGATGGAACCAAATTTGTTTATGGAGAGGTTTTAATTTCCCATCAGGACAACATATATCGCGGCCCTAAAATAAATGCTGAAAATTAACATTCATTTGGATCCAGACAGCTAAGTCCAGCATAAGTAGCTTTTCCCACATAA
>CALNVZ010000174.1:11899494-11917787 GCA_940671915.1 Paracentrotus lividus
TCAACATTTCACACGACGACGTCCAATAACCAAAGCCATGCGTTGCCTAGGCGGAGCTAAAGGCGAGGGGAAAATGAGGTGGAAGTGCGCATTGTATGTCGGAAAAAAAAAAATTATGACGAAAAAAACACTCGCCGAAAAACTGCTTTTTACCACTTTCCGGTATTACTTTTCACTCATTTTTTAAAGCAGACAAAATAAGCATGTAGAACCAGAATCAAAAAAAAAAATTTCCTCAAATTTTCTGTTTCCGCTTGCTGCGCTTGCCTCGATCATGCGTGACGGACGAGTATTGTTCTCTGTATACCTGAATGCAGCCTCCTCATTGGTCAATCCTTTCACCTTTGTAACAAGTGGTTGCTAGGGCATTTCGGTGAGTACAACGGTGACAAAATGTTCTTATTTTTCTGGCGGGGAGTCAAACGGAAGTCAAACTTCGCAGACGTTTTTCTCTTGATTTTGATTTCCAAGAGCACAATTCTCCTCGCGTTCAGAGGCTAATATCTCCACTTCTATTTACTCTTTACAGTCGGGTCATATATCAAATTCAAGGCAATGAATCAGGGATCAATAATATCAAATAAAATGGATTTCAAAAATCGGACTAGTCTCTCATTTCGACGTGACGCATCACATATATTACATGTAATGTTGAAATTTTCGTGAGGATGGGCTCGTGTACATGTAAGTTGCAAAAACGAAAAGCCCTCGAAATATATGGCTGAAGTAAACTTAACTACACCATTCCTGTAAGTGAATGTGCGTGCATTATATAAGTGCGATGAGATTGATTGCTTTGACATTTAGCTGACTATAATGGATCAGTATGGCTATATTTATTATCATCTAGCAATCTTAATGTATGTACATTACATCTCAAAGAGAGCTTGCACTTCTCTTCCAAGTGTAACTCCTTCTTCCTGTCTAGTAATGCACAGATCTTGTGACATGCTGCTTTAAGCCACAACAACAGTCTGACTAATAGTCAGAAATTGTCCTGGACAGTTATTAAATATGTGATAGGAAATGCTTTATTCAAGTAAAATATACGGAAATATCTTCGTAGAGTTCTGTTGGAAAACCATTTTACGTACACTGTACTTACATCACTAATTTATCTTTACTGTCTTGTTACTGTATGTACATGTATTTTGTTTAATGTGTACATCAAGTTTCATGACTAGATTGTAGCTTCTTTAGGATTTAACAATAGATCTCAAGTTACATGTATGCAAGTTCTATAACATTGAATAATGCTCAATTCTCTAGAAAGAGACCATTCAGCCTTGTGTTTTTGTCCGTTTGTAACAAGGATCTTCTCCTGTCTACCATTAGTACTACATTGCAGCTCTGTTGTTGCTGATCAATGCTATTATACACAAATGTTTGGCTGTCACAATGTATAAAGGTGGCATTGCTGCTGAGTTAAAATTGATGGCAGATAAGAGCGGGTGGCTTGATTCCCAATTTATGAGTCATGTTTGCTGTGTTTGTATTCATGTCCACGTGTAGGCCTACAGATGTATGTTAAACATTGGTATATTCAAGACTGCTCATTAATACAGGCTGGTGTATGAGGTTGAAATTTGCTGGAATAACATAGGCCTACTAAATAAGGACTACCTTTACTTTTTTTTTGATGTGTCTATAACGAAGCTATTGTATCATAATGGGAAATTTTTTATGTTCAAATGTTTCTGTTACATGCTGTGATAATAGGGCAAAACGTTCTAAAATTTGTAAAGAATGTTTTTACTGTACAGTCTCAACACTCAAGTAATCTATGTTTGTATTTTTGGAAGAAAACTTGAACATGTAGTTGTCTGTTAGTGTTACTTACATGTACAATTTTATAGAACTGCACAAGGTTGTAAGAAAGATCAAAAATTTTCTTTAGGTACGTATAGGCCTGCATGCTATAAAGTTGAATTGGTAGCAGATGCAAAATTTCATGAAGGGGGGTATTTGATTTTCCAGATTTTGGGTACACCCTAATTTTTTTTTGCCGGTCAGGTGGTTTTCCGGGAGGGGGGGGGGGGGGGCGGGGGTGGGGGGAGGCGGACTAAATTTCACAGTTTATGTTTTGTGGTGATAATAGTATTTTTAAGCTTTTGAAATATATATGATCTTCAAAAAATTTCCTGTAAAAGTTCTGACATAGGGGCATACTACTGGTAAGGAGATATCTTTCTTTTATACCTCTATGGAATATGGACTGCACATGTACACACACAGTCCATCAGATTTAAAGCAGTGGTTATTTCAATAGATACCACAGTAGGGGAGCTTCCATGTGGCTAAGTGTCTGTTCTAGATCTCACACCTGCTCACTTACTGATTTTCTCTCAGGGGACCTGATCAAACAAGACGGACATGTTGTTCACATAGTATTGTGAAAAGGGCACTTGCACACGTGGCAAAGATTTCAACTCCGTGTCAGAAATACCATGATGGCAGTTGGCATTTTGCACTTTTACACCCACAAAATCCCCACATGTAGTCTTTCCCTGCTAGACTCAAATTTGGAAGAATGAATAAATGATACATGGACACAAAGTTGGCCCATGTGTAGCGCTTAAAATATCTCTTTTTAATGAGCTTATATGACACTTCATTAATTTTGGAGAAATTATTGAAGCTTGGAGGGGTGTTACTCAAAAGCTTGTACAATTAGGCGTTGCTGTGAATTGTGCGCATTGTAAAGTTGGCTTGATATTCTGTAAATGTCAGTTTAACCCTTAGGCTTTGATGTAAAGGCCCTCGCACAATCATGTGCTCTGTGTACATGAAGCATATCACTTGATATTTTCTGATGATCCTTCGGAACATCAACCCAGTGGGGGTATTACTAGTTTAATCTGGCAGACTAGTCCAAGAACTATTCCCTTGTGTGATCCTCAGAGGAAACACTGACCTTAACTGACCTTGAGTAGCTCTAGTTTACATGCAGTGAAATGGCAATTGGCAGTGACAGTAAAGGTTGAACTCAGCCGTTTTTCATTGCAAGAATTCCCACACACATTTATGAATGAGAGTGATGTTGATTTCAAGTGTGAAGCAACCTTTCAAATCTCTCCCTGTTGATTGATTTTAGATTAAAAATAGTTCAGAATGCAATTAAATCATTTGTTCTATGAATAAAATAACTTCTTTGATCTTGCTGTAAAAAATGTGGTTCAGGAAACAACAATTCTCATTCCTACAAATGAAGTAATGATCAAGTTAATCCAATATCCTTCCTGAAAGTGAAATGTGCAAGCTACAGACTACATGTAGTTGTGCATACAACCAAATGCATGTTCATGGTTGAATATGACTCAATTTGAATGAAGGTTTCATCATATTTATTTAAGCCTACATGTAGCATTTATACATATCATTGCCATGTGCAATGAACATTCAATGATTTCATTTTATGTCTTTGTGCAAATGATTGATGAGATCAGGGTGTATGTTAATGTGGAGAGTTAAGGTTGAAACATTGTAGATTAGTATGTACATTGGTGTATGTTTACAAACGATACTTTTTACATACATCCATTTAAAAATAGTCTGTTCAAGAGGTACAATGTATTTAGGCCTGTTTCCTTTATACATAGCCTTACAGGGTACAAATTTATCTAGGCTGCATACTTGAATAAAGTGTTTTTGTCAACTAAATATAATCAATTTTCATTTCGGTACATTGAAGACCAATAAGAATTGATGCATCACTGCATATCGACTAGATTTTATGCAGGTAGGCTTACATGTAAGCTACATGTATAGGATTTGTTTCAAGGGGAGCAGCATAATGGTATAGGACAAACTGATTTGGGACATGGTTTATAGTCAATGTAATTGGCAAACAGAAGGTTCACATTCATGTCAATAGCCAAATGTCAAATCCTTTTGAAAGTAAGAACAATTTTCATGTATTGTAAAATATGTACACAGACTTTAGTTCTATCCATGGACATTGTTTTATGAAGGAAGGGCAGCTAGAGAAGGAAGGGTGAGGGTTAGCCAGGAAGTTCAATGTACCATAGTGCTTTGGACAGGTAATGAGGTGAGATGGCTTATCTCTGTTGACAGGGAAGGAAATCATTAAGCCTTTACCTACATGTAGGCGCAGATTACCTACATGATCTATTGTCTGAAGGGGTTAGATACACCAACTGCACAGTTCTATTGTATGGAGTGTGCTTTTGAAAGCAAAAGGTATTTTGATTGTTGACTGGCTAGACTGGGATTGTAAATGGTTCCAGAAAGATGCATAACTTTACTGATCAAAATGAGCTTTTAACTCAGTTTAAAAACACAGGATAGAGTGTAAATGAGTACACAAATCAAAATTTAAGATGGATAATCTGACTCTTCAGCAACAATTTTAATTAAACACTGTAAACTTGCATAGATACATGTATAACATTGGGGATCTGAAAGGTTAAATCAAGTTCAGAAATATATGCAAAAATGAAATCTATACAGGTTTATTAACAGAATGATTTGCCCTATTCATACCAGTATGCAGGGCGATGTCGGGTTCATATTGAGAAAAAAAAAAGTTCTTGACATTCGGTCTAAATAATAAAAGCAAAGCTTCATTTTTTCTCCTACTGATTCCATTGTAGTTAGGTAATCTAGCATATCAAAAGTAACACATTAACATTTGATCTTTGTTGACACTCCTAGATCTATTGTATTTGGAGTGGGAAAGTCGTTTTTTCCCAAAGTATTTCCTTATTTATGGTGAATTGTTTTCTCATGTGAAAAAAAAACTTCATGTAGTGAGGTACTCCCCCTTTTTTTAATAATTAAGCAAATATATTTGATACCAATTACAAATTATTTCCTGTGTTTACACAGTGCTTCTTGTACACAATTAAACAGAAGGACAGATAGATATCAAAATAAGACTCGGCAATAGGAGTTTTTGTAACAAGACAAACAATATTTACATGGTCTAGCCATTGATAAGACTGATTGACTTCCTTTTATGTGGAATCAGAGTATAAATCAAACACAAATCAATTAAAGTATATTTGATTAGGGTTTTTTTTAAGTACATATCTAACTTAAAAAGCAATATTTATGAAGTAATGGAAGATATAAACTGAAAGAATGAATGTAGGTGGAGATACAGTTGTATTCATCCGGTCTCCTTTGAACAATTATAATCAATGAAATGAAAACAATTTTTCTAATAATAATAATAATAATAATAATAATATCTGGTTATTTATATTACATTTTTCCAGTAAAACTGCCCAAAATACTTTACAGAATATTAATAATGATCTTGCGAAAATCAAATCAATTTTTATTTTACAGTGTTGTATTTCATGTAGTAGGTCATGGTCACTGCAAGATTGATGGAAGTAAAGGTTTAAATACACACATTTAAAAGATGATGCTTTTGTGATCTTGGAAAAGAGGAGATCTATAGAACTAAAAGTTCAGGTACATAACATGTTATGTACCATCTCTCCACATGTATTCTAAATGTGTGTAAAATTACCCCAGGTGAAAGATGATCATAGCAGGGTCGGCATTAGCAGCGACTCCCATTAACACCCTCAAATGTAAACTGAAATCCAAAAAGAATTGGAAATGTGAACAAGGGCAATTATATATCCATGAACAATTGAAAATTATTTCAATCAAGACCCCCTCCCAATAAAATAGGGATGGAGCCCTGTTGTTGTAAGCCAATGTTATTTCTTTATGGTTCATGTACATGTAGATACTCCAGCTCTGCGTGGGAAGACTCTGATCTCTGCTGTAAAGAGTGCCCCATTGAAGGATGCCGAGATACAACAACTGATCGAGATTCTCCTCAACCGTCAAGGAGGTTCTGCATCAGCTGATGACTGGGTCAAGGTTTGTGACTTCCCCTCAGTCTAAACTCGTACCATCTCACTCAGTATAACCCCTCCTCTCTCTCTCTGTAAACCCCCTTCTCGTACCACGTCCATAATACCCTCTCCCCCACCACCTTCCCCCCCTGCCATCCTGATGATGCCTTACAACTCCCTGTCCCCGCCCCCGTCCTTAATGCACTCGTTAGATCTTCTTCACCTCCTCTGTAAACCCCTTCTCCCCCTTCCCCCCACCTCCGTAACACAAACTTCTCTAACCCATAATCCTCATTCATCCTCCTCATTTACTCTGTACCCCCTCACCATATTCCCCCTCCTACCTCCCAGTTCCCCAACCTTTCCCCTCTACCAAATTGAATATCCATTAGATATCTTTTCTGTTGTACTTTACCTCTGTGGTTTAAAACAATGAATAATTGTCCCCGCCGAAACTGAGTTCGAGCAGGGGACTATGAAACGGGCTCCGTACGTCGTGTATGTGTGTCCGTCCGGTATGCCATCCGTCCGTACCGTCCATCCGTCCGTCCGTCCATCCGATCCGTCCGTATGTGAGCAAAATCTTCCATTCTACTCTCTTCGCCAATTTTTCCATTGCGATTTTCGATTCCGTTTGCTTTATATATAGCACTAGGTAATAGCTACAAAACTTCTTCACAAAATTTGACTTTGTACCTTTGACCCTGATTTTTGCCTATAATACGTTAATTGGCACTACAAACATCTACTTCCGCTTCAGCCATTTTATCATCCGTTTCGATTCCTGTTTGCCTTTTATTGATGATAGCATAGTGAGGACTACAAAACTTCTTCCGAGCGGAATTTTGACTTTTGACCCCTTTGACCCCTTGACCATTGATCTTTTGACCTAATTGATTATATGGCTATAAATAGTAAGAATCGACTTACTTACCAATCCATATCGCCATTGTTCAGGTCCGTCATTCGATTCACCGCTTAATGCATTACTGATGATGAGTTCACATAGGTTCGAGAGATCTGAGACACAAGACTTTCTGTCGGCGGCACATTCTAACTCTTTACCCTTTTGACCCGACCTTAGCAATGAACCCTTGGAGCTTTTGGACATATATATTGGTACACATTGGTAATGGCGTGACGAGAATATAGACTACTCTCACCATTTTTCATCAGTGATTTCGTGCGATCTCCGCTTGCTTATATTGTGATTAGCACTTAGGTGAGGACTAACAACAAAAACTTACTTCACGGAATTTTGACTTTGTGACTCAAATCACCTAATTGACCTTTGTACTTGTTTATGAGCTATATTGTTATAATTGTGGCTAAAAAACGTGTCTTTATACCATGTCCTTCCGCCATTTTTCATCACTGCGAACTTATGATTCCCGTTTGCAAATATGTGATGTAGCACTGAGAGATGACGACTTACAAATTCCATTTGCTGGAATTTTGACTTATTGACCCTTGACCTTTGACCTTGACTTTTAACTGGTATAATTGGTACATTGGCTGTACAAAATGCTACTCCGTTTCACCATTTTTTCATCGCATTTGATTCCTGCTTGCCTTTATGTGATAGCACCTAGGTGAAGACTACAAAAGTTCTTCACAGAATTGTTGACCTTTATGACCGCTTTGACCTTTGACCTTGATTTCTTGACCATCATATTGTTAATGGCTAAAAAAATGCTACGCGCTTCGCCAGTTTTTCATCCGATTCTCGATTCCGTTTGCACATATGTGGATTACGCACCCTAGGTGAGGACTACACTATTCTTCGCTAGAATTACTTAGGACTTTTGACGCCTTTGACCTTTGACCTTGACATTTTACTTTATTTTGCTACATTGTGCTACAAAATGCTCTGTCTTCGCCATTTTTTACCCGATTTCGCATTCCGTTGCCTTATTGTGATAGCACTGATCGTGATATAATGGGAATTTTACATTATCGGCGGGGACGTATATTGCGCATCGCGTAATTTACTAATCCACTTGTTTGTATTGTATTATCAGTATATCATACAAAAAAAATTCTTGCAAAACCAGCATGCAATATTATTATAGACTGACAAAATGATATTTAACTTTTAGAGAGTAGATTCTTGCAAAATGAAAGTTTTTCTTTGCATTGTATGTTCTAGGAAATGGGTATTACAATCATTATAAATGCAGAGCTAAATAAAACGAACATTAAAACTCCTTTCCTTTTCTTTGACATTGAACTAACCACAAACTCGGCAACACCTATTATTACGTTCACACCACCTTGCATGTATGTCAACAATTAAGTTTATAGAATAGATGTTTTTTTTTGTTTTTTTATTATTATTTTTTTTTTATAAAGACTCAATATAATGAGAAAACAGTATTTATGTAAAAAATAATTAAATGGTTTTAGGCAGTTTGGATCCCAGACTAGTCACCACATCCTCTATTTGATCTCAATTCAAACATAACCTCCTCATGTCACTTCCTCTATTTCCCTCCAACTCTTATGTGGGAAAAGCTACTTATGCTGGACTAGTCTGTCTTGGATCCCAACATGAATGTAATTTTTCAGCATTTATTTTAGGCCGCGATATATGTTGTCCTGATGGGAAATTAAAACCTCTCACATAAACAAATTTGGTTCCATCAGGAAAAAAAATTGCCGTGAGGCGTCTCGGAGACGTCTCTAATACTATTTAATCCGTCGCGGAGACGAAATTTGTATGCTGTGAGATAGCACCCATAGTACTTAGCAAATTTCTGGCCAGTTTATTTTACAAAGTAACCCGTTTAAGAAAGTACCGTTTTACTAAAACACGACGAAACAAAATACGATTTACTCTTAAAATAATTCATTTTCTAAAAAATTATTAATATCTTCTTATTACTCGGTAACAAGTTTGATCAATAAAAGACGAGAACTCTGAGCAAATCATTACGTTTTTATTTCATGTTCTAAGCTAACCTAGCCACTCATAAAACGTGATCATGAGAAATTCTAAATACATTCGTGAGGCGCAAAGGAATTTATTAAAACATTTTTGGAGCTTATCTCTATTCGATATATTGGAGAGCGGGGTTATATGGAACATTTTTAAACAACAAAATGGCCGCTAAAAACAAAAAGCGGATTATTCAAGAAACGATAAACAATCAAGTTGAGTGTATATACTGTAGCTACAATGTTACCCATAAAATTCTTAAACTTAGTTTGATTAGTTCCGGAAAAAATCCAACTTCAACAATCCATGTCAAGGTTTCCAACTACTAGTAACCCAGACACGGGGGTTAGTTGGAACAAGGTATGCGGGTAAGTTGAAACATTGTGCCATAATCATATAAAATTATATTTAAAATACCTGCATGCATTATTGCATGGGTTCAGCTAACTTGCTTTTATTGGTTCCAATAAAATATTAAAAGATTTGGTGTTCATTTTTTTTTAAACTCATGGTACACTTGATAGCACCCACTCAGATACAGATATTCTGAAGTCTGTGAAGTAGCATTCTGCAATATATTTTGTTTTAAACAAAATAAAAATTGTCCATGGCACTAATATACATTTATAGGAATATTTCGGGAACACTTCATGAATTATTATGATTTTTATTTTGTATTCAGCGAAACCTATTTACTTAGTACATGTTCCAACTAACCCCGTCAAAAGTTCCAACTAACCCCAGAGGCCCAATTTTGACATTTGTAAGCTTTACAGCACAAAAAGCAGGGACAACAACATGCCATATATTTAACCTGTTTTGTAGCTTGGTGTAACTGTTTGTTATATAAAAAACTGGCCAACTTAATTTATGATCTTCTCTGAGATAATAAAACATTTGTTAAAATGACAAAATATTACTCAGAAGGTGAAAAACAAACCATTGCTTTTTAAACTTCACGAGGCTTGAAGCATTTTGTGCTGTCTAAATGTGGTGGATAGCAGTGCTAATAGCAACAACCTGAGGGTCGATTTGCATAAATATATTTATAGACTTCAAGAAAATTACAAGTTTCAACTAACCCCGTGTTCACTAACCCCACTCTCCGCCTACTTATTCAAAGAAATAAAACAAAATGCATAAGCCCCTGTTAACAAGAATAATTAGCTATAGGACCTCATTATTATGTTCAAAAATTTCCAACAGAGGTTCAGATCCAAAATGACTCGCTTATTATGGAGTAAGAGTATACGCGATTGACATTCATAAGAACGCACGCAAACATCGGAATAAAACCACCCCAAAAAGGTTTTAAATGTTTTGTTTCTAACTAATTTTAGCCCAGGAATGGTAAACACTTTTCTTGTGTAAAAGAGCGGACTTTTTACTTTAAACAATTAGAAAGAGCATGACGTTTTTTATTTATTTGACGAAGATATAAAAACAACTAACCAAATTCAGCTTCTTTTCTTTTGAGAAGATTGAATGTTATTTAGACAACATGTCGCCGTTGTTTCCGCTTGCCTGCGCTTCCGATCGATCGATGCGTGTACGGTACACGAGTATGTTCTCTGTATACCTGAATGCAGGCCCCCTCATTGGTTCCCAATCCTTTCACCTTTGTAACAAGTGGTGCTAGGGCATTTCGGTTGAGTACAACGGTGAAAAAATGTTCTTATTTTTCTGCGGGAGTCAAACGGAATCAAAACTTCGCAGACGTTTTTCTCTTGATTTTGATTTCCAAGAGCACAATTCTCCTGCGTTCAGAGCTGAATATCTCCACTTCTTATTTACTCTTTACGTCGTCATATATGTTCAAATTCAAGGCAATGAATTCAGGGATTCAATAATATCAAATAAAATGGATTCAAAAATCGGACTGTCTCTCATTCGACGTGACGCATCACATATATTACAATGTACATATTGAAATTTCGTGAGGATGGCGCTCTGTACATGTAAGTGCAAAAACGAAAAGCCCTCGAAATTATATGGCTGAAAGTAAACTTACACTACCACCATCCTGTAAAGTGAATGCATGCTGCCATTATATTAAGTGCGGATGAGATTGATTTGCTTTGACATTTAGCTTGACTATAATGGATCAAGTATGGCTATATTTATGATCATCTAGCAATCTAATGTATGTACATTTACATCATCAAAGAGAGCTTGCACTCTCTTCCAAGTGTAACTCCTTCTTCCGTCTGTAATGCACAGATTCTTTGTGACATGCTGCTTTAAGCCACCAACAACCAGTCTGACTAATAGTCATGAAATTGTCCTGGAACAGTTATTAAATATGTGATAGGAAATGCTGTTATTCAAGTAAAATATACGGAAATATCTTCGTAGAGTTCTGTGGAAAAACCATTACGTTACACTGTACTTACATCACTAATTATCTTTACTTTCTTGTTACTGTATGATACATGTTATTTGTTCAAGTGTACATCAAGTTCATGACTAGATTGTAGCTTCTTTAGGATTTAACAATAGATCTTCAAGCTTACATGTATGCAAGTTCTATAACATTGAATAATGCTCAATTTCTCTAGAAAAGAGACCATTCAGCTCTTGTGTTTGGTCCGTTGAACAGGATCTTCGCCTGTCTACCTTAGTACTACATTGCAGCTTCTGTTGTTGGGCTGATCAATGCTAATTATAACACAAATGTTTGGCTGTCACAATGTATAAAGGTGCATTGCTGCTGAGTTAAAATTTGATGCCAGATTAAAGAGCGGGTGGCTTTGATTTCCCAATTTATGAGTCATGTTTTGCTGTGTTTGTATTCATGTCCACGTGTAGCCTACAGATGTATGTTAACAACATTGGTATATTCAAAGGACTGCCCTCATTAAATACAGGCTGGTGTATGAGGTGAAATTTGCTGGAATAAACATTAGGCCTACTAAAAGACACCTTTACTTTTTGATGTGTCATATAACGAAGCTATTGTATCATAATGGGAAATTTTTGTATGTTCAAAGTTTCTGTTACATGCGTGATAATAGGGCCAAAACGTTCTAAATTTGTAAAGAATGTTTTACTGTACAGTTCTCAACACTCAAGTAATCTAGTTGTTATTTTGGCAAGAAAAACTTGAACATGAGTTGTCTGTTAGTGTTACTTACGATGTACAATTTTATAGAACTGCACAGGTTGTAAGAAAAGATCAAAAATTTTCTTAGGTAACGTATAGGCCTGCATGCTATAAAGTTGCAATTGTTAAGCAGATGCAAAATTCATGAAGGGAGTGTATTTGATTTTTCCAGACTTTGGGTACACCCTAATTTTTTTTTGCCAGGCGTCAGGTGGTTTTCCGGGAGGGGGGGGGCTGGGGGGCGGGGGAGGCGGACTAAATTTCACAGTTTATGTCTTTTGTGGTGATAATAGTTATTTTAAGCCTTTGAATATTATATCTTCAAAAAATTTCCTGTAAGTTCTGACATGGGGTACTACTGGTTAAGAGTATCTTTCTTTATACCTCTATGGATATGTGCGCACTGTAACACCACAGTCCATCAGATTTAAAGCAGTGGCTTATTTCATAATCCACCAGTAGGGGAGTCTCCCATGTGGCTGACAAGGTCTGTTCTAGATCGTCACACCTGCTCATCTTCTGTTTTTCTCAGGACCTGATCAAGACAAGACTGATGTTGTTCACATGTATTGTGAAAAGGGGCACTTGCACGATGGCAAGTTTCAAGCTCGTGTCAGAAATACCATGATGCATTGGCATTTTGCACTTTACACCACAAGAATCCACCACAATGTAGTCTTTCCCTGCTAGACTCAAATTTGGAAGAATGAATAATATGATTACATGGACACAAAGTTGGCCCATGTGTAGCGCTTAAAATATCTCTTTTTAATGAGCTTATATGACACTCATTAATTTTGAGAAGATTTTATTGAAGCTTGGAGGGGTGTTTACTCATAAAGCTTGTTACAATTTAGGCGTTGCTGGAATTGTGCGCAGTTGTAAAGTTGGCTTGATATTCTGTAAATGTCAGTTTAACCCTTAGGCTTTGATGTTAAGGCCCTCGCACATTCATGTGCTCTGTGTACAATGAAGCATATCACGATATTTTCTGATGATCCTTCTGGAACATCAGACCCAGTTGGGGGTATTACTAGTTTAATCTGGCAGACTAGTTCCAAGAACTATTCCCTGTGTGATTCCTCAGAGGAAACACTGTACCTTAACTGACCTTGAGTAGCTCTAGTTTACATTGCAGTGAAATGGCAATGCAGTGACAGTAAAGGTTGAACTCAGCCGTTTTCATTGCAAATTCCCACACCACATTTGAGATGAGATATGTTGATGTTCAAGTGTGGAAGCAACCTTTCAAATCTCTCCCTGTTGATGATTTTAGATTAAAAATAGCTTCAGAATGCATTAAAATCCATTGTTCTATGAATAAGAATAACTTCTTTGATCTTGCTGCTAAAAATGTGGTTCAGGAAACAACAAATTCTCATTCCTACAAATGAGTAATGATCAAGTAATCCAATATCCTTCCTGAAAGTGAAATGTGCAAGCTACAGAACTTCATGTAGGTTGTGCATTACAAAAATGATGTTCCGTGAAGTATGACATTGATCAATTTGAATGAAGGTTCATCATATTTATTGTAAGCCTACATGTAGCATTTATACATTATCATTTGCCACGATGTGCAATGAAATTCAATGTTTCTTTATATGGTCTTTGTGCATATGATTGATGAGATCAGGGTTATGTTATGTGGAGAAGTTAAGGTTGAACATTTGATAGTATGTTTACATTGGCTGTATGGTTTTACATACGATACTTTTTACATACATCCATTTAAAATAGTCTGTTCAAGAAGGTACAATGTATTTAGGCCTGGTTCCTTTATAATAGCCTATACAGGGTGTCAAATTTATCTAGGCTCATACTTGAAATAAAGTGTTGTTTGTCAACTAAAATATAATCAATTTCATTTCGTACATTGAAGACCAATAAGATTGATGCATCACTGCATAAATCGACTAGGATTTTATGCAGGTAGGCTTCATGTAAGCCTACATGTATTAGGATTGTTTCAAGGGGAGCAGCATAATGGATATGGCACAAACTGATTGGACATGGCGTTGTATTAGTCCAATGTAATTGGCAAACATGGAAGGCTTCACATTCATGTCAATAGGCCAAATGTCAAATCCTTTTGAATAGTAAGAACATTTTCATGTATTGTAAAATATGTATACAGACTTTGTTCTATCCATGGACATTGTTTTATTGAAGGAAGGGCAGCTAGAGAAGGAAGGGTAGGGTTGCAGGAAGTTTCAATGTACCATAGTGCTTGGGACAGGTAACGAGGTGAGATGGCTTATCTCTGGTTGACAGGCGAAGGAAATCAGTTAAGGCCTTTTACCTACATGTAGGCGAGAACCACATGATTATTGTCTGAAGGGCGTTTAGATACTCACATATGCACAGTTCTATTTATGGAGTGTGCTTTTTGAAAGCAAAAGGTTATTTTGATTGTTGACTGGCTAGACTGGGATTGTATGGTTCCAGAAATGCGATACTTTAACTGCATCAAAATGGCTTTTATTAACTCAGTTTTAAAAACAGGATAGAGTGTTAATGAGTACTACAAATCAAATTAAGTCATGGATTAATCTGACTCTCCAGCAACATATTAGTTTAACACTGTAAACTTGAACATAGATACATGTATAACATTGGCGGATTCTGAAAGGTTAAATCAGTTCAGAATATAGCAGAAATGAAATCTGATAAGTTTTATTAACAGAATGATTTTGCCCTATTCATACCAGTCATGGCGGGCGATGTCGGTTCTTCATGATTGAGAAAAAAAAAGTTAATCTTGACATCGATCCTAAATATAAAAGCAAAGCTTCATTTTTTCTCCTACTATTCCTATTGTAGTTAGGTAATCTAGCATATCAAAAGTAAACACATTAACATTTGATTCTTTGTTGACACTCCTAGATCTATTGTATTTTGGAGTGGGAAAGTCGTTTTTCCCAAAAGTAGTTTCTTTTTATGGTGAATTGTTTTCTGCATTGAAAAAAAAAAAACTTCATGTAGTGAGGTACCCCCCTTTTTTTAATAATTAAGCAAATATTTTGATTACCAATTTACAAATTTTTTCCGTGTTACCAGTGCTTCTTGTACACAATTAAACAGAAGGACAGCATAGATATCAAAATAAGACTCGGCAATAGGAGTTTTTGTAACAAGACAAACATATTTTAGCATGGTCTAGACCATTGTTAAGACTGATTGACTTCCTTTTTATGTGGAATCAGAGTATAAATCAAACACAAATCAATTAAAGTATATTTGATTAGGTTTTTTTTTTAGTACATATCTACTTAAAAAGCATATTTATGAAGTAATGGAAGATATAAAACTGAAAGAATGAATGTAGGTGGAGAACAGTTGTATTCATCCGGTCTCCTTTTGGAACAATATTTAATCAATGAAATTGAAACAATTTTTCTAATAATAATAATTAAAATAATAATAATATCTTGTGTTATTTATTTATATTTTCCAGTAAAACTGCCCAAATACTACAGAATATTAATAATTGATGCTTAGCGAAAATCAAATCAATGTTTTATTTTACAGTGTTGTATTTCATTGTATAGGTCATGGTTCACTGCAAGGATTGATGAAGTTAAAGTTTAATACACACATTGTAAAAAGATGATAGCGCTTTTGTGATTTTGGAAAGAGGAGAATCTATAGAACTTAAAAGTTCAGCGTAACATAACATGTTATGTACCATCTCTCCACATGTTAATTCTAAATTGTTGTGTTAAAATGTTACCCAGGTGAAAGATTGATCTAGCTAGGGTCGGCATTAGCAGCGACTCCCATTAACCACCCTCAATATGTAAAACTGAAATCCAAAAGAATTGGAATGTGAACAAGGGCAATTATATATCCATGAACATTGAAAAGATTATTTCAATCAAGACCCCCTCCCAATAAAATAGGGATGGAGCCCTTTGTGTAGCCAATGTTATTTCTTTATGGTTCATGTCATTGTTAGATACTCCAGCTCTGCGTTGGGAAGACTCTATCTCTGGCTGTAAAAGAGGCCCCATTGAAGGATGCCGAGATACAACAACTGATCGATGATTTCTCTCAACCGTCAGAGGATTCTGCATCAGCTTGATGACTGGGTCAAGGTTTGTGAGCTTCCCCTCAGTCTAACTCTGTACTATCTCACTCAGTATAACCCCCTCCTCTTCTCCCTCTGTAAACCCCCTATCTCTCACCACTCCATAATACCTCTCTCCCCCGCTCACCTCCCCCCCTCCATCCTGATTGATGCCCTACACTCCCTGTCCCCGCCCCTCCTTATGCCCACTTCTCACCCGCTCTGATAAACCCCTTCTCCCGCCTTCCCCCGTAACACACTCTTCTCTAACCCTATAATCCTCATTTCATCTCCTCATTTACTCTGTACCCCTCACCATATCCCCTCTCCTACCTCCAGTTCCCCAACCTTTCCCCTCTACCAAATTGAATATCCATTAGAATCTTTTCTGTATGTACTTTACCTCTGTGGGTTTAAAACAATGAATAATTGTCCCGCCGAAAGTTTCGAGCAGGGGGATAATTGAAACGGGCCCGTACGTGTGTATGTGGTTGTCCGTCCGGTCATCATCCGGTCCGTCCGTCCCATCCGTCCGGTCGTCCATCCGAATCGTCCGTATGTGAGCAAAATCTTCAATTCATACTCCTTCGCCATTTTTCTCCGATTTCGATTCCCGTGGTTGGCTTTTATGATAGCACTAGGTTAATAGCTACAAAACTTTTCACAAAATTTTGACCTTTGACCTTTGACCCTGATTTTTGACCTTAATGTTTAATTGGCTACTACAAAAATGCTCTTCCTTCGCCATTTTTCATCCGATTTCGATTTCTGTTTGCTTTACTTGTGATAGCTACTAGCGTGAGGACTACAAAACTTCTATCACGGGAATTTTTGGACTTTTGACCCCTTGACCTTGACCTTTGATTTTTCGACCTATATTGTTATATGGCTAAAAATATGCTACTCCTTCGCCATTTTTCATACCGATTTCGATTCCGTTTGCATTATGTGATAGTATAGTTGAGGACTTACAAAAACTTCTTCGGCGGAATTTTTTACTTTTGACCCCTTTGACCTGTTGACCCTTGACTTTTACTTATATGATGTACATTTGGCTACAAAATGGCTTATCCTTCCACCATTTTTCATCCTGATTTCCGATTGCCGCTTGCTGTTATGTGAGTAGCACTAGGTGAGGACTACACCAAAACTTCTTCACGAATTTAGACTTTTGAACCCTTGCCTTTGACCTTTGATTTTGACTATATGTTAATTTGGCTAAAAAATGCTACTCCTTCGCCATTTTCATCCGGCATTTGATTCCGTTTGCAATATGTGATAGCATCTAGGTGCGACTACAAAACTTCTTTGCGGAATTTTGACTTTTACCCCTTTGACCTTTGACCGTTGACCTTTTACTTATATTGTACTATTGGCTACAAAATTGCTACTCCGTTTCACCATTTTTCATCCGCATTTGATTCCGGCTTGCTATTATTGATAGCACTAAGGTGAATGACTACAAAAGTTCTTCACAGAATTTTGACCTTTTGACCCCTTGACCTTTGCCTTGAATTTTTGACCTATATTGTTAATGGCTTAAAAAAATGCTACCCTTCGCCATTTTTCATCGATTTCGATTCCGTTTGCAATATGTGATAGCACTAGGTGGTGAGGACTACAAAACTTTTTCGCAGAATTTTGACTTTTGACCCCTTGAACCTTTGACCTTGGACTATTTACTTTATTATTGTACATTGTGCTACAAAAGCTACTTCTTCGCCATTTTTTACCCGATTTCCATTCCGTTGCCTTATTGTAGATAGCCTGATCTTATATAATGGGAATTTACATTATCGGCCGGGACGTATATTGCGCATTGGCGTAATTTACTAATCCACTTGGTTTGTAATTGATTATCAGTATATCATACAAAAAAATTCTTGCAAAACCAGCATGCAATATTATATAGACTGACTAAAATGATATTTAACTTTTCAGAGAGTAGATCTTGCAAAATGAAGTTTTTCTTTGCGATGTAATGTTCTACGGAAATGGTATTACAATCTGCTATAAATGCGCAGAGCTAAATAAAACGAACATTTAAAACTCCATTCCTTCTCTTTGAACATTGAACTAACCACGAAACTCGCAACACCCTATTATTACGTTCACAGCCACTCTTGCATTGTATGTCAACAATTAAGTTTATGAATAGATATGTTTTTTTTTTTTTTTGATTATATTTTTTTTTTTATAAAGGACTCAATATAATGAGAAAAACAGTATTTATGGTAAAAATAATTAAATGGTAGGGTGGATCCCAGACTAGTCACCACATCCTTCGTATTTGATCTCAATCAAAACATAACTCCTCATGTCCTTTCTCATCCCTCCAACTCCAGC
>CALNVZ010000174.1:11917812-11958570 GCA_940671915.1 Paracentrotus lividus
CCCCCCCCCCCTCTCTCTCTCTCTCTCTTCCCTGATATTAAGAAGACAGCTATGTGTGATAACATGCAAATCATCTTTTCATCAGATTCACCTGACCAAGTTGAAATGATTTTCCTTTTGAGGGATTGGGAAAAAGTAAGTTTTGCTATTAAACCACCTGATACACTTTTCAACACATCATACAGGGGTTTGGTGCATGTCTTAAAATCTACCCTGCATTCTCATCCTAAAGACTTAAATTTGGACCCTGTGTAAACATGCTAATGAGAAAGACACATTGCTATTTGAATTATAAATATATATTCTTCTATTTCCAGGCTAACCAGAGGAATGACCCTGTTTCTGCTCTCAAGAAACAGCTCCAGGAGAAAGAACAAGCTCTCCACAATGGTGAGAATCAGTTACAAATAAGAAAACAAATGAAATAATGATGTTAATGCATACATTTGTTTTTCATCTCCATACCAACCTTGTTTAGAGCAGGTGAGACAACAAACGTTATATTCAAATTGCATTGAATGTAAATAACAGAAATATTTCTGTTGAAGTGTGACCAAATTGGCTCAGTGAATCCTTTCATTAAAAGCAACAGTCATTGCTTTTAGGAGGTCTGCCCATCAAGCTTAACCTTTTCAAAACCTCAACATTTTACAGTAGCATAATCCTTCATTCATGAAAAACCTAGACACTTTGTAAGATTTGTAACAATGTCAATCATTATGATTACGGTACACTAACGTTTGCCTGCGGTGTGGACTTTTTTAAAAATTCAGTACCTGGCCATTGAAAGCTCTGTAGCATCATGCATAAAATCAAAAGAAAACATTTTTTTAATGTTAAAATGTCACCAGTTCTTATTTTTTGAAATTCAATTTTAGAGGTCTCCATGTTGCTCTGGTAGCTTTGTTTTGTTTAAATGTGTTCTTTAATGCTCATGGATGTAATGTTTTTCCTGAAGGCATGAAATAAAAAATCTGTTGGATGTAATGTTTTTCCTGAAGACATTGAGTAGAAAATCTGTAATTGTAATCTAGTTGATCTGTTTAGACATTTGATGAAAGTTTTACATGGTGAAGAAATTTTCTGTTGTCTTAATATTTTCAGTTTTTTTTACATAATTTGAGTATTTACACAATTACTGCTTTGTGTTTCAGAGATGCTACTTGCCCAGGCTGCCTCCCAGAAGGTGAAGGAACTCCGTCATGAGCTGAACCATCAGAAGGAACACTCTGGCAGTGTAGAGGCCCAGTATAAGATGAAACTTGAGAGCCAAGCTCGCGAGATTGAAGCTTTCAGTGTCCGCATGCGACAGGTAGGTTCCTACCCATTGGTAGATGTTACCGTAGAAGCCATTATTTTTGTGATTATTGTTTTGAAGTGAACATTTTCATGAGGAAAGACTCACAAAATCTGAAAAATACAACCACTATAAATAAAAATAACCATTTGTATCAACTATCTAAATTTGGGGGTACCTGCAATATTCAGAGCATTATTAGTACTTTTTCATGTTGTTATACAGACAATGGACAATTATTTTTAAGATTTTGAAGGGCTTGAGAGGAGGAATTCTATCTCATTCTATTCTAGCACATTTGTTCATTTAATCGTAGAATTTAATAATAGAAGTTCTCTAATTTAATTGTCCATACTGAAAATGCTTTTTCTTGTAGAGCCACGATTCCCATACCCATGACACCCAGACACTCCAAGCTAACATCAAGCAACTCCAAGCTATGTTGGATGAATCCAATGTGGATGTGGTTACCAAGCTGAGGGAAGAGAACAGCAGACTCAAGACTGAAGCTGGACATGCCGCTCAGCAGTAAGTATCTCTCTTATTCATAGGTCCTGAGGATAAACTTACAGGCCCATATTCACATAAGTGTCCTACAGTTAACCCTATTCTGACTGGGCTTTTCAAGAGGAGATTTTGACTGGGGGGTGGGGTCAATTTGACAGTCAGAATAGGGTTAAAGGGGAAGTTCATCCTGGAATTTAATCAGTTAAAAAAAATGCAGAAAAATAAAAGAAAAATATGAGTGAAAGTTTGAAGAAAATCAACCAAAAAATAGCGAAGTTATGAATATTCAAAGTTTTGATTCTGTGACGTCACTTGCGAGCAGCTCTCCCATGTCTTGTGTATGTAAATTCCTTAAATTTGTCTCTTTTTTCCCCCATGTTTTTTGATAAAGTAATGGGTCAATTTGATAGAGGCATTTATATAAACAAAGCTTTGATGATATATCGACCGCACAGGTGAAATAATTAATATTTTTCAGAAAAAAATTACATTTTATGAAATTTACATAACATAACGCATAGGACAGCTGCTCGTATGTGACGTCACAGAATCAAAACTTTAAATATTCATAACGTTGTTATTTTTTGGTCGATTTTCTTCAAACCTTCCCTCTTATTTTTTCTTTTATTTTTCTGCATTTTTAAAAACCAATTTAAACCCAGGGTGAACTTTCCCTTTAAGCCGAGCTGTGGTTTAACTATGGGTAGCAAAATGTGACACAATCCGGAACAGTAGAAGTTTGATTATTCAGAGTTTTTGTCCCCGCCGAACGAGTTCGAGCAGGGGACTATGAAACGGGGTCCGTACGTGTGTATGTGTGTGTGTGTGTGTGTGTGTGTGTGTCCGTCCGTCCATCCGTCCGTCCGTCCGTGCGTCCGTATGTGATCAAAATCTTCAATTTGCTACTCCCTCACCATTTCTCATCCGATTTCGATTCCGTTAGCTTTTATATGATAGCCACTAAGTGATGGCTTCAAAACTTCTTCACAGAATTTGACCTTTGACCTTTGACCTTGATTTTTGACCTATATTGTACATTGGTTACAAAATGCTACTCCTTCGCCGTTTTTCATCCGATTTCGATTTTGTTTGCTTTATGATATAGCACTAGGTGAGGACTACAAAACTTCTCACGGAATTTTGATTTTGACCCTTTGACCTTAGCCTCTGACCTTGATTTTTGACCTATATTGTAAATTGGTTACAAAATGCTACTCCTTCGCTATTTTCATCCGATTTCAATTTTGCTTGCTTTATGATATAGCACTAGGTGAGGACTACAAAACTTCCTCACAGAATTATTGACTATTGACCCTTTGACCTTGATTTTGACCTATATTGTACATTTGGTTACAAAAATGCTACTCCGCCATTTTTCATCCTGATTCATTTTGTTTGCTTTATGATATAGCACTAGGTGAGGACTACAAAACTTCCTCACGGAATTTTGACTTTTGACCCCTTTGACCTTTGACCTTGATTTTGACCTATATTTACATTGGTTACAAAATGCTACTCCTTCGCTAATTTTTCATCCGATTTCAATTTGTTAGCTTTATATGATAGCACTAGGTGATGGCTTCAAAACTTTCTTCACAGAATTTTGACCTTTGACCTTTGACCTGATTTTTGACCTATATTGTACATTGGTTACAAAATGCTACTCCTTCGCCATTTTTCATCCATTTCGATTTTGTTTCTTTATGATATAGCACTAGGTGAGACTACAAAACTTCCTCACGGAATTTTGACTTTTGAACCCTTTGACCTTTGACCTTGATTTTTGACCTATATTGTACATTGCTTACAAAATGTACTCCTTCAACCTTCTCTAGTAATTTCTTATTATCATTTATTACTAATTCACATAGCTTGTAAGAAGCATTCTTTTTTTTATATTATTTGGAACATTTTCTGTAGCTTTTACATATTTCTGGTTGTATATTGTACAGGAATACAGAGAATTGACTTTTCTTTTTTATCTTTCTGATGCGATATAATGGGAATTTTATATTATTGGCGGGGACATATATTCCGCATCGCGTAATATACTAATCCACTTGTTGGTACTGAAGCTCTTATAAAGTGCAGGGGAATGATAAGTACAAAAGTTTTCCTAACCATTAACATACAATTCCAGAACCCAGTAAACATGTATGGAACATATCAATGAGGACAGATTGTGTCTCATTTTGCTACCCATAGTTAAACCAGAGATTTAAGCTTAGCTTAACTTTAGGTACAAAATGTTGCATTCAAAATTTAAAATGCAATGTCAAGTAGTAGTATGTGAAATTTGCTGATCTTTTTCAAACTGATCAGGTCCAAATTGCTTCTGATATTAAAGTTATGTCTTCACATTATCTTGAGAACGTGAATTTCCCTTGGGAATTCAGTGTTCATGTTCAACCTTTTCTGTGATAATGAAGTATAAAGTTGTTAAATCAATATACTGATTGTCCTATTCTCTTGTGGATCAATTAAATACATGTACTATGATTGTTGATCAACTACTGTTACATACATGCTGTAACAGGGGGCTAGTAAATATATGGTCCTAGGAATAACACAAAGTTGATCGCTTGTGCCCTCTGGAAAGGCATTGATCATCGTTTACATTAAGAGGAGGTCCAACAATTTTTTTTCCCCTTCTTTTTGCTGGGTCCTTTTTAGGATTTGTTTGGATAGGGCCCCTGTTCCAATTTAAAATATGTAGGCCTGTATTCTGGAGCGAAGAATGATTTTGTATGAGTTGAAAGTTCGTGTGAAGCTATATGAGGGATCCTTTTGTCTGATGTTAACTGATGCATTAGACAAAAGGATCGCACATTAGCTCTGAACAAACTTGCAACTCGTGCAAACTTGGTCTTCGGTTCAGAATATGTTCACTAGGGTTCAGAATTCCAAAGTCAATACCCTGGCAGTTCAGTCCTAAGTTGCTTACGAACATAGACTTGTTTTCTCAGCACTTGGATGAAATAATGAATGAATCCCATCACTGATATTTTCAGGAAGGAGCAGCTGATGGGCCAAGAGCTTGCCCGTCTTCAGACTGAGCTACAGAAGGTCCAGAGCAAACTCACATCTACTGAAGGCATGATGAGACAGGGTGAAGAGGTCCGTCGTACCCTGGAAACACAGAACAACCAGTACAAACAACAGAGGAATCAATTTGATAATGAACAGGTATGGATGCTCTTGTAGCTCTGCATGAGACTTGAGTAATTGGTTGCAATGTTTTGTTTTTTGTTTTTCTCGACAGCAATGTGGCAGTAAGTATGATTTATTAACCAAATTATGTTGCATTGTAATGTCTTGTAAGTTATATTTTAATTAAAGCAACTACTGTCACCACAGCATGGAAACAAATCAACACCCACTATTTGCAAGAAAGCTACTCCAACTGTTTTCAAGAATCTTGTTCTTGATGGAAACTGCAACAATCTTTTTTTTTATGTAGATATTTATTAGAACACAATAAAAGGCAAGGAAATGATTTGTTTGTGATTGGAGATATTTCAGCAAAATTTAAGTGTAAAGCTGTAGTGGGGGGAATGGCAAGCATCATATAAACTACAATCCTCACCATAAATGATCAATATTTACAAAAGGAATGCTTGATGTTTACAGCGTGATAGTGAGACAGCTCTATCCAAGAGGTTGTCTGAAGTGAGTGAGGAGCTGAGGAAGGCTGAAGCTCGTAACCAATCCCTTGCCCAAGCCATGGAGACAGCTAATGGAGAGACAGAGAAATTCAAAGGTCAAGTCACGGAGCTCCGTCGTATGGATGGAGACAGGAACAACACCCTACAGGCAATACAGGCAAAATTGAAGGTAACATATCTTTGATTATAACTTCTTTAATAATATTTACAGATATTTATTTTTACGAGATGGTAGTTTATTGTACTGAATTCCAACAGGTATTATATTCAAAAGTAGGAGTAAAGGAATGCATGTTTACATTTTATAATTTATCAGGGTTAAATATATTCATGTCAAATCTGAAAATTCATTATTTGTATAAAATACTGGTGTATAGAAGTTTCTTTAGTGGTTTTCATCATAGAATGTTGACCAAAGTGTTGCATAACATTAAACATCTTAAAGTTAACTTCTATGCCCGAAACACAGAACTAAACAGAAAACCCCTGGTATGTGTTAGCTGTTAAACTTAGTAACATGCATGAGTATTTAAACCTCTTCTTTCATAATTTCTCCTTTAATCTGTGTACTTTAGGAATCCGAATGTCAATGTAAAAATCTAGAGGGTAAAGTTAGAACTGTTGAGAGTCAGTTAGCAGAAAATGAGCAGCAGAAATCAAAGGCAGTCCAAGAAGTAGAGGTAAGCAATATACCAGAACAAATAATGATGAGAATAATGCAGAATAAGATAATATCACATCAATTGCCTGAGATAAAAAGAAAAGAAAAGAAGCTCTGTCACTTTTCTTCCTTTCTGTTCATACTTCTTATCGTTTCACATATAGGAAATAAACATTGTAGTCTTCGGGCTAAAGTGTGGTATAAATAAAAAATTTGGAACATGTCTAGGCAGGTTGAACTTCTTAGTGATTTCATTTTAATTAGCGTGGGAATGTCTTGACGTATATACATATAGCAATACTCTACTGTCTTTCATTATTTCTTTGCATTCATGACTGTTTTGTAATTTAGAAATGTAAAGAGGCACCAAGGATGATTTCATGTTTTTTCAATTTGGTAACAAAAGCTATCGTTTCCACTGTATATTTGATTTCCTATTGTCTCTTTGTACCATGTAGGCTCTAAGAAAGGAAAAAGATTCCCTCCAAGAATTGCTTCGCACTCAAGAAAAGAGATCTGAAGCAGAAGGTCAAGAAGCCCCGCCCCCTACCAATGGAGATGTTACCCAAACAGATTCCGCCTCTAAAGAACCTTCCATCCTTCTCAAGGAACACAACAATATGTAAACACATATTTTTTTTATTCATTTTTTTTGTTGTTGTCATTTAATTAAAAAAACACCAAAACTTGTGATTTGTCTGAAAGAGATAATCTGACCAGTATGCAATGCAAATCTACCTACAGCATGCATGGTATCATCAAAGATTATTGGAAGACATTGAAACTTAATATACAGTGATTCTAGCCAATTCTTTACAAATGATCATATTTTGAGTTTTCAGGGATTAGTTTTTGTTAATGTTGAACCTTGTTTAAATACCCTGTTCATAATGACCACCTAACCAAAAGGCCACTTTAATTTATTAGATATGTTACACTGCCCTAAATACTTTACATCTGTCCAGCTTGACAAATGAAATGTGACATTCCATAATATTCAACAGCGGTTTATCTTTTGATGTGTGTGTATTATATGTGCTTCTTGCAGGTTAGCAGATAAGACAAAAGCAATAGAGGGATTAGAGGAGCAACTTACATCAAGTAAAACAGAGCTCACACAACTGCAGGCAGTAATTGAGCAGCAGAAACAGAGAAATAATGTAAGTAGAACTCTACATGAACCTTTGATCCAGAGTCTAGCCTAGTGTTTGCTTATTGATATCTAATCCCGTATTTAGAAAGAGATCTTCATTTCTTCTCATTGTATGAGATTTGGAGGGATTGTTCGTATATGTTTTTGGCATTTAAGAAAATGCAGGGCAGTTCAGTCAAGAAGGTACTACACAAGGAATGTAAAGTACAATAATGTGCAACCTTTTTGTTATGTATCACCACAATGTAAGAGTATTCATAAAAGATAGAAGAACCTCTGTAAATATTTTGATAATATATTAACCAGACAGGAGTAAGTTTTATTGTATTATTTGAGTATAGGGGAAGGGGAACGAAAGGCAAAAAGAGTTGGAAGATGAGAATCACTATCATATAAGCTTTTATTAACCTTATATTTTAGATATGTATACAAAATGCTTACTGTATAATTATGTTATATAGCCATATAATCTGGTTAAAGAACATTTTACGTATTACTTATGATCAGCTAATATCTTTATACCATCAAGGGTATAAATAAGTTTCTGTACATATATATATATTTAAGAAAAAGAAACCACCCTGTAATACTCAATTTTCATCCACCCTTCCTTTGACTGATCCTGCATAAACCCTGTTTGTTGATAACCCAACCTGTATTCTCTTTGCTGAACTAAACAAGTGCTTAATTAACAAGGACTGTTAAGTCAACTGTGTCTTTCCATCCTTCCTGCTCACTTTACCCCACCCTCAAAATCATCCAATCCTTGTGTGTGTTCTGCAAATGAATTATGAGAGTCGATGCAATTGTTAATACTTGATGGTCAGGTATTATGCTTTTTAGCGCTGCTACTTTATTATAAATATCTCTGATATCCTCATATTTTCAGTTCCGCTAATCATGAACACCCGTCATTTAATATGTCAACCCGCACTCTCATATTACTTAGTAGTTCTGTATAAAATAAATCATTACTACTCTGATGTCAACTTCATTCATTAATCACATGTGTTCTATCATTTCACATTTCGTGTTGTCCAGTTCAGAAATAGTTACATAAGTATCATCAAGAAATATGTCTAAAAGAAACAGATATTATACTGCATTAGGTTTGTTGCTTCAGTTAGGTCAGGGGGCAACTTCTTTTATGTTACATTGTATTGTGAACTGTTTCTGTGTAAACCAGAACCTTCGGGAGAAAAATCGGAAACTAATGGAGGTGGTTTCAGCGGCCGAGAAATCTAGGGCAGAAAATGCCGGACAGTCAGCTAAGGCAGTGAAGGTACAAACAAACAAATCTTTCAAATTAAGATATCCACATGGTTGTCATTATTTATAGTGGAAGGTACAGTTTGTGAAATCTTGCAATAGTATGTAATATGCTGCTGCATTCGTTTTTAATGTGTCATACTTTATCACTATTGGCCAAAAGTACTTTACGTTGATAAAAACCCATATATTCTTCTGATAGACAATTATAGTCTTTCACCCTTGACATTGTTATAACCCAACATGTCTCTGTGTTATGTGTATGTTGCATTTATTTTTAGTTTCTTCACATATATTTCTTCATATTTGTAGCATGAAAAATAATTTTCTGCTGTCTTGCACTGTTATTCATAAAACATATGTGTCCATTTTTTGTTAACACCAGCTTTTTTCTCAGGGCAGGGGGGAGGGGGTGGGGCGTATAATATGTGTTATTCTCTTTGATGCTTTTTCTGACTTTCAAAATGATGAAATTCTTGCTGTAGGAAGTTATGTCAGCACCTTGATTTTGATGTACACATTCATTTCGCTCTAACATCTGCACAAATTGACTTAATTAATAAACTAGCCTCTTGCACTTCTTTGACATTCACTTTGATACAAACTTTAATGAGCTGGCTGTGTATCATCTGATGCAATTTAACTGGACTCAAGTTATGGTTTGATGTTTTTTTAAATTCAATACAGAATACGTCTGCCTTTAAGTTTGTTTCTTCAGCCATACACTGTAGATGATTATTCAAACACATTTAATATAATTTTTTTTTGCAGTTTTGTCTGTCTCTCCTAATATGTGCCTGTTTGAATGAGCCTATTATTTTCACAAAAAAATGTTTTGAGTATTCGTAAACAAATGACTACTATCAACATCAAAGTAAAGTTAATTCACCATTGGTTGTATGACCCTTTCAATTTGCTACACATAAACTAGAGAATTGCAAGGGTGTTAATCGAGCCATCTACATTACTATCCTAACATGCATGTATGGAGTATATTCTGCTCTCATATTTTCATACTAATATTGAACACTACATCAAGCAAACAGGAGTTGCCTTTCTGGGAATTGTTTTGCTACATGTCTTGTATTTTTTGCTGCTATTAAAGGAGGAGTAGTTGTTTAAAGTTATATCCCTTGTTCTTCATACAAGAGAGATTGGAGGAGCCTTGTATAGGATATAAAGGTTGCTTCTAACCTCAAGAGCATTCTATGCTTTAATAGATAGAAAAAATATGAGACCATATACGGTATATGATATGTGATTTTAAGCAATGTAATGTCATAAAATGTTTTGAGTGCATTGTTGTTTTGATGTGATGTATGCGAATGCTACTAATATATGTGTTGCATGAATGTTTTTGTTAAATATGTTATTTTTGTATTGAATGATAATTGAGAAATGATTGTAATGGCATTTGTCAATTTGCTCAGCAGCTTGGGGGAAGAAGAAGAAAAAAAATGGTAGTTGGAGGATTATATTCTCATTTGTACTACCATATTTTACCAATTTAAATTCAATTTAAAATTTCACGAAGAACGAAAAGCATGTGTGATATGAATTATGTTTTTACACTAAAAACTAAACAGATGTGATGTTAGAACGGAATGAGCGATTATGACATTTTCAGTCATTAATATTCTATTCATGAGACTTGAACCATCTCCTGGGACTTAAATATTTTAGCATCATGTCTATCAAGAAGGGGATTCTCATATTTGTACCTATTAGTAAATGTCATCAATAGTGAACATTTTGAAGCTTAATCTACATTTTCAGTCTTCTTCTTTACTATGCACTTTTATCTATCTCATTTCACTACCTACACAGGTTGCACCTAACTTCAAGTTTGATTACTAATCACTAATACATATCTCAACGCTCAACACTAACATTTTTTGTGGTTGCCCTGTCGGGCAACCAGATATCCATTTCCCACCAAATTTGGTTGCCCGAATGAAAAATCTGGTTGCCCAAAAAAAAAACCATTAAAATCAAAGATCTTTGTTTGAGTCACCAATCACACATAAACAGCTCATTATCATGGTTATGGCTCATTCTTCTGGTTTGTGTTTCATAAGTGTAGGTTCATTAATAATAAATCATTAATCCACTTAAACACAAAGACAAAGTACTAAAAACACCATAATTATTGGGGTATACGCCGCATAATTTTGCCATTAACATATATGTGCAGTATTGAGATATAGGCTTGGGATCGACGCGTCGCAAAGACTTTTCTAGATCTAGTTCTAACAAATTTGTCAAATATGAAGAGTGAAATCACACTACATACCTTTTATGAAGGTCAAGTTACTGGAAATGCTCAAGAAGTATATTCATAGTTTTTTTCAGGTTAAAACATCGTATTTTGATGTTAATTGACCGCATGACAAATGTGCAACAATACCAGGTTGAGGGTATTTAAATGCCCGAAGCTACCGGCCTAGCTACTAGCCACGAAGGGTGTCATGATGATCAAAACAGAACGCACAATTCACCTCAAATTCACAACAAATTATGCATCAAACATAACATCACACAAGAAATATTACCCCTATAATATACTCCTGAGAAACCAGGTTCAGACAGCTCCAAAATAAAGCTAAAACCTCTGATAAGAGCAGTTTTGCTGCAGTTTTCAAAATTGAAAATAGATAGATCGTCGCATCGCATTGCTATTGCGCAATGACACTGCGATGTTGTAGTCTACTGGATGCAGACCCTGTAATTGTAGTGTAGAAAATAGAGTCCCAATGTATTTTCCTGTTGATCCTTTCTTTAATCTTCATTTTCAGCGCCAATGGTTTTGTTGTTTCTCATGTAAAAACAAGATTATTTAGAAAGAAATTACTTCAATAATTTCTTGATTATTTTTTTTATTATTTTTTAAATAAATTATAAATTTATTTTTTTAATCTTTTTTTTTTTTTTTTTTTTTTTGGCGGGGGTCCATTACTTTATTCTTATCATTTACTAATTTTTCCCCCTTTTTTTTCAATCATTATTTTCCAGCTTGAACACGCATTTTATAATACATTTTCTCCATCAGACTTATAATGTTTCTGACAAAGTGGTATGATCTCAAGACTATACCCAGTAAACAGAGTGGAATGCAAAATTACCGATACTGGCTTGATTGCTCCAGCCATAACAAACTTTGCTGCTTCAACAAATATGATCCAAACTTTATTCTTCCATCTCCAACTTTCTAGTTATCATGTTCTTCCATCAACTTTATATCTCTACCCCCCCCCCCATTCTCTCTCTCTCTCTCTCTCTCTCTTTCTCTTTACATCTCAACACATCACTTCAAATGCGCCTTTTATTGCAACACACACACATCCACACACATGTACATTTACGTAGCATACTAGTTTACATGCACACTCAATGCAGTACACAGCATGACCATGCTTTGCTGCATGCATTGGCAATCTCAATCCTCAAACCAGGGAAGTGTGAGCTTCGATGGGATATGATTACAAGTTAAATATACAACCTGAATTTTTCTTTATACAAAAAATATTTTCCCCAAAATGTGGGCGCCCAGTAGGGCAACTACTTTGTTCATTTTTTCTGGATTTGGTTGCCCGATAGCCCAATCTAGTTGCCCCGGGCGCCCGGGCACATGTTAGTGCCGAGCGTTGCATATCTAATCTTGTAATACCATGGCGTAATATGATAACAAATTGTAATGCTTATAGCACATGATACCTTGATGAATCACTGCATACCCTACAGAAATCAGTATCATAATAAATAGAGTGCTCCACTTTTACCATTTCATGGGGGTCTAGATCGTTGATATTAGGGTTTGTGTGCATGCCATTGGGCTGTTTATCAATTTGAAAGTTTTAGGGTCTATAGTTCAAAGATAGGCACCCATATGTAATCAGCGCCTGCAGATAAATGTCAAAAGAATTCTTACAGAAGTGTATTTAATTTTAAGTTAGATAAATCAAGTAGAAATATTGTTGTAGAAATTTTTTTTTCAAGTGATGGATCTGTTTATCGTTTGATACAGGATGAGATCTTAGTTGCAGTTGTTAAAGAGCAGACTTCTGTGAAGACAGTGCTAGCAAGGTTATTCCCAACTATCAAATTAGAATCATCAGTGGTAAGTCTATGGTAACAAGTGTCTTGCTTATGTTGTTGTTCTTTTGATATTTTACGGTGCTTTCATTCATTGTATAAGAATATTTCCGCCTTTTTCAATATATTGTGTACTGAAAATTAGAAATAGATATTTGAATTTGTAAGAATATGTATTTAAGGGAAATATTGTTGCAGATGTTACAGATTTGTATGTAACAAATCTAAGTACAATATCATACTTATTAATCTTAGTCTTGACCACAAGGAATTCTGAACCAATTGAATTTTGAAATGTTTTTATACATGGAATGACAACTTTAGAGGAAATTACTCAGACTTCTTGTTCTTAAACAAAGTACTATATTAAATGATATATTTATTTTCCTTACAGGATAACAAGGAGTGGATAAATGTATTTGAAGAGCAAGCCAAACAAGTACTTAGTCAATCTTCCTCAAATTCACAGCAGGTAAGATACATTATATCTCTCACTGGAAATAAGAAGAAGGTGGTGTAGCTCAGTTGTGAAAGCGCTCGTTTCGGATAAGATCGTATAATCACGCGTGGGTGCGAGTCCTGGGCATGCCGAAATACGCCTTGCAAAATAAGCTGATGCTAACATTGTGTGAAAAGGTGTGCCTCGATGCAGTATTCAGTGCAGGTGTGAATGCAGTTCAAAAACACTCCATCCAGCGGAAAGGATGAAAATGTTTTCCTGTATATAGGCAAATTCACCAGCATTTCATGGTAGTGAGCCCTCTATGTGCCCGCCATATAGCTGGGGGTTACCCAGTGTACTACGCATGCGCCATGTACACGTACATTGTATGTCTGCGCGTTTGTACATTTTCCTTTGTTACGCGTACATGCGCACACAAGGAGCATGCGTAGTACATTGGCAGCCCCCCCCCCCCCCAGCCATGGCTGCCACAGTGACAAAACATCACCCAAACTAAATTTGTCTATAGGAGAGCCATAACCTATGCACGTTAAAACCAATACACTTCAAACAAAGATAAGGGTGTTTCACCCGGTGTATTGCTCCTATCATCAGAAAAATACTGCTAGAATCTTCAGAATTGAAGGAGGCAGTTAAATTTAAAAAAAAAGAGAAATGTATTATTCATGCTATGCTTTTTTATTATGCCTTTTGTTTTTGTTGTTTTGTTTTTATGTTTGTGTTTTTGCATTATAAAGATATTTTTCCACTCTGTAATGTTATTTGTGATTCATCGTATTGCATTCAATGCTTTGAATACCAGTCAATTTTTCATGGATCGAGTTAAATCGTTTTCTTTGGGTAATATACAAATATATATATTTTACTTTTTAAATCGATTTGTTTAAACCCTTGGCTACAAATCTCCTTTCTGTCTATGATTGGAGTATGTACAGTCACTATTATAGCATAATGATAATACTGTCTAACACATGTAGTTGCTTCCATTGCACAAAATATCAGGAGACAATGAAACTGAAATGGCAATCTGAAGTTTGCATTCTATTATGCATCTATTGACTCAGGTTGACGACTATATAGCAAAGGTGAATACATTAGAGGCAGAGAAAGAGCAGTTATCATCACAGTGCCAGCATTATCAATCTGTCTTAGCTGATACGGTAAGTAATCAACTCCAAAACCTAAAAATACTAAATAATTGAATTAATCCCTGTTTATAATTGTTTTATTGTAAAAGCACTCTTTTTTCAAAGACAAAAACATCCTCGAAAAACAAAACATAATAAGCAATATATTTGTATTTGTTGTTGGTAAAAGATTTATTAAAAATTTAGACTGTAAGGTCACAAAAGGATGAGTTGTTCCTTCTGTAGATTATAAATTCTACTCCTGGTATTTGTGTTTTACTTGGCTTAGTTTATACTTGCATTTTTTTTTAAAGCATTGATAATGGTATCGCAGCAGAATATGATTTTTTTTATCATTTCCATTCGTTTTTAAATATAAAATCCTTGGTTATTTCATAGAATTTTCACATTGGATGAAAAAATGTTGTTCATATTACCACATTTGAAGTAGAGAATAAAAATGTATTTGTTACTTATGATTGAGCTTGTCATAATTTTATAAAAATTTTACTGCTACTTCGCTCTCTTTTCAGCATTATTTTTATTATTTGATTTATCTGCACACAAAATCTAATAAATAATACTCAAATTCACAATTTCACAAATCAACAAGGCAAAGAAGTAAAAATGGCAGTTTGGGCAATTTTTGCTGCATGCTCACTCAACCGTGAAATTTGACCCAAATTTCCTTTCAGTATACTGTATTCGCTGTTATTTTCGCGCGATTAATTTTTCGCGCTGAGCAGCCTCAAAGAATGTTCACAGGTTCTTGAATTCGCGCTGCATGTTTATAAGCACGCAATTGAACCACCGCATCCCAATACATGCATAAAAAAGCAAGCTCATATATTCGCGGGTTTTTAAATTCGCGGCTGCCGATCTTCCCGCGAAATCCGCGAAAATTAATGCACCGCGAATATTTCCACGTTTACAGTATTGGGAAGCACGTTTTGCATACATTCTCACGTGTAAAATGTTTAAAATCTGAAAATGGGTCAGTTATCATTGAATCAAAGTTGCCATTTTACGCTTGCGAACTTCAAAAAACAACATTTTTGGATTCAACCATTGCTCACTGAAGCACGACCTGATGATTTTTCCTAAAATTTGCTCCCATTGTGGCTAATTAAATTCCCTACTTGGACATATAACTAGATTTTTTAAATTCCCCCTGGTTCAAAAATGATTGATATCTGAAATAGGGGGAACTTTCTTTTTGTGTTGTGTTTAGAAAAGAAAATATGTTGAATACCTTATTTTATATTTGTATGTGATGATTTTGTAAAATTTGTGGAAATGATGCCTTGAAACATATCTATAATTTTATGATGTAAATTGTATTGTTTTTGTAGTGTTCATAAGTTTTAATGCAAGCTTGTATATTCTGTGGTATGATTTGTTAGTAGTAGAGAGTTATGCCTTTTTGTTTAACCCTAAAAAGGCCGGGTTATTTTTGCCATCTCACAGCCGGGGGGGGGCTGATTAGGCCCCCCCTTCAGATCTCGGCCGCCGATCGCGTGAGCGCCGCGAAAATTTGCACAATTTATATTAATTAATTATGCTAATTTATGCATGAAATCATACTTTTTGCTCTAAATCATTAAATAAAGCTCCTAGAATGCTACTTTTTGGTGTAAATATTGTTAGTAGCATTCCTATGGGTTGTACGTGAAAAAAATTCCGGTATCTAATTCAATTTCTTATGTATTTTATTGTTTTGGGAATTTCTTATGTATTTCTTTGTTTTTCGACTTATGTATTTTATTGTTTTTTTGTTTGGAAAACTTTGGTCAATATTTATCTCTGAATATTACAGCAATATCAACTAATATAATGGCTATTAACCATATTTTAATTACTGAAATGTGATTTTAGCATAAAAAGCCATTTTCCATATGTTTTGTACACAAATACAGAAAATTTCCGTTTTTTGAGCCTGCGCTGCATTACATAACGTTGCATAATTTCCGAACCGTACGCTCAAATTTGTTCAAATTAGTTTTAAAAGTTGCGTAAGATGTTAGAGAATAAAGTCATGAATGCGCGGAGCGCAAAATTTTTTTCCGGCGACATGACCGCGCGAAATGTTGAGGGGGGGGCTGATTAGGCCCCCCCCCCCGGCCCTTTTAGGGTTAAAGACAGTTGAGTTAAGCATGAAATCACTTAAAAATACATTCCACTCCTACGTGAGGTATACAAGCAATAATGCAGCACGATTCAGTCGTAAACTGGTAATTAACCTGGACCCAATTCTGAACATGTGTCCACATATGTAATGACGTTTAATTTTTAATGAGGCTATTAGCTTGGTCATAAGCACCTCATCATAATGAGAGTGGACTGTATTTTACATATATATATATATATATATATATATTTATTTTTATTTTATTTTTTTTTAAAGTTTTGCATTGAAGTACATTTTCATTTGCTTTGAATTGTTAATTCCTTGTTATTGTGTAGTATTTTACAAGCTTGATTCAAAATATTGCTCCTAAAGTTAATCTTTTTTAAAAAACCCATTGAAGACTCACGCCAAGTATACTTGGGCTTGGGTTTATGGGAAATAGGTGTGTAAAAATAAAACCAGCTCGTATAGGTTGAGAAAATATAAACAACTGATTCCCTAAATACATTAGCTGTGCTTTGGTGCTACATTCTGTTTGATAGTAAGTTAAATGAGAATTTAACCATTATAGAAGCAGAAAAAAAAATCAGAGAAACATAAAATAATGAGAGTTTAAGAGCATAACCCATGGAGAAGAATTTCAAAATGATATCACACACCAAATGGTAAATAGGAGGATATCCATATCTTCATTCATAATAATTATGGGATTTCTTCTTTATTGAAATAGAGTAATAATGAAACTGTTAATTAGATTTATCTTCTTTTGTTTTCATTGTTTCAAAGTGAAAGATGCTTGTTTGTACCTATTATGTGATTTATTTGATCAGGTTTTAACCTGTTTGTTTTGTACTATTTGAAGTGACCTTTGATTTATCTCTGTTATCATGTTTAAAATAGAATAGTTCATTCACAGCTATTATACATTCTGTGTAGATATAAGGTATATTTGGACATATCACCTAAAATTCTATTTCCAAAGTTTAATATGTAATGATTGGTGTTTACTATTTATTTTTCCCCACATAAATATGAAATGAATAGCACTAAATTTTGAATATTGACAAAAATCAAATTCAAATAAAAAAAAAAATCAAATTAAAAAATTGGCAGAAGAGAACCAAATTCATATCACAGATGTCACTGATGGTTGTTTACAATGTATATTAATTTATTCATACGATTTATACATCACTTGCACACACATATATGCAATTTCATTTTATAGTTAGATATTACAATTTCTTTTGGCAATTTTTAAGCTTTTTATTTAAAAATCGGTGTAAAATGTATGTTCACAAAGTTGCTGTTGCATGTTGTTATCTAACCCAGTTTGTGTTGATAATTATGTAACTGTGTTATATCTAATATTCCCTTGCACGTGTCTCTGTCTACCTACCTTTTGTTGGTTTGTCTTGTTTTTGTCTCGCATCGTGCCTTAAAACCCCCCAAAACACAAAAACACAAAAATTGTTGGACAAAGGGCTCGTACTGGTCGAACTGGTTGCTGTTACAGGAGGGGATGGTTAACAAGCTCCAGGAGAGTGTGGAGACTGAGGAGGAGCGCTTCAAGGGCAAGATCCAGAGCCTGGAGGCAGAGAAGGAGAAACTAGCCACAAAATGCAAGGAGCTTCAGGGAGTCGCTGTCTCCAAGGGAGGAGGCCAGGAGGCACTGAAGAGGTTGGAGAATAAGAATAAGGAGCTGGATGAACAGAATAGAGAGCTGGAGAGGAGGGTGGAGTCAGCGGAGGAGAGACTAGACACGGCAGAGGCTAGGCTGAGAGATAGGATAGGAGACATGGAGAAGGAGAAAGTTCAGCTCACAGCACAGTGCCAACACTACCAAGTGGTGCTGAGAGAAACCGTAAGATATATTCAGCGCCAACAGTCAAACATGCATTTAAATAATTATTAGGTGTTTGTTCATTTAAATGGAAAATTTAATATGTAAGAGCTTTCTTCTAAATGTTGCAGTTTAATATGAGAGAAGTGCAAAATGGTAGTGGATAATGGATGAAGGCTTTGCAGTGCAATACACCAAGTTTAATTTTTATGGTGGTGATTGACTAAATCACTTACAAGAAATTCATGCAAGCTTCTATAAGCAAGGAAATATCATGCAAATAAAGCAACAAAAAGAGATGGGGCATGGCTGAAGCTAATCCACTATTCATTACCATTTCATCTACTAATTCAAAAGTTTTGATTTTTGTTCTTGTTGTAAATTGTCAATATTATTTTAATTGTTTTTTAGTTGAATTGTCAATGTATGTGCTTGTATGATGTGTTTGATTCCTTTTTTTTTTAGTAACAGAAAATGACTAATCCACTATCCTGTGGTTTTCAGGTTCTTGCAATCAGTCATGCCAATAAGATTATGGTTTGGTAGTTTTATTCTAAGAATAGAATGTTATAAACTCTTCTTATGAAATAATATTACTTTTATGAGCATATCAATGTGTTTCCTATTTATTTCTGGTGAACTGTGTACACTTACATGTATCATGCCCTGTGTGCAAATATGGTGTTATTTCAGAATAAAAATTTCGAAAATTTAGTGTTGCATTTTGAGTTTTCTTATGATTTTAATTTTATGTTTACATATTCATACGTATAATTTGAATATGGTTATGTATTTTTCATTTCATTTATCATTTCATTCTTTCTGTTGGGCCTATGGGCCTATCTGATACAATCATTTATTCAGAATGTTAATTTCATTTAATTCAGAACATGTTCCTTATCACATTTCACTAACATACAAAAATATTCATCTTGAGATAAAACTACTTGGTAAATATGTAATTAGCTTTTCACAGCTCAAAACATTTTCCATCATTTTTCAAGAAAAGAACAAAACAAAATTTGATGATTTATTATTCTCCAAAGTCATTTGTAACTGGTTGCTGAACAAAGTTATTTGGGCTTGTGGGTAGCTCTCTTGTCTTTGCTTTCAAATCTATTCTCATTGAAATTTATCTTGAATAGTTAAAATGATTTGGTTTCCTAAGTCAAAGTGGTGTGTGAGCCCTCATCTGCACTCAAAACCATTTGAATTGAAACACATTTTAGCTTTTTTAATGTTTTGTCATTCACAGATTATTATTTATAACAGCAGTACTAAGTTTATGAACACTTAGGTTTAAATGAATTTGTTAAAACTATCATTAAGTTGTATTTGCACTGGATCTATGACGATTCACACTTTATTTACAATGATTACTTTTATCTGCAACTTTATTAAATTCTGAGATATATTTTCATGTGTATACTGTGTAATATGGGCTTCAAAAGGCAGTATGTTCTCTTTTATACTCTGCACACTAATTCGATTAATATGATATACCCTATTAAAATCAACTTGATAATTCACTTTAATTTTAGGTATTTGAATGATATCAGAAGACAAGTGATTGTTGTATAAGCCATGCAATTTGCTTGGGTTTTATTTTTGCACATTTTGTGAGTCTATCCTCACAAAAATTTTGACTTCAATGTGAGGTGCATTTTGTACAGTTCATAAAACCATCACCAAAATTGAAAAGAATTTCCCCAACTATTTCAGCGAAATATTATGTATGTGAAATATATGTGGCATATACTTTAGATAACAAATCATTTAACATGCAGTACATATAATTAGGTTTATGTATTTAAGATTGCGTTTACAACGAATTTACAGTGATTCAGCATTGGTTTGTTATGATTGCTCTTGATTTAAATGATAAGGAAAAGCATCCTTTTTAATACTGATTCTCATTCCTGGCCTTCCTTTCTTGATTTTCTACATTTTTTTTTTTGGTAACAGGAGGCGATTCTGAACAAACTTCAGAGTAGTGTAGAGACTGAGGAGATTAAATGGGAAGACAGGCTAAATCAGACAGAGACCAGTCTAGGACAGGTAAGAAAACTATCTTTTTCTGGATGTCTTGCCTGTTACATATACAAACATGTATGTGCGCTTTACAAATACAGATCCCTGTTAAAATAATACACAATAAATGAAAGAAATGAAGCAGATTATTAGTACATTGTACATGTACCTGTAGCGGGAGTATTTTTTGTAGTAGTAGTAAATTTTAAAAAAAGAAAAAAAAAGAAGGATAGACTGATTTCTTTGTTTTTTGTTTTTTGTTTGTATTTGAATCATTAAAACAAACTGAAAAATGAGCAAAACAAAAACAAAAACAGAAATCAAACAATATAGTTAGTGGGAAAATATAAAGTATAGCTACATTTTTTTTAATCAGAAAACACAGAAGTGATACATGTAGGAATGAGAACAATTCACTTATTAAATGATGTGGTGTAAATTTAAGCCACAAGATGCTGCTTTTGTAATTGTTTGGAACGCACATAATATTTAATTACATGGTGTTTTACTTTGAAATTTTGGATGTGCCTTGACAACTTTAAAAAGTTATTGTAAGAGAATTCATTGAATCGTAAATTTCATGATCAATTAAAATTGTAGCAGTGCTAATTTGGTCTGAGCCTTCCGATTAGGTTATTTAAAACTCACAGTACTTTGAAAACACTGTCTTGCAGCGGTTGCTTATGTGGATATGTGCATGTCTGTCTTGTTCTACATGTATAATTGTCAATTTCCCCCAACTGCCTCTGATGTAGTTTAATCATACCTGTATTTGTGCATGTATTAATATGATCCCTATCTATTGTAGTCTTCTATGTGCTGGTATTAATATGCTTGTGTGCTTTGCTATGATTCCCTCTCCTCCTCCTCCTCCTATTCATCCTTGAAGGCTAAATCTGAAGTAGACTCGTTACAACAAGAATTGGCTTCATTATCAGAATCAGAATCACAGGTGAGATGATTATGAAGTGTCATATTGGTGTGCAAATTATTGCCTGAAATATACGTAAATATTTTAAACTAAAACATGAT
This sequence comes from Paracentrotus lividus, assembly GCA_940671915.1. NCBI lineage: Eukaryota > Metazoa > Echinodermata > Echinoidea > Camarodonta > Echinidae > Paracentrotus > Paracentrotus lividus. The sequence continues at coordinate 11,939,081 of CALNVZ010000174.1, forward strand.
TATTCTGCATGGAGCCAGGAGGGTTGTAACTTGTTTTGTTTAACACAGTTAACAACCCTCTGGTTCTAAAATGACTTGAAGTGCCATCAGAGTTCATTAATTGTACATGAAAATTTTGAGAATGGAGATGGATCGATTTGCATAGGTTGCCTGATACAACAGATTTTTTTTTTTTTTTTTTAAACAATGAATTACACAAGTGTGGTGTTAAGGATTTTGTGCAATCTTTCGCATCCAAACAATCATTATTTTGAACCCACGTAGCTTAAAGAGGGTTTTCACGGGGCTTACAAATGTTTTGCGAATTGCCATTTGGGAAAATCCAACAGTGGTTTTGAATGCAACAACAACTTTTTATGCAGCAAAAGCTTTATTTTTGTTGCAAATTCTTATTCGCAAAACGTTTGCGAGACCCATGAAAATCCCTTCTTACTTGAAATGGGACAAACAATTTCAAATGGTTTAAGAATGCAGTTTTTGCAAAGGTCAAATTATCTTTGTTCACACTCGTAAATCAGAGTAAAACATTAATGCTACATACATGTACTATGCATTCATGCATCTTAGTAGTAGTTGTTAATTTTTATTGAGCAGTGACCAGTATTGATTTACCCTTCATTTCTCCCTGAATTGGCCTACAGATACATGCATGAAAGATGGAATGGCTATATGCCTCATGAAATAAAATAGCATTAGTTTCCAGTTATTCAAATTTCTTAAATACATGTACCTGAATATATTTATTTTATATATTTCTTATGTTAATGTAGTTTCTCTTTGTTTGGAATTAAGGTGCAGAAGATTTGTATTACACACTGATAAATTCTGTCATTTCAATTTGCATTCAAGCTAACAACTAATACACTTATATGCCAGCATTGTACATCAATGTTTTTATCATTTGTACAAGAGCTTTTCTTTATTTTATTGCAGTCCTATATTATGTCATACTTTCTTGTATAAAAATACAATATTTATAGGTTGGGATATTAACTGTATAAATTAGCCCTTACAATGTACCCTTTATTAAAACCAAAAGTTATGCAAGTTATCTATCTATTGAGATAAACCCTTCCGACCACATTTCTTGTTTAGCTTGCAGAACGCTATGAAATACCACACCTGGTGAGCATTGAATATACCCTAGCTTGTAATCTATCAGGCGCTCTTTCACGCTGTCATTGATCATCTAACACCAGATCTGGGTGTCTGGAAGGAAAATTAATAGACAACATTATTATTATATTCTGTATGTTATAGTTATACACCTATATTTGGGCTGGGTTCTTGCCAGTCGATAATACTCTTAGGCAATACCAGAGAGGATAGCTAGGTTACTTGTTCATAAGTTCCATTTATGTAGGGTTCTCGTCATTCCATGTTACCCTTAGTGCTAATAAATTAATAGAGAGGGGTTAATATCATATGTATCCTTATACAATGTATATTTCATAGTTAATAATTTCCATTCAGGTATGGTTCTCGTTGCTCCGTAACACCCATGGTGCTATGAAATTAATAAAGGACATATTTGATACAACTATACCTGTAGGATCCATTTAGATAGTGTTCTCATCAGTCCATAACACCCTTGGTGCTAATGATTTAATAGAGGACATCCCCTGTTTAATAGTCAATTCATCTATACTATCTGTAGTTCAGGTTGTCCCTACTCCATCACCCTTGATGCTAATAAACTGATAGAAGTTATTTAGGTTATGTAGTTTTTTATATATTGAGGTTCCTTTTAGGCAGGGTTATTGTCAGTGTCGAGAACACCCTTGGTGCTAATAACTTGGTAGAGAACATAGTTGTACAAATGTATCTCATCGTAATTAGGTTCCATTCAGGCTAGGTTCTCGCCAGTATACAACATCCTTACTGCTAGTGAATTGATAGAGAACATCTAGGATATCATATACACTGGTGTGTGTGTGGGGGGGGGGGGGGGGGGGGGGGGAATGATGAATAGATCATTCCCCCCACTAATAAAAGAATTTTAATACGTGTCTACGCCGGTGATCATATACATTGTCCAGTTTAGCCTGGACCTTTCAATTCGGGTCCATGCATTTAGGCAGGTTTTTGGGCAGTATTAAACACTCTTAGTGCTAAAACTAAGTGTGCGGTTTTTCAGGGAAAAAAAGATGCAAATTTTTCATGACAAGGCAACTAACAAGGATAATGATCTTCAACATGGATGCTTGAACCAAGGGTAAACACATTACTGTTGAAAACATTTATTTTATCTATAGGTAGTTTGATTAGAGTGCTGTAACTTTGCTGTGTCGGTCACTTTGGTTTGTGGTGCAATTTATAAGCACTGTGTGGACAACTTGTCAGTGTAATACGAGAATGTAATTCCAATAATTTGTTAATATACCCTCTGGAGTTAAAAGGATACACCTTTTATCCTGAGCTTTAGTTGAGTATAATTATATTACAGTATAAAGGATTTACTTGATAAATATGTTTCCTCCTTTTGTTATCCCCCGTTCATTATGTTACAAAGAAAAAAGGCACCAAATCAAAGGAGGTACAGTAAAAAGTTTTTGCTGACTTTGCAAGATCATTTTATTCAGACAGCTGCCGAAAAATAAAAGAAATACTAAATTCTAGAATTCATTCAATGAAATAGCGTGTACTTGGAAATCCTCATTACATGTAGATAAAAGCTTGTTTACTCCCAATTTATTTCAAATGATAGAAAAGAAAGTCATTGTTCAATAATTACATGTAGTTCCCCTTAGAGATGTAGAATATCAGTTATACACCATCAAGTCTAATCTGCATTATTCAATAACTCATTTCATGTGTATGCCTATGCATGGGTGCCTGTGAGGTTTATATTTCTCTCTTTTGTGTGACCCTAGGTATGTGGGATGCATTATTATAGGTAATAGGTAACTAAGTTTTGCTTTTAGTTTATACAACCAAGACAAGAAAGTGTTGTTTTCTTTCAGTTTTACATGTATAAATTGAATCTGTTACTGTGTAGTCTATTCTTACCCCAGCGCAGACTATAGTCTTTGTATTAGAAATGTTGAGCAGAAATACAGTCTGAAAGGGATGTGGGATGCATTAATTTACTTTTCTTTTGTGATAATTGCCACATACTATTAAGATGAAATTAGAAAATGGAGCCAATGTCCACAAAAAAAAAAAAAAATTCTACCTAAAGTGGCAATGTTCAGTCATTTCAAAGTTGAAATATTTTAAAAACAATTTCTGTTCAGGTTGTAATTTATTGTCATAATGGGTGTAGAGTAGACAGTCTTTTGGTGGAGCTTGCATATGGTAATATTCTTTAAAGCAATTACAATTCATCGGTGAAGGATTTTCTGTCATTCCGATCACTATTTTTTAACTGTCCCCTGATTTTCAGAAGACCACTGAAAATTCAAGGCTAGCATCTGAGCTTGAAGAGGCCCAGACTACGATAGAGACCCTAAGACGGGACCAGGAGGCTGCAGCGTCAAACTACGAGACCACGAGCCAGCAGCTGGAAGAACTGAAAACACAGCTGCATCAGTTGAAAGAACAGCTTGAAGAAGCCAATCAGAGGGTTGAAGAGAGTCATGGCAAGGAGGAGGAAAATGTGGAGGTAGCTGCTTTAGAATCAGCCGAATCATCATGATACTAACATAACATTTCAGAAACCCTCTAACACTTATTGAATATTGGTCATGGAACAGGTCCGCCAGCAGTATCAACTCTAGCAGGACCTATTTTTCTGGATCTATTCTTTCTATTATTCCCTTTATTCTGGCCTTTGCATCCCCTTAATTTGAAATTTGCATCCCTTTCCCTTAGTTATAATGTTTGTTGCATGTCGCTCAATAATTTGCATGCCCTGTAAAGTCTTGTAAACGCCGAAAATTTGTTTTCTTGTTTTATGATGTAAAACAATTGTATTTACAGAATGTTATATTTTCTTCCTCTTTTTGGGGGAGGTTAGTATTACTCTTGGATAGTACAGAATTTTTCTAAATAATCCCTGATTATTTGGTAAATGTTGTTACTTTGTACATGTGTGGTAGCAAAACAGCATAGTAGAATACTCCCTTTTGCAATATAAATGCTAATATATTGATTAGAGATTTTGGGTGTGTTTACATTATTCTGACATCACATCATACATCTATTATATGGGCAGTAGATTTGGATGTTACATGTAGATATGAATGATTGCAATTAAATCTTGGCAGGTTCAGTGACATATAACCTGAAAACCTAAACAATGTCTTCTATACACACTTCCACGTCCCTCTAGACCAAGAATAAACTTTCATCATCTGAAGCCGAAGTGAAGAGACTTTCCACTGAACTGGAGCAAGCCAAAGCCAGCCTAGCTGACCTACAATCAAAGGCCACATCCATAAGAAGCCAAGGAGAGGAGGTTGGTGCTCTTCAGAAACAACTAGCTGAAGCTAAAACTCGATTGGAGGCTGCAGATAAGGAGGTTGGTTCCTTGAAGGAGAAGGTAGCTGCGGCTCCTGCAGGAGGGGATGGTGAAGCCAAGGAGAAGCTCACCAAGGCACTCACAGAGGCCGAGGAGAAAGCAGCTTCTCAACAGAAGGTTCGTTACTCAATTAGTGATATTTAGGGCTCGACAAAAATCGGTGCCAAGAGCACATTGGCCTCAAAATTTGATTGAGTTCCATGTAGTGCAGGTCAGGCGCGACCCCCATAGAAAAGTTAGTGAACATTGCAAACTGTTTTATCGTCGGCTGAGAACCTGAAGGACGCTATTATAGATCAAAGATGTACCGTTGAGAACCAGAAGGGCGCTATTACCCTTGACTTTGTATAGCAGTAGCACCCTTCTGGTTCTCAATGGAACATCTTTAAGATGCAATAATGCCCTTCTGGCTCTCAACAGACGATATAACAAACAAGAGATTCTAGAGAAAGGTTCCACACTAAAACTCTTTTCTTTGGGTCCTAGAGGAAAATGATTTTATTTGGGGAGGGGGGGGGGGGGGGGGGGGGGAGTCAATGTACACAAGACTCTTGTTTACATTTTAACATTGTGGGGGTCTGTGTACTGCACTTTAGTTATAAAGGTGTGTAAATCGAGACAAGAATATAACACAGGACAGTTACTATGATAATAACCTTCATATGCAATGAGGCCCTGATGTTGCATTTCCTACAAACACTTCCAATAAACACCAGTTTGCGTCAGTAGATGGTGGCAATCATAGGATTTCTCAGCATTATGTTTGATTAGTGTATTGTTAAGCCACTATTCTTTCTTTTTGATTTCTAGGAGATTACATCTCTGAATGAGAATCTCAAGAAGGAAAAGGCGCTCACGCAGGATCTAGGCAAGGCTGCTGCCAAGCTACAGGTGATGCTCAAGAAAACCCAATCTGCTCTCAACACTGAGAAGGAGACGGTTGCTAAGCTGAAGATGCAGAATGGAGCCAAAGAGGAGGTGAGTTTGACATTAATCACTGTTCTTCTCTTCATCAAATCATACCCCCAAGAAAAATCCACAACAAGAACATGGTAAAATAGACTTTAGCATATCATTTCACTATTTGTAACAAATCTCATTGATAATGCTTCCTCCCACCCCCCCCCCAAAAAAAAAATACACAACAAGAACATGGTAAAATAGATTATAGCATATCATTTCACTATTTGTAACAAATCTCATTGATAATGTTTCCTCCCACCCCCACCAAAAGAAGTTTGGGTTCAATCTAAGGATTTCTGTGATCCATTTGAAAAACAAAGCCAATATAAAATACTCTCATTTTATTAAAAAATTATTTACCAGGTGGAAATGTTCATAATAATATTCCGGTATAGGATCAACATGGTTTGGGCTACTTAAAATTGTACTATGGACTGGATAATTGGTCTTAGGGATTGATGGCTATTAACTGCATTCCTGTAGTATAGAGTAGAAAATAAAGAAAGCTTATTTAGAATTCGCTTTTCACTTTTCTACATTGAAATTTACACATCCAGAGTATATGTAATTGGGGGGGGGGGGGGGCTGTATTAGCCACCAATCATAATTTTTAAGAAAAACGTATGATGCTCTCAACATGTACCTGCCACCTCCATTTTTATTATTTAGTTTTATTTTCTTGCCTCATTTAATCTTTCATCACACCATATAAACACTATCAATCAAAATGCCATTTCACTCGCTAAAAGGCAAGTCCACCCTGGAATTTCTTTGTTTTAAATAAAAGCATAAAAATGGAATTTACTGTACACATCAAAAAGGAGAGCAGGGACCCATTCTCAAAACCGCCATAACCGATGTGTTGGCTCAGTGGATAGAGTGTCCGCCTCATAATCGGGAGGTTGTGGGTTCGATCCCCGGCCGCGTCATACCAAAAGACGTTAAAAAATGGTAGTAGCTGCTTCCATGTTTGACGTTCAACAAGAGGGGGATAGAGTAATGCCCATCTGACACTGCTCAGCGGCTGCCGGGCCCACGAGAAAAGGAATATCCATTTCGGACTATAAAATTTGGAGCATTTGGAGCATTTTGGAGTCTAAGTTTTTGGACATCCCATTGAGATGTGTGTTAATTCTACAACTCATGTTCCTAACAAAAGCTTTAAACGGTTTTGAGAATCAGGCCCCAGTTTGCAAGTGATGTCACAAAATCAAAGCTTTAATCATCCATAACTTCATTAACCTTTAATGGATTTTCACACTGTGTCCCTTAGTTTTCTGTTTCATTAAAAACAAATTAGATTTCAGGGTAGCCTTCCCCTTTAAACATACATCCAGTTTCATTTTGAAAAAATGATTACAAAATTGCGAAGTGATTCATGCATTCAATCGTGCCGCAATAGACTTTTCACCAAAACATGCAAGCAACAGTATATAAATATACATTTCTAAACCCTTTTTTTTTAAAGTTTTTTTTTTCCATGGATATTAATATAAAGAGTTCAAACAATCGTTATAATGACTATCAACACCTGTTACATGTACATACTCTGCTGTGTAAGCATTGAATAGATACTCTTTGTGTGTATGTGTGTTGTGAATTCTGTCTGTACAATCATCACTGCAAGATACCATGCATGAAATATTTCCCCCTGTCACATTAATAAAACTATGTCTTCAAATAATTTTTTTCTATTGCATTTTCAATAATGATATTAGATACAAAATTATCTTTAATTGGCGGTGTTCTCTTTTTGCTGTATGGTTAGAATAGCCTCTTGAATGAAAGTTACAGACAAGCCTAAACTGTCCCTCTATACCCTGTTCTTGCATTTATTTTGGCTTATTTTATTATCTTTATTTCGGGGGATTCTATTTTCTTTTTTCCTTTTTTGTTCTTTATTTCCCGCCTTCCCCCTTGAAAACAGGTTGAGGGCAGTACTTCATTGACAGAAAGCCAAGTAGAATTGCAACTAGCTGATGCAGCAAATGAGGAGGTACAGTTTCTGTACAATTGTTTTTTTTTTTTTACTGTTTATTTAGAATTTATTAGAGCAGTCTTATTCACTCTTCCCCTCCCTCCACATAACTGCCATTTTAATAATTATTGTTTAAAAGAATGTGTCATGTTATGCAAATTGGAGTCTGTTTAAACATACTTTTATCATCTACATCAGTATTATCATTCTCATGATCACAATGCATGGGTCTATTTAAAAAGAAGATTCTATAAGCATGCCTCAACGAACATATAACACCAAATTTTGTCATTGTTCTATGGTACACCTTCACACTAACTTACCTAATTAACATGTAGTAGCAGTAAATAGGTGTAAATAGAATTATTAAACGTAGCAAGTGAGATTGATGAAAGAAAATCTTGTTTTTTCATGTGCAACTATATCATAACTCGACTACTATGCAGGATTCCATAGTATTTGATAGGTTTTCAGACAGTATCTTTGAAATGTAATTGAGATGATTACTGGATTCTTGAGTTGCTTTTCTATTGATTCTGTTACATGGGCTTTCATGTTTTCCACCTTAAATTCTATTACAATGTATTTAGGTGTGGTGAGGTAGAGAAATAGACTTCTGGATTGTGGCACATATGGTAGTTGGTTCATTTTTGCAAGTTTTATTTTGGGTTTACAAAAATCATTCTTAGAATTTAATGTTGACAGTAAACTTCCTCTTTTAATTATTATTTTTTGTTTTTTGTTTTTTTTAACTCAAACCTGACTTTGTGTTGTTATTTTACTTTTTATCAGGTTACACATTTTTGTTGTTTTTGACCCCCCAAAAGTGTTTAATCCTAAAAGTACCAGGGGGGGGGGGGAGAGAATTATGGTTCCACAGCATTTTCAGGACCATTCCCCTGCACAAAATTTTTTGACTGCAAAGCTACTTCTTAGTGTCGCATATCTTTTTAACACCATTTTCACAAACATTTTGCATAACGTTGTGACAGATACATTCTCGCCAGACTGAAAATTAGTCAAAAAAGAATGTATATACTAAAAAAAAATTCATTCATTTTAGCAGATCTATTTAGTGAACTAGAGCACACTTTTGCTTTCATGCATAAATAAACATACAAAAGATATTAAATTATTATTTTGGACAAGTTAACAGTACAGTCTTGTAAATTACATTGCACCCTACCATCTTTTCAAGAGGAGATTTTGACGGGGGGGAGGGGGGGGGGGTCAATTTCACCCCCCCCCCCCCCCCCCCCCCCCCCGAGATCTCTGCCGCGAAATTTTGCGCGAACGTCGCTGCACCTGTAAAGGGTGTCGCTGATATGTTTTTTTCGAAAAAAAAATTCATGTATTTATGCTAATTTATGCATACTAATGTATGCAAATTAGATGCTTTTTTGTTGAAATCGTTAATTTTTCGTTAATAAATATAGTTATGATGCCCAAATTTTTTCTAAAAGTTGCTGAGTAGCAAAGTCACCAGTATTGAATTGACGAATTCAGAAATTTCAAGTTAGTTCTTTTGTATTCTATTGTTTTGTGAATTTCTTATGTATTCTATTGTTTTTATTTCTTATGTATTTCTTTGTGTTTTTGTAAATTTTTTATGCTTGAGAAATATTTTGTGATCAATATGAAGACAAATTTAGTCAATCAAAAAGCTTAGAAGGCACAATTATCAGTGTTATAAAGCAATTTAGGAAAAGCAGTATTTTGTACACAAAAGCATGCAAAATGATGATTTTCGTTCAATTTTGGCCTGACATGCGATTACATAATGTTGCATAATGCGACAACGGAGTGTCCGATTTTTTTTTTAACTCGGTGTCAAAAGTGGCGGGACACTTGAAAGAAAAAAGTCATAGAGTGCCGGTTGCGATTTGCAGCGGTTGCGCGGCAGTCGCGGATTTCATACTGGGGGGGGGGGTCAAACTGACCCCACCCCCCCCCCCCTCCCTCAGTTCCTGCAAGGTCGAAAATAGTTTGTATTAATAGATATATTGAGGGTTCCAGGGGACGTTATGATACAACAAGTTTCCGTGATTGATTAACGCTTTACTAATATTTTGATCATGTTTGAATATCTTTTCTTGTTATTCTGTTTGTTTCTTCTTGTTTTGAGTAATTTTCAAGACATTTTTTGTTTATGTTCTTTACATATGATACAGTCGACCTTGCCTAAAGTCAAACAAGTTTGCACAAAAGAGAGGCCTTTTCAGGTCCTCTCCTCTTTATTTCTATTATTTTTCTTTCAGTCCCAACAGACTTGACTTAGTCGTCTTCTCCATTCAAAAGGCGTCAGTTTCCTGCTGCTTCCTGTTTCATTGCGAGAAACATTTGGCTTTTAGCTTTTAACATATTTATTAAAGCTGTATAGAAATTTAGGGATTCTATTCAAAAGCCGATAAATTGGCGTTTGCACCAAAAGACGTGGGAAACTGACACCTTTTTGAATGGAGAAGGCGCCTTACACAAGGTTGACTATACATCCATGTACATATACATTTTTACAGTACTTCAATGAACAGTCTGTGTCAAATAAAATGGTACGAGTGGAATTTTTTTTTTTAAAGTATGAAAATTAATCACATCCTAAACGTGATTGATATTTTCATAAAGAAGGAAAATCAGGCTTTCTTCTGCAATTTTTTTCATCCCATTTGGTGCAGTAGATCTTGACCAGTTTTCTATAATCAAGAAAAAATGTACTTTGCCCATGCTTTTCTATGGGTTTCGCACATAATACCCACGAATTCAGCGCACTGAAACAATAGATGTGTGCAATTTCGATTACTAGTAGCTCATCGCCGCACAAAATTTAGCATAACTTTTGATTTACAAAAGCAGATTATACGAAACAAAGCGCATCAGCAAGAAGAATCTTTTGGCTTTAAGTCGTTACCACATTCACTTATCATTTGGGAAGATTTCATACCTAAATAATTTTTTCCCGACTGTACCATTTTTTTTGACACAGACTGTATATTTGAAATTATTATTAAATGTACAAAATTAAATACAATATATGTAATCCTTTAGTCTTGAGGCTGTCATTTGAATGACTTTAGTGTATAGAATTTAAATTATTTACATACTTACAAGTATGTAATGAAACTGTATGAGAAGTTTAAAAAATTGAAAATCGATTGTGTGTAATATTTGAGAAATTAATGTTACTTTGAAAGGAACCCTAATTAGTAGCAACAGACTTATGCTCATTTTACAATATATTTCGAATTTTTTCGAAATTTTTCGAATTTGATTTTGGTATTATCATTTTATGTATAGTTTGTTTTTGTTTTGTCTTGTTTTTCAAGAGTAATACGTTTTCAGCTTCATACTCTTGCAATTTTGGCATTGTGGTAATTACGCAAGCTGGATGTGCTTTTTTGGTATTTTCAAATCAAAAAGTTATTTTTAATCACAAAACTCTTTGTAAACCAATGCTCATGTACATGTAGGTCTCGATGATTGATCTTGAACATGGATAGGAAGGGACTGGATCAGAGGGGTGGACCTTAATTTGACCTCTATTTGTCATAACACTTGCTCCAAAAAAAATTGGATTTTAAGCCTCAACTTTATGCATCTTTTGATACTAAAAGTGTGGGTGCAGATATGCGTCAGTGCTCGAGTATATCAGATAATTACCATTTCCTTTTTTTTCTCTCTCTCTCTCTCTCTCTCTCTCTTTTACCTTCTTATAAATACAGTTGAAGCAAGCAGATGGCACAGGGGTATAGTTCATCCCTTATTTCTTCACGCCTTGTCCATACAACAGCACCAACAGCAGCAACCTTCTCAACATTACAAAGCAACTCATACATGTATACACAATGGCCAAATAACCATGATGATTTGTAGATATACTAACTGCATGCATTACACATATCAATAGTAGGGATAGTCTATTATAATACTGTACTTAACTCTTTAGAGTAGTATACTGATAGGGTTAAGACATTGTGGAAATTTCTTGTAAAGATGATCATCTTGTGAACAGAAATCATGATGGATATTAAGGGAAGAGAGTGATGAGATATGATTGAATCATTTTCATTTTGTCCTAACCTGTATATTTGTATATTAAAGAGAAATACATCACTTTTATGGATGTCTGAAGGAACGTCATTTTTATGTTTGTCAGTTATATCACCGAGGTCAATTCCAGAACATTTATTCAAATTTTAAGTGACATACAATGTGGGTTAATCCCATTCCCCCTTATGAGTTCAATCTTTTTGTTTATTAATTCTTCTTTTTTCTTTTCAATTCAAAATTTTTGTGTCACAATAACTCTTCTTTCATTGCATCCAATGAGCTTCCACTTGCGTATCTTTTGCAGAGAGCTAGAAGGGTACGTTTACACTGTGTTAAAATGCTTTTGGCTCTTAATGGCCAATATCATTTACAGACATACTTGATGCACATACTGTCTTTTGCACCACAAAGTTACAATGCACCTTTAACAGTCAAACTGTTTGAAACCTCGTAGCTTTTCAAAGATAAGATTCAGATATCTTTTATTTAATGAATTGCTTGACAAAATGGTAATAACTTTTTGAGTATTGTTCACTGCCTTACAATCATTTGAACTTCTCCACATTCCTGTAAGTTACAAGCAAAGTTTGGTCTGATATGCAAATAATTTAATGCTCTCTTGCTTTTTTGTAATGGATATCAGGAAAATAGTTTGTTTAAGCTGTCAATTTAGGGGCAAGTTGTGCATGATGGGAATTCTCACGTTTCATAATACATGCGCCACCGACGTTCGTGATCATAAGATGCCTAATTTACCTTGTGGATCACGCAGAGGCATGACATCACAATAAGGGTGCAACTTGCGCGCATGTATTATAAAACGCGAGAGTTGGTGGAAACAGTTGCTTGTACTCTACAGCAGTGGAAATAATCGGTTCTCTCAAAGCAAGTGGTCTAATTAATTAATGTTTTCAGAATGTTTATAATGTGTTTGTAGAGTATACATAACAGGAACTGTATAAAGCTGCCAGTTTAATAAACAAAAGTCAATACTACCTCCTTGGTTTTACAGTAAACATCTCCTTAACAACATAGTGTTGTTCTCACTACTGCATGATTGTTTGCACCAATTACTGGTACTGATACAGAGCAGTAGGGTTGTGCGTGAGGAGTATGCAGCAGTAAGGGCAACCATTGTATACTTGTTTTGGTAGTAGATTTGTCAGTTCATTGTCGAGTCAATTCTTTGAGCCTATAAATACCTTTTAGGGCTCCAATTTGTTGATCAGTTTGCGTACCCAAAGACCCCCCCCCCCCTTCCTCCAAGGTAGTGTCCTTAGATTGTGTTACTTTTAAAGTGAAAGATGTTGACATGACGATGATTTTCATGCTATGACAATCTCACTTTCGAGATGACTTGAAGATCGAAGAAATACACTACTAAGTGGGTAAAATCAGATAGGAAACCAAAGGGGTACCACACTGAGGACTAAACAGACCATGAAATAACATCATGTGCAGAGTTAGATGACCATGGTTTAGAATGTTTGGCTTTTGTTAAAAACTAAACTTGTTTTTAAGGAGATTGAATACAAATATAAATAGAATCTTTGAATTGATTAAAGTAATTTTAAAGATCTACACCTGCTTATAAAATGAGCCAGGTGTATGTTTTGGAAATGGGTATTACAATGTGACGTGCAACATTTCTTTCTTCTGTTATTGTGATTGAGATTTACCTAGTGAAGCATCGCTATTTGTCACTTTCCTTGTAAAACACAGTAGAAAATATGTTAGGAATCCTCTTTTTTTTCCCCCTCTTTTGTTATGTTCTGTGGTTTAGCACATTTACCAGTAGACTCAAACTTAATTCTCCACCATGTCTTGACGATAGTGGATGATGCAACTTAATAAACTGCCTCTATTTAGATTATATTTGGCAAAAATGGAATATGCATTTTCAACTCTGATTTTTATTGCTCAGAGATGATGCAGCTTTTGTCCTCAACCAGAATGCTCTTTCATGATTCCACTTTAATATTTTAAAATGAAAAAAAAAAAAAAAAAAGGAAAAAAGAAACGCCATCTTTATCTTTGAGCTTGTGAGGAAAGCAAATAAGTTGAAATTGGGCGGGCCATCTGTGTTACATCACCCATTGTTTTGTTGCTTAATAGTGGTTCAATAAATGAATTATAATCCTATGCTCTGTAGAATGATTCTTGCATGTAACCTAGTAGGTAAAACACATTCCAATTCTATGTCATTAGCTATTTACATTACCAGTATTGAATAATTTGAAGCTGACAGTATCTTTTGTACTTTCAATGAGCATCAGTCGATTTTCATATATTATGGTGTGAAGTCAGATATTAGAATTGACATATTGGTTACAGGGTTAACGTTGAGTAACCTGTGTGTTATTTATATGTTGCTGTCCGGTCGTTGAAAATAGAATCTTTTAAAAGAAAAAATATTATTGTTACTCGTCATGTCTGAAGTGAAGACATCAGTTATCTTAGAGAATGTAGGGAAAATCAGTTAAAGGTGTAAGAATTACCTGACAATTTCTTAGATAACAACCTGTAAAAAACACAATAACAAAGAATATCTAGGTAATTGTAATATTCAACAATCAGATGACAAAGCCTTTATTTACAATGCTGAATTTAATTTGGTATAGCCATACATTTCTTTTGTTGAATTCTTCTTTCTACATTTAGCTACTTCTAAAGGAATAGAATTATATGTGAAATGAAATAGGTAATATTTTTATTTTATTGAATTTATGCAGTTGTTGCATAGTAATTCTTCTTTCTATTGCCTTTTCTCTTGCTTTGTTATTTTAACACAATGATATATCAGGTGGTGACGGATGGCTAGCTACTTATGGTCGAGATCTTTTTATATGTTTATCTTTTATTCTGATGATTATGTTTACATTATCTAGTAAATTTTGTTTTAGATTTTATTATAGTTAGAAAATCAAAAGAATTAGTTTTTCACTGTGTGACTACAGGATAATAACACTTGGTGACAGGAATTTGAATTTTGATGGCTTATTGTTATATGATATTATTTTACCTTCAGATTAAAGGAGCAAAGATTTTTGAATGAAATTAATTTAAGAGTCTATAAAATGATAACCTATCTTTGAATTATTTCATGTTTTAGAATAGAAATCAAGATGAATATGTAGTATCCAGATTGTTTATGTACATGTATGGTTAAGCAAATAGTATAACTTGCGAAGGTGAGACCATTCCAATATACATGTTGAAAATTTTCCTCAAATTATGTTTTATCATCATATCTACGCATGAGCTGAACAAAGCCTATTCAGCCAGCAAACACCCACCAAATGTCATGCAATATAGAGTTATCATTCTTGGATTATCTACATCGACCTAATTTTTATGCGGCATCTGGCAATATGACATACTCAGAAAAATACGCTCTTTGAGTTTGTGAACATGCAGGAGCCTTTATAAACTATGTTGAAAGGTCAAAAGGGAAAACATATTTATATATTTTTTCCTATTATTATAGTCCTGACAAATATGTTTTGTTATTTGTTTTGATAACCTGGGAATGAAATTAGATTACAACTCCATATTATTTCACATCAAAGTTTACTTCCAAAGAATGAGTGGTTAATATCTTCCCAAGATGGGTTGATGGTGTAGTAATCATACTTGTGACAATTGTATATTATACCAGGAATATTGTGCCTTTGTTCTTCAAAAATCAAACAAAAAATAAACCCAAGATGTCATGGTAAAATTGAGCATGTTAGCAGCAAACTCCAGTCCATTCAAGTAAATTAAATAACTTGCAATTGTAAGTTATGTTTTATATTCTTTGGTTAGTCAGATAGCTAAACAAGGTGTTACTTATTTAGCAAAATGGCTTGGTGTCTGAATTATGCGATTCAAAACCTTGTTTGTTTTTTTCAATGCAAGAAAACTGTTAAGTGTTGATTGTCACATTGTGTAATGTCATGATCTGAATTCTCAAATTTTAATAAACATAATTTGAATTTTTGATCAAATTCTATAACACATACCTAGTATACTTGATGAATTTTTCTTTTTCCATGATGAACTTTACTTCTCGAGAATGTTGATTTGGTAAAAGATGTGTATTTGATGACTAAACATATATGTGTGTAAATCGCAGGTGTTAATATGCATGGATATTATATGTGCTAGTATGGTAATGTAGTCTTGTGCTGCCAAAATTATTGTATTGTAGCAGTTAAACAAAGAGGAAAATTAAAAGAAATATGGCTGTATCAAAGTAAATTTGCTGTATTTGTCTTTGTTCTTAAGATTATCGAATTGTACCGACAGAGAGCAAAAGAGCTGTTAACTGATTTCACTTTAACATCCTTCTAGCTCTCAGCAGATCATTGAGAGAGAGAGAGAGAGAGAGAGCAAATAGTGTGTATATACATACACTGCCCTCCAAAAGTTTGGGTACACCTGATGTCAGCTCTGTTTTGGATCATTTTGAGGCATTTTATGTCCAGTATTTCAGTCCAAATGATGTTTAAGCACAACAAATACATTATGCAACCAATATACTTCACAATTACCACGCCACGTCTCCTTGGAATTTAGAAATTACTCAAAAATATGCAAAAAGTGCAAAAACGTGATTTTGCACTGATTCATTCAATTGAAAAAAGAAGATATATCCGCTAATAATGGTCCGATCAATGTAAAATTTTGCGTGGATGTTGAGGCACATGTAAAATATAATCCTGTACTGTTTGTTTTGGTTTTGAGACAACGCTTTATTAATTATGCAAATTTATGCAAATTAAAGGTCTATTTTTTAGAAATGTATCAATACTTTGTTTTTAGAATTGCTATGAAGCCCAATTTTTTTTTGTTAAAAGTTGCTGAGTATAATACTCAACAAAATTATGATTAAAAAGTTGGACTTTCTCATGAATTCCTTTGTATTATTTTGTTCTATTACTTTCTATTGTCTTCGATTGTTTTTATTTTTATGTATTTCTTAATGCTTTTGGCACTTTTCTGTTTCTGAAATAAAAGCAAAATATTATCTTACACTCTTACATTCTATTTAGGTCTGACATGCAATAATGCAATGTTGTATCACCTAACAAGACAATGGGCAGTGTTCTTAGAACAATAGTTGCACTACGCTTTAAAGGAAAAAGTCACTAAAAGGCATATTTGGGGTTGGCAGCGGTTGCGCAGCAGTCATGGATGTTTTATAGTAGGTTAAATTGGCCGAGACCCCTCCCCCAGTCAGAACAGTCATAATTCAGTCTTTATATAAAAGTTATTAATTAAGGAACCATTGTTTTGACGTGTAATTAGGAAAGTTTTAAAATATCGAAAAAATCCATTATTGCCCATTTGTGTACTGAATGCACCATTCACCTGAATTGCTCTACAACACTCTTAATTGCATCTAAAAGGCTTTAAGCATCATCTTGGATATATTGAAATCAATCAAGGTACATTTCAGAAACATAAAAGAGCCAAAAACATTGCGAAATACATAAAAATAAAAACAATCGAAAACAATAGAAAGTAATAAAACAAAAGAATTCAAAGGAATTAATGACAAAGTCCAACTTTTTAATCATAATTTTTTTTTAGTATTACACTCAGCAACTTAAAAAAAAAAAAAAAATTGGGCTTCATAGCAATTTTTAAAACAAAGTATTGATACATTTCTAAAAAAATAGACCTTTAATTTGCATAAATTTGCATAATTAATAAAGCGTTGTCTCAAAATAAAAACAAACAGTACAGGATTAAATTTTACATGTGCCTCAACATCCATGCAAAATTTTACATTGATCGGACCATTATTAGCGGAGATATCTTCTTTTTTCAAT
Source organism: Paracentrotus lividus (assembly GCA_940671915.1). Classification (NCBI taxonomy): domain Eukaryota; kingdom Metazoa; phylum Echinodermata; class Echinoidea; order Camarodonta; family Echinidae; genus Paracentrotus; species Paracentrotus lividus. Next base: position 11,956,347 of record CALNVZ010000174.1, read on the forward strand.
AATTGAATGAATTAGTGCAAAATCACGTTTTTGCACTTTTTGCATATTTTTGAGTAATTTCTAAATTCCAAGGAGACGTGGCGTGGTAATCGTGAAGTATATTGGTTCCATAATGTATCTATTATACTTAAACATCATTTGGACTGAAATACTGGACATAAAATGCCTCAAAATGATTAAAAACAGAGCTGACATCAGGTGTACCCAAACTTTTGGAGGGCAGTGTATAGGGGAGACTGGGGTAATTATGGCCCTGGGGTAATTATGGCCCCTATGTGTTTGAGAGCTTATAACTCTTTGCTGCATTACACAATTATGATTTAATTTTTACACATGCCTAGCTAAACTCTTCCTACTATCATATGAGAAAAATAAGCCATTTACATGAAATTTTGTGCTTAGGGGAGCCTAAAATGTATGGCAATTACAATTCTGTTCGTTGGAAAGCGGCAAGTCTGCTTTTTTATGTGGGGTGTGATATCATTAATTAAAATCATTTAAGATGAAATTTTGATTGAAACTGAAACAATGGGAAGTAAAAAAACACGACAGAAAAACTTCCACCTGAATATCTTCAATAGTAGAGCTGTAAAGGGGGATTAAATTGAAGATGTCATTTGGGGTAATTATGGCCCCCAATGCATGAACAGTGTATAAGCGCAGATAAGCGTAGATGGGGGCATTAACTTGTACGATTTTGTACATAAATATATGTATTGCTTTGATTGCAAAATTTCAACATTATAGCTGAACCAATTAGGGCGATTCCACACTAGAACTTGAAAAAATGCCAATATTAAAATATTCTTTCAACTAATCATAAGTAGTGTAATATTTTACTCTGATACCTAAACTTCATGGAAATTACAATTTTTTTTCCAAAGTGAAGTCGGAAATGGATATTTTTTGGGAAAACGGTGCAATTTTCAATTTTCATAAATCTTACTGATTAACAGGTCGAAAACAAAAACTGCTTCAAACCACTATAGAAAGAGCCCAAGAATATTAAAAAGTAGTACAAGTCAGTGGGTTAATGTATCATGGATGGCTCCAAATAATTTTTAAAACATTTTTATGATGCTTAATGGGGTGAATAATGATTATTCCGAACCTGTTTTTGGCAATGTCCCGTACGACACATGGAAATGCAAAAGTTTTGACCACACTTTTGATTTTTATGTTGCAATCTTGCTATTTCAGTTTCTCTATCTTTGACCCATGGGTAATCAATTGATCCTATTAGGATATAAAATCCGCCCTTCGTTTTTCAATAAATGGCATTTCAAAATTGTCCCGTACGACACACAATGTGTCGTACGGGACATGTCCCGTACGCCACACCATATATATTAAATTTCATTGGGGTGTTTTGATTACTACAAAGTCCACAAACTCTATAATTAGGTCTATTTGAATTGAAACACATTGAAGTGACGTTAATTGAAATTGAATAGGCTTTTGTTTATCTCTAGTGAACATGAAATATGTGATTCCCACCATTTTAACTGACTTCAAATACATGTATTCCATTGTGAAGGCCTTCAGCTGTACTGGTGATTTTCACTGGTCAAAGCTTTTAGACACAGGGTGCTAATTGATGTTTACCTTTTTTTTCATACCACCCCTTTTCTGTTATTGATATAATTTTGGAAAAGTCCACCCTTATTTCAAGTTGGTTCATGAAATACAGTAATACAGTAGAACTTTTCTTCTCAAAAGAAAAAGAAAAAGAAAAAAACATTTTCTGGAATGGGCAGGAACTTTAGTACTTTCCTTTTACTATTTATGGATTATGATAGACAGTATAATTGCGTCTTAAGAGATATTGGACTGTATATGAAGTGATCTGGATTCTTGCCAAACTTTTTAATTTTTAATTTTATATAATTTATATTATTCATTTATTTTCAATTATCTATATCAGCCTATGGGGGGGGGGGGGTTATAGGCAAATTGTTACACTTCTATTTTGCTCATTTCTGAAGAAATGAAAATGAATAAACTACCAAAACCATATATTAGTACAGAGGTTATATATCAAGGAATCCTATGGACGACAAGAAAAATCACCAAAATGCCTAATTAGCATAATTTGTGCAAATTAGCCCTTTTTTGCAAAACAAAACATGAATATACAACCTGTATACCTTGGTGTTACCCTTGATCGGACACTCTCATTTAAGTACCATATTGACAAGGTAAAGGGGAAGGTGAGGACCAGGAA
>CALNVZ010000174.1:11964446-11977033 GCA_940671915.1 Paracentrotus lividus
ACCATGTGTGTCTTGTAGTAAGCTTTCAATCAGTCATGCTTTGGAGCCAACAGTGAAAAACAGTGATGGTTGTTTTATGATTTGGAGTTATATGGCAGCCAGTAGAGTTGAGAGATAAATTCAACATGGCATCATGAATGCTGAAGCCATGAGGATATTCTTGCCCCTCAGAATGGCTTAGATGCTCCCATTGCCAAGTTCTGAATGGTCGTCAATTTATGGTCCAACATAACAATGACCCCAAGTACACAGCAAACCATATCGAAGTAATATTTCAACAGAAACATGTTAAGCTGCAAGAAAGGGCACCTCACAGCCCAGATTTAATCCCCATTTAGCACATGAGAGGTGATCTTAAGCGACAGACGCCCTCTAGACTGACCATCCAACATCCAGCAGCTCCAGGACACGCTCCAGCGAACTGGAATGGTATTGGCGGGGAAATGAGTGCCAAATTGGTCGACAGTATGCTAAGGAGGCTGTGGACTGCCCTGGAAGCAAAGAAGACCCAAAAATTTTAAACACTCCTTTAAAACCCATCTTCTGAAGTGTACAAATAATTTTTGGTCCGTGAAAATTGCAAATGGCGGCTTAGAACTTCCGAGACTGACGAACATTTGAAATTTATGTTTAGGTGATAGTGACATTACCTACCATTTGATATAAATAGTAGTTAAAATTTGGAACCAACATCGATTTATTTAATTCCATTTGTTCAAAGTGTACAAATAATTTTTGGGACACGTATATAGACCTAAAGAGAAATGTATTCGAAGAGGGAGGGTGTACGAAGAAAATTTGTCTTTGAATGTATATGCTTTTAAGAATCATAATGTAGCCTTGATTCCTGTTCATTTTAGTAATGGAAAAAGTAATGCGAGCGCGAAGCGCGACCAAATGTTTAAGCTAAAATTGGATATCATAAATCCTATTTAGTATCAGCGAGAGCGAAGTGCGAGCAGAAATAATTTTAGTATCCATTTAGAAGATACATTTACATACTTTGTTTTAAAAAACAGCGATAGAAAACGAAACCACAATCTTTGCTACGAAAATTTTGTGGGCTGCAGCCCAATTAAACCCTCCACACAACACATTAATGTTTTGATTGTCAACAACACCCTTTCCTAATTTAAGGTTTTCGCCAGACGAGACGAGGGGTGTATTGGGTTTTGGCAGACGTGTATCAATAAAAAACATTGATCCAACCCTCTATATACTAGGTTACTCTTTGTTACTTAGTGGCGAGTCGCATAGCGACCGAGCAGAACAAATTTGGGGTTTTGGGAGTAAAAAAAAGGCACTTTAGAGTATTGAGAGCGCTATTTAATAATCAATAACAAAATTATCTAGAGTATTTTTTTTTCATTTCTTTCTGAAAACTGGGGGGGGGATGTTTGTACAGGGCATCCCCCCCCCCCCAAAATCTGGGGGGGGGATGTGGCCCCCCCCCATCCCCCCCCCCGGGATTTACGCCCGTGTGAAGTATAAACTAGATTACATTCAATTTTCTTGAAAAAAATATGAAAATGAACTTGTTGTGGCTAATTATTCATTTTTACGTATTTGAATTCCATCAAAGTAGGTTTCAGCCTGTAGGCAATTTATTTCTCTTTATATATATCCGCATTTTGGAGCGATTTGATATTTCCTTAAAATGCTATCTCTAAAACACTATGTGCATAAAAATGGCAACAATTTTGGACGCCCCCTTGAATTTAGAGGTGATCGCAACAAATTTGAAGAGCACACCTCTGAATATATTGTGTCTATAATATTTTCTTTAGTCAATACTCTAAAGTGCCTTTTTTTTTACTCCCAAAACCCCAAATTTGTCTGCTCGGTCGCTATGCGACCTCGCACTAAGTAACAAAGAGTAACCTAAGTATATAGAGGTTGGATCCAATGTTTTTTATTGATACACGTCTGCCAAAACCCAATACACCCCCTCGTCTCGTCTGGCGACAAACCTTAAATTAGGAAAGGGTGTTGTTGACAATCAAAAACATTAATGTAGTTGTGTGGAGGGTTTAATTGGGCCTGCAGCCCACAAAATTTTCGTAGCAAAGATTGTGGTTTCGTTTTCTATCGCTGTTTTTTTAAAACAAAGTATGTAAAATGTATCTTCTAAATGGATACTAAATTATTTTCTGCTCGCACTTCGCTCTCGCTGATACTAAATAGGATTTATGATATCCAATTTTTAGCTTAAACATTTGGGCTCGCGCTTCGCGCTCGCATTACTTTTTCCATTACTAAAATGAACAGGAATCAAGGCTACCATTATGATTCTTAAAAGCATATACATTCAAAGACAAATTTTCTTCGTACACCCTCCCTCTTCGAATACATTTCTCTTTAGGTCTATATACAGTGTCCCCAAAAATTATTTGTACACTTTGAACAAATGGAATTAAATAAATCGATGTTGGTTTCAAATTTTAACTACTATTTATATCAAATGGTAGGTAATGTCACTATCACCTAAACACTAAATTTCAAATGTTCCGTCAGTCTCGGAAGTTCTAAGCCGCCATTTGCAATTTTCACGGACCAAAAATTATTTGTACACTTCAGAAGATGGGTTTTAAAGGAGTGTTTAAAATTTTTGGGGGTCTTCTTTGGCTTCCAGGGCAGTCACCAGCCTCCTTAGCATACTGTCGACCAATTTGGCACTCATTTCCCCGCCAATACCATTCCAAGTTCGCTGGAGCGTGTCCTGGAGCTGCTGGATGTTGGATGGTCAGTCTAGAGGGCGCTGTCGCTTTAGATCACCTCTCATGTGCTAAATGGGGATTAAATCTGGGCTGTGAGGTGCCCTTTCTTGCAGCTTAACATGTTTCTGTTGAAATATTACTTCGATATGGTTTGCTGTGTACTTGGGGTCATTGTTATGTTGGACCATAAATTGACGACCATTCAGACTTGAAGCAAATGGGAGCATCTAAGCCATTCTGAGGGGCAAGAATATCCTCATGGCTTCAGCATTCATGATGCCATGTTACGAAATTTATCTCTCCAACTCTACTGGCTGCCATATAACTCCAAATCATAAAACAACCATCACTGTTCTTCACTGTTGGCTCCAAGCATGACTGATTGAAAGCTTACTACAAGACACACATGGTCCTGTGCAATCAATTTTGCACTAAGTAGGTCTTAAGGACAGAGTGCTGGAACTCCACAGGCTTGTTCACATGTTGTTTTGCAAAAGCATAATGCTTCTTTGTTACTGTCCCTTACATTTTGACTCTTTCTTGCCAATTATTCCACTTATAGTCATATAGCCGTTTAGCCTGTTGCTAGACACTCTTGAGGGCAACCAGTCATTCCTCAGCCTCTGTGGCCTTGGATGCACTTTTCTTTGGTCGCAAATTGCAATATTTCGTTGCTTACTGTCTGTCTATCAATATCATCATGAAAACTGATGTCCATGAGACTATTTGTGCCTCTTAGAGGCTCCCACTTGCGTAAAGGCTGATTGGTTTTCAAGTTGTGTTCCAATATGACAGGGACCCCAAGCATGTAGCGAAGCATATTAAAGCATTATTTTAGCAGAAACTTGTTAAAGTGCTAGAAAAGGCACCTCAGATCCAAGATTAAATCCCCATTTAGCACATGAGAGGTGATCTGAAGCGACAGCGCCCTCAAGACTCACCATCAAACCTCCAGCAGCTCCAGGACACGCTCCAACGAATTTAGAATGGTATTGGCGGTGAATTGAGTGCTAAATTGGTCGACAGAATGACAAGGAAGTTGATGACTGCCCTGGAAGCCAAAGAGGGCCCCCAAAAATTTTAAACACTCCTTTAAAAACCCATCTTCTGAAGTGTACAAATAATTTTTGGGCCATGAAAATTGCAAATGGCGGCCGAGAACTTCCGGGACTGACGGAACGTTTGAGATTTAGGGTTCAGGTGATGCTGACATTACCTACCATCTGATATAAATAGTAATTGAAATTTGAAACCAACATTGATTTGTTTAATTTAATTTTTTTCAAAGTGTACAAATAATTTTTGGGGACACTGTATGCCTCTGAAAGTGTCCCCTTTTATAGAAAAAGTGCCCTTTTTCCGTCGAGACCCCACTTTCAAATTCGTGACGCCGCCTCTACTGTGTGTTTTTGTTCCGTTTTGTTGTTGTTGTTTTTTTTTTTCGCGCTCGCGGATACTATAAAGGACCTTTAAAGCACAAAAATATATTCAATTTCAGCTTTAAATTTTTGGCTCGCGCTTCGCGCTCGCTGATAGTAAATAGGAACTACAATGCACACATATCTCAAACCTTTATCTCAAAATTTTCGGCTTGCGCTTCGCGCTCGCATTACTTAGTTCAATTACTAAAATAAACTGGAATCAAGGCAGCCATTATGATTCTTTAAAGTATACATTCAAGACAACTATTCTTCGTATCTCCTCGCTCTCTGAATAAATTTCTCATTAGATCTATGCCTCTGATCTAAAGTGTCCCCCTTTTCAGACAAAAGTGCACTTTTTATCGAGACCCCACATTCAAATCCATTCTGTCTCTACTACATATTTTTGTTTTTCGTTTTTATTTTTTTTTTCCTGCTCGCAAATACTATATAGGACCTTTAATGCACAAACATATCCAATTTCATCTTAAAATTTTCGGCTCGCGCTTTGCGCTCGCTGATACTAACAAAGGAACTATAATGCACAAATAACTCCAACTTTTAGCTAAAATTTTCGAATCGCGCTTCGCGCTCGCATTAGTTTTTTCCATTACTAAAATGAACAGTAATCAATGCAGCCACTGAAGCTAGAAGCATACATTCATAGACAAATTCTATTCACACTCCCTTCCTCTCAAATCCGCCACTGCCACTGCTATATGGGTATTAATAACGTTCCATGTGTTTTAGTGCTTGTGAATGCCAAACAAGATCAGGACAAGTTGGCAAATTATTTCGCTCATCCCCCCCACTCCTCGACACGGATTTACGCCGTTGTACTTCGCACATATCAAAACTGCGAACGAAATTTTTAATTGTATCTATTTAGAAAATTGTTGAAATATATGCACTAAATCTTGTGAGAACTGCAGGTTCGTATATTATTTTAACAAAAAGTTATATCATCCTAAAGTCGTGATCTTGATTTGCCGAAAATAACATTCTGGTCAATATCTCTGAAAGCTCCGTACACGAACGTGTATTACTCTATTGGAATGGGTATGGTGTCTTATATTAACAAACCATCTTTCAGTCTAAACCCTAACTTCATTATATTGTATCAAACGAAATTATAATGAATCAGGTATCAGTCTAGGCCCTATGTAGAAAAATTCGGATTATAAGCATCGACTTTAAATCGCTAGTATCAACTTAATAGTAATATTACTTATTAAATCAAAGGGAAAAAATCTTTAAACTGATAACGAATGATGAGTCTGCACTCTCCATTCCTCTGAGGTGCAACTATTTCCTTTATTCTGTGAGCCCTACGTATTTGTTTATTTTTTTTAACGATGCATTTTAATATTGTATAACTTATGTAGGAATTTCTTCCCTTTTTAATGATGCAAGAGTTCTTGAAAAATATGGACTCAGATCCCTAAACTGCTTGTTGCCTGCTAGGATTTTTATGGGGGGGGGGGGGGGTCGGAAATTGAAAAGTGGAGATTTCAGAAGGAGTAAATTTTTCGAGCGCGAGCCGAATATTTGCCTTATAACAGTATATTTTACCTTATAATTTTCTTTTTAATTCTTTTACGAGGTGATGATCACCTCCCTTTTAGCTAAATAAGTTGTGAGCACGAAGCGTGAACGGTAAATTAATTTACATTTTCATTACTTCACTTCTTGTGGAGTCAGGAATCAGTCCATGGGCCTTTTTATGATAACTCTAGGAGCGCAAAGATCGAACCGAAAATTTTTACTCATAATGACCTGAAGGTAGTGTATTTTCTGACACATTTTGCCTCTTATACTTACGGATCCGTAATTAGGACTTTTATATAAACTTACGGGGTGCGCCCGCACCTTCCGCCCCCCCCCCTTCCCCCTGGATCCGCGCCTGGTGTTTTGAAAATTGAAAAGTGGAGTTTTTGCCAGATTTGAACTTGCGAGCGCAAAGCGCGAGCCAGAAATTATTGGTTATAATGACTTAAAGGTAGAGTATTTTCTAACATATTTTGCCTTTTATGCTCACAGACCCGTAATTATGATTTGTATAAGGTTTAGACATTCGAAAAGTAAACATTTTGCAAGGATTGAACTTGCGAGCGCGAAGCGCGAGCCGGAAATTCTGCTGTTTAATGGCCTGAATACGGTATGTTATATGTACAGTTTGTCTCTTACATCTTTCTGTTTTCTTTTAATTCTTTCACAAGTTGATGATCACCTCCCTTTGTGAAAAAAAGTGAACCTTGCCAGTGCAAAGAGCCCTTTGACTTGTATTTCAGGCATATTGTGCCTCATATATATTTTTAATAGTCCTTCACAGACGGATGACAAAATTCCAAAAGATACGAACGCGAAACGCGAGTGAAAAAAAAAAATACACAAAATCACATGAATGCTGTGCATTTGAAGCACATTTCTTTTTGACCTATAATTCGGCTTTTCGAACGGGAGTGAACATGGCGAGAGCGAAGCGCTAGCCGAAAATTTTGGTAATGATGACATTGAGGCTGCACATTTGCTTTTCTTCTTCTTTTTTTTTTTTTTAGATTCCTACAAAACAAGATGACCATCACCTACCTTGAAAAACTGTAATGGAGCAAGAAGTCGAGAGGAAAAACTTTTATTAAATGACTCTTATTTCAATTCTTTATTGTAAAATATTCCTGAAAACCAGGGATGAAGGATGTGGAGGGGGGGGGTGCTGCAGCCCCTCCAATTTTTTCCAGTAGATATTTAAAAAAAAAGCTTATATACTTTTTCCTAGTTCAGGCCTGGAAAAGGGAATGTATTGTCTTCTCACATTCACTTTGCACTCGCTTTTATTTGTTTACTACCTTTGCATGTATCCAGGCACGTAACTAGCGGTGGGGGGGGGGGGGGTGAACGAACCCCCCCCCCCCCCCCCCCCGCTGGCGAGCAGGGGTCCGCTTGACATAATAAATAAATACAAAAATTGATTAATGTTTTTTTTTTTGCTTATCATCTTTTAGGGGGCCATCGAACGACCTCAGCCTACCCTATAGGTAATAATTTTTTTGAACATCTACTACCCCCCCCCCCCCGCTTTTTCACGCGGGTAGAGTGACATGAAATTTTTTTGATGTACCTTTTTACTCGCCCGGTTTGAATATGAAAAAAATAATGTACCTTTTTGTCCACTTTTGCAGATTTCGAACCCTCCGTAAAAATCCTAGTTACGTGCCTGTGTATCACATAATATAACATCATGAAATGTCACAATATACACCGTTAAAACTTTTGGGATGTATTTGGAAAATGCTAAGTACCCGTATGTTTATATACATAAAACATAAAAAATAAATTCTTTACTTGTAGATCATTTAATGTTATCAAATTTTACTGCAGAAACCGGTTGATTTGGGGTTTAAAAAGTCAAAGACATTTAATTTACAGAAGACACCATACCTTTTACCATACGTCCGTGTACGGAGCTTTCAGAGATATTGACAGATTGTCGTTTTCAGCGAAATCAAGATCACGACTTTAAGATGATATAACTTTTTGTTAAAATAATAAACGAACCTGCATTTCTCACAAGATGTCGTGCACATATTGGAACAAATTTCTAAGTAGTTACACTTGAATTTTCTTTACGCAGTTTTGACAAATGCGAAGTATAAATTTTCATTACATTCCATTTTTTGAAAAATATTTTATAAAATTAACTTCTTTGGGCTGAATATTCATTTTTACCCCTCTAAATTCCATCAAAATTGGTTTCAGCTTGTAGGCAATTTATTTCTTTTTTATATGATCTGAAATTTGGGGCGATGTGATAGTTCCTCCAAATGATATCTCCCAAATATTATTTGTCATAAAAAGGGCAACAATTTGGACGCCCCCCTTAAATTAGGAGGTGATCGCAACAAATTTCGAAGAGCACACCTCTGAAATATTGTGTCCAAGGATATTTTCTTTCGAAAAAACAAGGTGTGCTTAGTTTGTACAGTAACAACATTTGAACCTTCAATTTACGGGTTGGATCTCCCCTTAATTATGTCGGTAGGTTAGTCTACCTTGCTGAAGAGCTACATTACACATGTTTAGAATATGAGCCAGAGATACCTTTACCGTTACATAGATCACAAGTTTCATTGAGCATTTACCCCATAGTTCAAGGTTTTGGGGGGTTGGAAGGCTGTCAATAGCAGCTCTGGTTGCAAAACTAAGAATACCTCTGGGCATGCCATACATTATCGATTTCCATGTCAAGTCACTTTGTTCCTCTTCTAACAACTGTAGTACGCTACCCTATTTTGCCAACATGGATATACGGTCAGACCACTTCTTGTCCCTAGCTTGCATCATTAACAACCTTCTTTACTGCACCCTTCATCGTTTTCCATGTTTGAGGATTACTACTTGATGCTAGTTCAATCATTTCCATAGAAGATTTTACCCCATACTTTTCCCTTTCTATTTTAGACTGGACTGCATGCTTTACTTTGGGGTCACCCTTAAAAAGTGTTGATGCAAGAGACAATGTATGACATTCAAGATATAACTCAGATATTGTTTTTACTTTAAGTCCCTTAGCCCCATAAATAATGGAGGGGGTCGCCCCATGGCTGGGGATGTTTAGCCATTTCTTTAGCATTCTAGTCTGTGTAGAGTCGAGCGAGGTTAGTTGAGTATCCGTCAAGTTATGGACTGTAAGTAAATATCTTAAAGATGGTAGGGCATATTGTGTGAACACCCGGACTTTGTATTCGTTTCTCACAAGTCTCTCATCGATATTTTAGAATATCTTTCAATTTTTTGTCAATGATTTCGAAAGTACCCTGGGTCTTTCCATAAAATGTAATATATGAACCTAGGAACTTTTCTGGTTTGTCTTTCAACGTACTAACAAGATTATCACCTAAAATGTTACAAGTTTAGTTGAACCTTGGCAAATAGATATGGATGAACATTAAGGTTTAAGGATGAGGTTCATAGACTTCAACCTTAGCCCAATGTCATTCATAATTCGTTGATCATGATGGGTCCTTTGATTTGATGTCTTAATAGACAGAAGTCGTCGGCAAACGGTAAGGTACGTAATGTAATGTTCTCCATTTAGATTGTATCCAAGTCTATTCTCAATGAGACTTAATTCTTTAATCGGGGACATCGGATCACCTTGGAAGACGCCGCGTTTAAAATGGAACGGCTCCGACTTCCATGACGGGCACGACACTTCACCTTGTAAGCCAGAATAGAAGTTGCGGACATAAGTAATAATAACTTCGGGAATAATTATGACATGTTTGCATCGTGTGATAGATCTATACAGAGCCAAAAGCATCCGCTAAATAAAAAAAAAATGTTGCATGCAATGTTCTTTTCTTGTTGCGGGCGTTTGCTAGGAGTTCATTCATGCTCTGACAATGTTAAACACATCCACTTATCCCCTTCAGGAATGCTTTTTGTGTTGAATCATCTATCACCCCTGTAGAACATAAGAAATTTGCCAATCGCTCTGCAATTATTTTGGTGATAATTATACTTTGCCGATACATGAGGTAAGCGCAATCATTCGAAAATTACCGGGATCGTCGGTAGGACCGCTTTTGTAAAATTAAGGAAATTCGACTCTTTGACCAAGATTCGAGGCCGGTTGACCAGAAATAAGAATCTTGTTGAAAAGTGTAGCCATGAAGTATTGCGTGGACGATAGTTTGCGTAACAACACATAATAGTGTGTTTTCGCTGGACTACGGGGGAGCTTATCTAGAACGTTAGCATAAAAAGGGCACTATTTTTCAAATACCTGCAAACCATCGTTTTCTATCTTCTTCAATAACTTTGAATAAAAGTTTCCTATGGTAACCGCACATGTACTCTTTGGCTTGTGAGACATTGCAACATCTATTGTTGCAAGATGGTTTCAATCAGTGCTTTGATACAGTACTGCTTTGATATACAGTGCGACACAGAAAAACAAAATTAATTTTGAAAGCATCTGTCTTATTGAAATGTTAGGCCCGAATTCACAAACGTGGTGGTTAGTCCATGGTCTAAATCAGGGGTTTGAACCACGGATTTAGACCATGGTCTAAATTTTGGTATTCACAAAGGTGGTTTGTGAATACCAAAATTTAGACCATGGTCGAAATCCGTGGTTTAAACCCCTGATTTAGACCATGGACTAACTAAACCACGTTTGTGAATTCGGGCCTTAGAGTTTTGATACGTTGGTGTTTATTTTATAATCAGTCACTCTATATTCAATTATCCCAAATGTATAAGGGTGTTGCAACGAATGACTGAGCACTTAGGTTTATAAAAATCGTAAAAATTGTCTAATAGTATATTACCAAGGGAGCAAAAGCAACCCTTGAAGTCCCTTATGAATATACCCAGGAGGACTGACCTAAACAAATGCTCAGAAGCCAGGGTTGCTTGTGGCAGAACTTGGAAGAAAGTGTGTTTCACCAAAGTTATCAAAAATTCAAGTCAGTCATCGATGATTGAACAGGTACAAGTTTGGTATTACTGTGGTATCTCACTCCGTCGCCGCGACGGACAAAAAATTTTTGAGCTCTAAAATGAGGTAAATAATGTTCATGAATATTCAATTTTGTTACACTCAGATATTGAGTACATCTTGATCTTCAGATTTCGCGAAATTTCCTGGAATTATTTTAGGCCTACCTCCTGAAAATTTCCTTGAAAATACCGAAATTTCCTGAAATTTCCTGAATTTCGGTAAGAGTGGAAACACTGGGGTAGCGAAGAGAAAACGGGTTGGTATACAATGGTATGGGGCAGCTCGTAATCACAGGGCCTATATAGCTATAGATTATTTTAAAAATCAGATTGTATTATTACTTTAACCCTGTAATCAGAATACTACAAAATTCTAATTATTCACAAGACAGTTTTATTGCATCATTCGTCAAGCAAGAGATAATTAACAAAACTAAATTACTAAGAATAGCATTGGTTTTAGAAAATTTAATATTGAACAATTTCAGTTAAAATTAAAAAAATCAAAAAAAATCAAAAAAAAAAAAAAAAAAAAAAAAAAAAAAAAAAAAAAAAAAAAAAAAAAAAAATCAAAAAATCAAAAGCCTATATGTATATCGGCCTAGCTATATGGCCTCCGTTATTCTTTGGTGGTGTAAGGATCATTCTTATAGTATTTCATTATGACATAATCACGGAGAACAAAAAAAAATCATTCTCAGAGTTTGCAAAAGACGTGATTTATATCAGTCGGAGAAAGAAAGGAGAAGAAGCCAGAGGGCAGGAAATATATATACCGTGTATATAGTGTTTGGATATCGGAAGGACCAAATGAGCATATTGAAAAAAAATGTCTTTACCCAATAGAAAAGATATTCCTCATCGAGACCTATTGTTTATGCCCACCGCCTTTGTATGTATTGAGCCCAACACGTGCGACCAAAGGGTGGCATTTTACCTCCCTTCCGACCACTCCCATCGTGATCCACACCCCTTGCTCTTTTTCTCTGCACTCATGTTTTATAGGAGCTGATGTTTGTTAACTACGTATGCGCCTAGCTTGCTAGACCGGACCTGGGGCCGCGCCGGGGCGAGCCGGGCCGCGCCCGCCGGGTACGCGGTGGCGATATGGCGCGGCCGTACCGTACAGTACCGTCGATCGATCGAAGCTTCGCATTGTTTCTGTTCTTACCCTTGTTTACGTGTAAACGCATATCTATGCCGACAACAAAGGATCGTCTGAGGCTCTTAGCTGCTAGTTATATCCCGTAAGTTGTTCAAATGATATCTTGTACACAGTCAAAATACTGATGCATTACTGTGATTATGGTAATCAAATTACCGGTAATTAACTAAATCCCAAGAAATGAAAAGTTTCAAAATTGTGAGGTGGCCCACCTATTGGATTTTATGTAAGTAATTTTTCAAATCAATTTTCACAAATGAAGGAAGTGTCTATAAAATTTGACCTCAATTTCAATACAAAGTAAAGTATTATTTTAAGATTAATCAATGTTATTCCACTCTTTATATTCTAATGATCAATTAAAATAGAAAAAAATTCAAGAACAATGTGCTTTTTTACGATAATAAATCAATAAAAAAAAGGGCTTGTCATTTTGTCCCATAGACCTATTTATGTAGATTACGCGGCGCTTTGATTAGTCAGCAAATTTGTAAACAACTCAACAGAACTATTTAAATGCATTCTCCCATGATTGGCTCAAGTTAAACCAAAATAAACTTATTGTCAGTGGAAATACAATTTGACGCAAGGGTTGCCATTTCTCATCTTTTTATTCTCTCTCAGTTCAACATATAGCAAGATTTCTAACATGACACCTAGACAATCAAAACATTCATTTAATTCTCTAATTCTTACTTCTTTCTTTGTCATTTCTTATCAGTTTTGTTTTTCTTCATAATTTAAGATCAAGGATGGGGCGCCTCCGTCCTATATATCGAC
>CALNVZ010000174.1:11990740-12074597 GCA_940671915.1 Paracentrotus lividus
TCTGGCTCAAGCGACATTATATTGCTCCGTTATTAATTTCTTGAATGTGTTTGTCACCGCTTTCACTTTCTGGGATCCTGGGTATATCTTATATCTTGGACGTTACCTCAACCCTTCCCGGGGATTTTTTTTTCAAAAAAGTGTGTCACCCCCAGAAGATGGCAATTTTCGTTATTTTTCTTATATTTGGGGCCCTTTTTTGTTCACGTGACCCACCAAGGCCCCCTCAGTCCTACCCCAAGGAAACACATCTGAGGTGGAGATTTGTTATTGTTGCTTTAAATTAAAACTAGAATTTAATGTTACAGGTCGACTCTTTTGTCTAGGGAGGGTTCAAAAATTTATTTTGATTGCCCGGTTCACGGTTAAACTTTATTCATTTTTACATCATGGAAATTTCTTCTTCCCCTAATTGTATTGTAAATCTCACCAAACATTAACTCATTAAGATTATTATCTAATAATGACTATTTACAGCCTTGTCATCAATGGCTAAACAAAATGTAAGGGAAAATGATGATATTTTAAGGGTTAAAGTGTGTTTTTCATTTCTTTTGTTTTCAGCATAAAGATAAAATAAAATATTTCGAATTTTCCACCATCTCGTTTTTTACTTCAACCCCTCCCCTAGACAAGAAGACCTTTAGCCTGTCCCAGAAATATAGATTTAATCTATAACAATTTATAAAACAGTAGACCTCGGTGGCGTGTTCCTGGGGGTAGGACTGAGGGCTTATCTTCCGGGATAAACAAAGGGGCCCCAAAATTAGAAAAAAATGAAAAAAATTGGGCATCACGGGTAGTTACATAAAAACTTTTTTGGAAAAAGGCTACGTGAGGGTTGAGTCGACGTCCAAAATATAGCCAGGGTCTCAAGTAAAAGCAGGGACACCATTATTCAAGAAATTAAAGTCAGAGCAAAATCATGTCGCTATAGCAGCAAAAAATATTCCACCATTGTGTGATGGACGTGTATGTACTGGTGAAAATATTACTTATATTAGTATCTATGGGTATGAGCTTCTGTTTTCAAAGATAAAAATGCCAACAGATCGCAGTTTAAACTGCTTGAACTGCTTAATAAGCTAAATTTTTAAGTAGAGTATTTTATCTATGTTAATCTTCATTCACCCATATGGATTTCTCACTCAAAATTATGAAATGAGATTAACACCAGGCCGGGCAGAAATAGTTATGGTATCTATACAAGTATACGGGACTATGTTTAATATGACATGAAGCGCCTACTATTAACCAATACTGCTATAGAGATTTCTAAGCATGAATATTGAAGTATGTGGTTGCAAGATATTTATTATATTGGAGGTTTAACATGACAAGTAATATAATTTAGGGATAGGGCTTGCTCTTTTAATAGATAAAAGATGCCGACAAGATACCAAGTTTATACTGCCTAGAGATTGTAAACATTAGCATAAGAGTCGGTTGCTTAGGCAAATTTGAGGTTGTTGCTGGTGAAATCACTTCGAATTTAGTCCTTCAAGTCAAATAAAATTGTATTACTATGGTAAACAACTACTATTTAATAAATATAAGATTACATGAACAGATATTAAGTTTAAACTGCTTAAAAGCTTTAAGCACATGATCTAGAGGGTCAGTTGCTAGGTAAAATTTGTTGTTTTTCAAAAGATGACTATTGCAATCAATTTGATACAATAGATTAATAGTGTTACGGTTGTATCTTTTTGGTCACTGTTTAATAGAAATATCACATAACAAAGATAACGCAAGTTTCAAGTACTGGTTAGGCTCTAAATGTGAGTTACAGACATGGTTGCTAGGTAAAATGTGGTTGCTAGGCAACATTATGTTCACCATGGATGCATAGAAATGTGTCATGTATTAGTTTTTTCTAAGTTTAAGGGATTTATGGTCGGTTTCTTTCAATATATACCAGTACAAACTGGTTTTATGCTCTAAATAAGATTTACAGACATGGTTGCTAGGTCAAATGTGGTTGCTAAGCAACATAATGTTCACCATGGATACTTACAAATATGTCATGTTTGAAATATTTCTAAGGCAAAAGGTTTTATGTTTGGTTTATTACAATATATACCAGTTCTACCTGGTTTTAAGCTCTAAATACGATTTACAGACATGGTTGCTAGGTAAAAAGTGGTTGCTAGGCAACATAATGTTCACCATCGATGCTTAGAAATGTAATATTTGAAGTATTTTCTAACGCAAAGGGTTTTCATGATTTGTTTCTTTGAATATATACCTTCATTTTGCACCCTTTTAACCCTGTGTATACAGAATAGAGTTAAATACAAGTGAATATATACAGATTTATCGTAGATTTGACATATTTTCATGATGGCAAGGGTTTGTTTGACAATAATTTACGTTACAATTCATTGTTTATATGGATTTTTTTCTTTTTTATCATCCCTCTTCAATCCATATCTTTATATTTTCAGCATTAAAACTAAATTATTTTGATTTTATTACTTTAAAAACATAGAAATTGCATTTAGAATAGGAAATTTTGACATTTGTGCACGCGGGTAAATGGTTGCTATGCAAAAATCGGTTGCTAGGCAACAGAATATATTTCAAATTTACTTCAATTTCTTATATAATTGTAATTGAGGAATTTTCAGTTATATCTATATTAGTTTCAACATTGGGCAAGCCCAAAAAATGTCCAAAACTCTTAAACGGCCAAGTGAATGACCCATACTTTAATTTTCATGATTTTTGTAATAAAAATGGGCGTGGTCTATTCAAAGCTAGTTTCCATGGTGATGCTACAAGATGCGGCAATTTTTATGCTCATTTTCGAAGAATTCAGAAAATTTCCTTTGAAATAAGGTATCTTGTTGCTTTAATCCAGTCGGGTGCATTAAAGTCTCAAAATTTGGCCTCTTGCCGCTCACCTATATATGCGACATTATGGTTAATATCGTTTATCAAGACAAAGGGACTTTTTGTATGTCGGTACTACTTTGCTTCTTCTATCTGCCTTCAACTTAAAGGATCCTTCATTATAACATGTCTACATGCAGTATCTTAAACAGCGAGTTACAGTACTTAGAACACGGCAACAAGGTACTTTTTTTTTTAAATTGAAATTTTCGAAGACATCTTTCCAGCCTGGAGCAAAATGCTTTAAACTCTCCAAGGGTATTGAAAGTTATCCATGTTTGGAAAGCTCTAAAAGTGACGAGTTCAAATCTGCAGTAAATATTGTTGAAGGGTAAGCAGTATTTTTTTTGCCATTTTTTTCCAACGCCATCGTTTTTCATGAATTTTTCAGGTTTTAAGATTCATAACCTTTCAAGGTCGCCACCTATGTTAATTTTAAGCGCATTTCTGAACTCCTCACACATTCAGCTTCTAGAAAGTGTATACTTTTGTGGGGTTAATATAAATTTTGTAAAAGTTACAGCCACTTTCATGGAAATGCGCAGGATCAGTAAAAATTTTGAGTGTGTCACACAACACGGGCCCAACTTAAAACGCAAGGCTATTTAGACCTTGAAAAGTAACCTTTTAATCATTAATAGACAAATAGTAAAATAATTTTTCTGATACTTAATTTCATCAGTAAATGAACCAACCGAAATAACAGACTTCGAAATATTTGTTATCTTTTATTTATTTATTTTCTTTTAATATATTATTATTATTATTATTATTTATATATATATTTTTTTTTTTTTTGGGGGGGGGGGGTGGATATGCCTATTGTGGTCCCTCACCCTTATTTGATGTTCTTTTTATTTGAGGGGAGCTTGTTCCCCTGTCCCCCCTCCCCCCTAGTCTGACGCCCGTGGTTTTAACTTTTACCCGATACTTCGTCATCCCAATAGTCCTTATTCCGAAAATAGAATAAGGTTCGTTATTACGAAAATGAGATAAGGATCGTTGGTCTGAAACTGAAATAATCTGTCGCTAAGCCGGGAAAATCGAACTCCGCAATTACATCCGCCCGTCTTTATTTCATGAAGAAGTTATGTCGAAAAAAGTATCGGCGGCGAGTTCTTCCCGTTAAGAATTATAAGTTTCGCTGATAATGAGTTTAAATAATTTCTTTTATATAAATGAATATGGAACAGATACAAATGTGAAATAAATTATTTAGTTATTGAGTGATAACGGACCAATTTTAGAAATGATACTTATTCTTTACCGGATAAATTCGCCGCTGAAATAAATTCTTCATTGAATACAGACAGAATGAAAACAATTGCGGAATAAATTATTTATTGATGGACCCGATTTTAAAAGCGAAACTAATTCTTTATCAGTAGAAGTCGCCGTTGATAATTTTGTGAAATAAATTCTCAGAAAATAAAAATTTAACAGCAGATGCTGACACCCCTACCCCCCCCCCAAACAAAAAAAAACAAAAAAACAAAAAAAAAACAAAAAAAAAAACAAAAAAAATCGCTCTTATCTGGAGGTTGTTCTTTGGTGACCAAAACACAGTCCCCAACATTCATAATCCATTCGCTTTCCTTTTTCTATTTTCGGAATAATCAACACTACCCCCATCCCCTATCATACCCGCAGCGCGGCCGCGGACTATCGAACCCCCGGACTAATGGACTGTAGCTGCTTGGGGGGGGGGGGGGTCTAGAATTATGAACTTCAATATCAACAAAAAATGCAAGCTCTCCTCTTTTTCTCCTATTATAATCTATTAATATTATTGTTATTATTTGATGAATAATTTTCATACAAACGACTGGTTCAGAAAACTACTTAACACAGCCTTTCGAGACAAGATCCCCCGGTTTTCCCGAATAGGTGCGTTAATTCGACTCACCTCCCTCAACCCACCCTTTCGAGAAAAGCCCCCCCCCCTGTGTTCTTGAAAGGGTGCTGCCATCCCCGCTCCACCCCCACTCCGCAAACGCAGACGATCGTTGCAAGCCCAGCATTTAATGTCTAGCTGGGGGAAAGTTGTGAGATCGGCTTAAAATTATAGGTCCTTACCTTCAAATGTTATTTCACTTTGAAATAGTATGAAAGAAAACTTGAAAATGGGATGAGGATGACATTTTGCTGTCAGTATCGCATTGGATTTCAAAGTGAACTTAGAAATATCCTTCATTTAATTGCACGTTTTGAATTTACAAGTTCTAATGAATTTTAACATATTAGTAAGACTTTTCACATTTGATTAGATTTCTTAGAATTATGCTCTGAATATAAATGAAGTCTTTTGTGTTCCTGATTTAAATTTAACCTCTACAGGTCCTTGCTACCAAGATGGTTTCTTCATTGGATTCCTTCTGTGGGCATTCACATAACAATTACACTATCTGGCATCACAACGTGTATGGACATTGCTATGAACAATTAGTGTTTGTTCTCACTAGTCACTGTTTGTTGGCCCTCGTCAGTGCACTCTTCATAGATTACATCAATAACAAAGTAGCCAGCCCTAACCTCAAACGGTCTAAATCCCTTCATATTAGATTTGCATTCACCATCTTGTCTGCACTGATACCTGTTTTGAGTCTCTTACTTCAAAAATTCACTGGAAGCATAAGGCCAGCTCCAGTGGACTACCTAGTCAATGTGACCTCCTCTGTTACATGGTTGCTATTGTCCTTATACCTGTGGAAACTACGACGTCAGAGCATACAGCTAGTGAGGACACACAAACCAGTGATTGTAATATGGGCATTTACATTTATAGCTCTATGTATCCGTCTGAGTACTGTAATCCAACAGCTACTGCATCAGGCCGACTCTCTTGCATCAGGGGAGGAAGGTACTATCATTGCTTTAGTAGTCCTCCAAGCTCTTTACGTGGGAACTTTATTTCCTGGACCAAGACACACATCTGTACACCATGAGTTTGGAGGTACTTCAGTTTATCGCAGCATCAACGAGGATATAGGAGAGGAAGAGCCTTTGCTAACATCTTCAAGGACATCATCTGATACCATTAATCTAGGCATTGCGGAGGATGCTGCTAGTCTGCTTTCAAAAGCTACCTTCTGGTGGACTCAACCTCTCATGCGCAAGGGTGCTAAAGGTCAGCTCGCGAGGTCCAACGATGTCTTCTATTTGCCAAAAACACTTACAGCCAGTTATGTCGAACATTACTTTTCTACAAAGTACCCTCAAGGATCAGCAGCATTTGCTGAAGATGTGTTCACCTCCAATGGGACTGAACCTAATGCACAGTCTCTTGAAGGTGCAACTCGAACAGGATATGGCAGCACACAGACCAGATCAACTGAGCAAGAGGAATCTGTTATTCCTGAAGTTAGCATTGAAGATGGACATAAGAAGAAATTAACTCTCTGTCAAGCGTTGTTCCGAGCTTTTGGTGTGAAGTTCTTCCTGCTGGGTATCATAAAATTCTTGGCAAATATACTTGTATTTGCAGGACCTTTGCTGTTAAACGCCCTGGTGTCTTTCATGGAGAATAAGAATGAGCCGGTGAGAAATGGTTACTACTATGCGCTTGGTCTCTTCTTGTCAACTTTCCTTGCTGCGATGCTTGGTACTCATTTCAATTATCAAATATCTAAAATACAAGTCCAGGTTCGAGCAGCTTTGATTACGACTGTGTATAGGAAATCTCTGTCTGTGAGCGCCACAACACTGTCAGCATTTACAACAGGTCAGATTGTGAACTTTATGAGTGTCGATACAGGGAGGATAGTCAACTTTTGTAACAGCTTTCATGCCTTCTGGAGTCTTCCATTTGAGGTGGCCGTTGCACTTTATCTGCTCTACCAACAGGTATGTCCCTTGTCATTTTACATGATTTTTTAAAAGTTTGGATGAAATGAGGTGAAACTATGTGGAATCTTCTTCTCTTTCTCAGTGCATTGTATGCACTACAGAATTAATGTAGGGACAGATTGCAAACTTCATTTGATGACATTGACCAATTTGGTTGGACCACCATCTCCTCCCCAACAATAAAATGTAAATAACAAATATCTGATTTGATTAACAGTTCAATAGTTAGTGTAGCATTAATTGACTCAATGCATTACTTTACTTATTCCACATAGTAGCATTGCGCTTCCTATTACAATGTTTAAATTTCTTAATGAAACAACCAAGAGATTTGAATTGTTTCATGTATTTACGATGTGTCTTTGTGTAATTACTTGAATGAATAATGTTTAATTTCAAAGTAATTATTTATATAACAATTCTTTATTTTAATGATTATTACAGGTTGGTGTGTCATTCCTAGCTGGTCTAGCCTTTGCCATTCTTCTCATGCCTTTCACTAAGTGCCTTATGACAAAGATCCAGAAACTAAACACGGAGATGATGAAGCAGAAAGATGGCAGAGTAAAGGTAAATATAGAATGATCTTCAAGTGAATTTCTACATCAGCAAGCAACAGTATTTACAACCATTATTACATCAATGTGTTTTGAGTATAGTTATCTTCATGAGTGAAGCCCTAGAGGATTCATGTAGTCATCTCATGTTTACTTTTCAATCAAAACTAAAATTCAATTTCAAAAATTAGAAGTAGAAAATAAAAATGACAAAGAAGAAATTGTTATTTAATGTCCAATACAAACTTTTCTGAATGAAGTTGGACAGAAAGAAGATATCATAAGAGTTGTTGTTACAAAGTACTCTTTTTCACTGAGGTTTGGATTGAAATTTTGTGGGCTCAAGAAAAATGACACTGTGATAACTTTTACTTCTGATATATCATCTAGGGGGCATTTCATGAAAGCAATTTTCAGATATTTGATATGACAAGTCCTGTTTATCCGACAGTTACCAAAGTAACATGGCTTCTCAGCTAATCAAAATCAAGTGAAGATGTCAGATCTGACAACTTGTCATACAAGAAATGTTGATGAAATGCTCTCTAGGTTGAATATGTTGAAAGCTCAGAAATGTGCAATTGTATGTGCACTGACCACTGTGTGATTTTTTTTTTTCAAACAAGATTATGAATGAAGTACTGAACGGGATACGAGTGATCAAGTTTTATGCATGGGAGCGGCATTTTAAGAGACAGATTGATGAAATACGTCAAGATGAGCTGAGCAGTTTGAAAGGTATCAAGTACCTGGATGCCATGTGTGTCTACTTCTGGGCTTCCACACCGGTTCTCATCTCTCTCTGCACATTCACCACATACGCACTGATTGGCAATGACCTCACTGCAGCAAAGGTTTGTTCGAAAAGAGCAGGGGTAGTTTGAACTTTGTTGTCTCTCAGGTTGTAAATAAGTTTAGATAATGCATCAATGAATTAAGTTTTTTTTTTTAAAGCCATTAAATGAACATGTACTTAAGTTTATCTTGAACATATTATAAAGATCCTGTGCATTTTAATTAGATGTCATTTCCAGTCATCTGGCTCTAATTAAACTATCATTGACAGGGTTCATTATAAATGTGACAACCTACATCAATGAAAGTAAAGGCAGAACAGATTAAGATGTAATGAGGTTTATGGTTCACCACGTGGTTAGTCCTGAAAAGAACTATTGAGAGAGTAGAGTAGAAATGGAGAGGCTAGATAAAGAGTAGAATAGAGAAAAGAGGAATTCTTTTTTTTAGTCCTGTAAATAACTTTATACCAGATGAGAAGGCAAGAGGTGAAGGCTTATAGTGGAGAGAGGGCTTTACATTCTGAGCAGCTTGACTGTCTGCCTTTTGGATTTAACCCCATAGTAACTAGCATCAGTGTATGCCTTCTCTCTGATATATTTACCTACCTACCAGGTCGGCTAAACTGCCGAGACCTAGTACAAATCCTCCAGTTATTCCTGTCGTGCATGCAATTCTTCAGCTCGTCTGTGCCAACTACTCCAGCATCCGATTTCATGATGTCTAAGTATGTCTTGCGTTTTCTACCACGCCCCCGACGTCCATGCGTGGGCTCCCAAAGGATGAGACTGATATATTTGATGTACATGTATTTGCATTGTCATGAGCCAGGCACAATGTAAGAGGGATTACATCCACTTGGTCTACGAGCAATTCGTCCAATTATCTGATTGTCTAATACCGCATGGGATAAATCCATTTCGTCTACTAACAATTTGGTCTAATACATACTTGGTCTACTTATCACTTGGTCTAATGACCATTTGGTCAAATTACCAATTCGTCTAATTAACTTTTCGTCTAATTTCCTGTTTGTCTTATTTTGAGATGAATATTTGGTCTATTACCATTCTGTTATACAGGAAGTGACCAAGTGGTGATAGACCATGTGGATATTAGACGAAATGGACATTAGACAACATGGGAGTTACGTAGACAAAGTGGTAAATGTGCGAAGTGGCAATAAGACCAAAAAGCAATTAGACGAAGTGGTTGTAGACGAAATGGAATTAGACCATGTGGGATGAGACCAAGCATGCATTTATATTCAAAGTGGGTTTAGACAAATTGGCAATTTACCTGTAAGAGTATCCAATTCTCTTTCTGATTCTTTCTTCAGGTGTTCACAAGCCTTGCACTTTTTTCCATTCTGATTGGACCTCTCAATGCATTCCCATGGGTGCTGAATGGAGTCATAGAGTCCTGGGTATCCGTCAAGAGAGTCCAAGAATTCATGGATTTAGAAGAGTCAGACCTAGCCAGTTATTATGGCCCAGGTAAAGTATTTGGACCCTAAAACATTTCGGCGAGAATTTGCTCTGCATTTATTAAAAAGTATGAAGGATACCTACGTTTTTATAGTGACATTTAGGATTTTTGACCAGTGACCTAGGTTTACGTTATATGTGCTCTATAGTAGGCCTAAAGCATAAATTCTCTTGTAGTCCTGTCAATAAAACTGAAAAAAAAAAATTGTAAACCTGAGGAACCAGTTAGTGATCTCAACATTCAAATGCTTTTGACTTTCTTATTATTTGTTCAACTTTCTCAAACTCTCATAGATCTGTTTATTTGATTTGTCTGTTTTATACAACTTATCTGGTTTCTACTAGTGTTCCATTCTTTAATGCTGTTGTTTCCTCTGGGCACTTAAGTTAAACAATCAATTAATCAATAAAATATTTGAACGCATGTTACTGTATAAGGAGTTATTTTCATGAATTTCACATGCCCTTCCTCTCAAAATTCTCTTCTTTTAATATAAGGCCATTTATGGTAAAGAAAACATTGATCTAAAAAAATTGTGAAATTATCCACTCACAAATTTTCCACAACTACATGTACTCCAAAATGGCAAAAAAATTTTAGCTTAAAATTGTCTGTGTGGTATTTGCATGCTTTGTCCGCTTGCCACTCTTGACTCATGTTTGAAAGAAATGTTCATCGATGAAAGTAACATCATTACCAAATCCCCTTAACCCTTTTGGCTACCTCATGGGTATGTCATAATAAATAAACCTTCAATACTGGAAATAGTAAAAATATCAATTTGTTGCAGTTATTTTTGAAGCTGCTCGTTACCAGATAGTTGTAACTTTATGAATCAAAATCAAAAGATGCGTAAGACTCAAGGCTATTAAATCCCAAAATCTCTTGGCAGAAAGCAACATACATTGTAGGTGTACTGTATCCCAGAACGTAAGGTTAATATAAACATTGATGATCAGCATCTTATTTTGGTATATAAAATGTATTTTCATCATCAGGAAATAACCTCTCAGAAGGAGAACAGCTGAGCATCACACAGGGTACCTTTTATTGGGAACATCCTCAGAAGAAAGAAAAGACTAAAGATGGAGAGGACGATGATGGACAGAAGGATGATGAGAGAAACCAGTGTGAAGAGGATACCAGACATATGGATGCTGATGAAGAGCATTATCAACCATTGAAACTTCAAGACCTAAATCTAAATGTCTTTCAGGTAAAATGACACATCAGATTTATGTAGCAAAAGATGCAAGGTTGTTTTCAATGAAAAATTAAAAAATAATATGAATACATACATGTGCACAACTTTTATCATGTGCTGAATAAATTCATACATCTGCTAGTGCTTGTACTAGGACCTGATCAATTGAAAATAATATGAATACATGTACTTTACATTTATTAGGTGCTGAATACACTCGTACATCTATTAGTACTTGTAGTACCTGATCAATTTAAATAATATGAATACATTTACATAACATTTATTAGGTGCACTTATACATCTATTAGTTCTTGTAGAACCTTATCAATTAAATACAATGTGAATACATGTACTTTACCTTTATTAGGTGCTGAATACACTCATACATCTATGAGTACTTGCAGTACCTTATCAATTAAAAATAGTATGAATTCATTTACATAACATTTAGTAGGTGCTTAATACATATCTATTATGTACTTGTTGTAACTTATCAATGAAAAAATAATATGAATACATGTACTTTACATTTATTAGGTGCTGAGTACACTCGTACATCTATTAGTACTTGTAGTACCTTATCAATTAATACATGTACATAATGTTTATTAGGTGCTGAATACGCTCATATATCTACTTCCCATTTGCATTCACAGGGTCAGTTGGTTGGGGTAATTCGTAAACTTTATTAGGTGCTGAATACGCTCATAGATCTACTTCCCACTTGCATTCACAGGGTCAGTTGGTTTGGGGTAACAGTAAACTTTATTAGGTGCTGAATACACTCATACATCTATTAGTACTTGTAGTACCTTATCAATTAATACATGTACATAATGTTTATTAGGTGCTGAATACGCTCATAGATCTACTTCCCACTTGCATTCACAGGGTCAGTTGGTTGGTGAATTGGTAAACTTTATTAGGTGCTGAATACGCTCATAGATCTACTTCCCACTTGCATTCACAGGTCAGATTGGTTGGGGTAATTCGTAAACTTTATTAGTGCTGAATACGCTCATTAGATCTACTTCCCACTTGCATTCACAGGGTCAGTTGGTTGGGGTAATTGGTAAACTTTATTAGGTGCTGAATACCACTGCGTACATCTATTAGTACTTGTAGTACCTTTCAATTAATAATACAGTATATTAAGTTTATTAGTCGTCTGAATACGCTCATAGATCTACCTTCCCACTTGCATTCACAGGGTCAGTTGGTTGGGGTAATTGGTAACTTTATTAGGTGCTGAATACGCTCATTAGATCTACTTCCCACTTGCATTCCACAGGGTCAGTTGGTTGGGGTGATTGGTAAAGTTGGCTCGGGTAAGAGCTCACTCTTCTCAGCCATCTTAGCAGACATGGTCAAGGAGAAAGGGAGCATCAGCGTGGCTAGACTCGGTCAAGCTTTTGGACTGGCTACTCAGGAACCCTGGTTACAGCATGCTACGGTCAAGGAGAATATCCTGTTTGGCAAGACGTACAATGCTGAGAGATATAATAGTGTGGTGGAAGCCTGTGCTCTAATTGAAGATCTCAAGGTATGAAAAGAAATGATAATAATCTTATTAAAGGTATCATGGAGGATACTAACAAAAAGAATCATAGATCTTAAAAAAACTTTTTTTTAAAGAAATGATGGCGTTTGGGTTGTACATGTATGGAGGCTATCATCAGAGGAAGATTTTCAGATTTGAATTGAGAATGGAGGTCAAAGAGGTCAACATATGACATTGGTTTTAAGAACGGAGGCATACATCTATAGAAGACTTTTCTTGTTATTCTCATGTATGTTAAATGCTTTTAGATTTTGGTTATTACACAAGTAAACCCCTCACCAAAAGTTCTGCAAATCGATTTGGGCCGTTATTACTTGTCAGGTACGCTTTAGTTATTCCTGAAATTCATACCATTGGAAAGATAATTCATTCCCTATTTTATTGATATCCTATTTGTAATGATTGTGTCATGCTTCAATGCACGGAATATCAGAAATCGGAAAAAAAGTAAAAAGTCAAATGTTGCAAAATGCATTCATCAAAGTGAAGTTCCGCAACTCAAATTTAGGCCCTGATAACTTTTGGGGTATTTTCTAATTTTTTCTAATATTATACCATTGTCAAGTTTATTCATTCCTCTTTTCAATGACACCCTAATTGTAATGATAGTGTTGTTCTTGCATGCACAGAACACCTGAATGTTAGGACAAGTCAGAAGTTAAATGTTGCAAATTGAATGCCTATTGTGAGTATAATTGTCTGTTACGAGCAATTACAATGCATTTCGCAATTTTTCACTTTTTACTTTGCATTATATTCATGAGTTACATGTATGTGCATGCAAACATGATGTTACTATTCAAATACGGTATCAATAGAAAGAAGAAAATATCCCCAAAGTTATCAGGACGTAAAGTCGAGTTGCGGAATTTCAATGTGATCAATTAAAATGCATTTTACAACATTTAATTTTTATTTTTTTCCATATTCTGATATTCTGTGCATTGAAGCATGACACAATCATTACAAATAGGATATTAATGAAAAGGGAAATAAATTATCTTTTCAACGGTATGAATATCAGGAATAACTAAAGCGTACCTGAAAAGTTATCATGGACCAAATTCGATTTGCAGAACTTTTTGTTAGGGATTTATATATTTCTGAAGTGCATGAAATAAACTTATAAAAAAGAAATAATCAAAATTGTAATTGAATAAAACAATTATTAATGATCAGTCACATATCGATCAAGTGAAATTTAACCAGATTAATTCTGTTATCACTTTCTCTCTTTCTCTCACTCTCTATGTTATGCGATGTAGATACTTCCCGCTGGTGATGAAACAGAGGTTGGGGAGAATGGAATCACTCTGAGTGGTGGACAGAAAGCTAGGGTTGCCCTAGCCAGGGCTGTTTATCAGGTACTGTAAACGTGGAAATATTCGCGGTACATTTATTTTCGCGGATTTCGCGCAAAGATTGTACGGCGCGAATTTAAAAACACGCGAATATATGAGCATGATTTCTTATGCATGCTTGGAATGGGGTTTATTGCGCTCGTACATGAATTCAGCGCGAATTTAAGAACCCGCAAATATGTTTTGCGGCCTCTAAGCGCGAAAAATTAATCGCGCGAAAATAACAGCGAATACAGTATATGGCAAGACTGCACTTACATGTAGACATCCATAAGCCCCCCCCCCAAAAAAAACAAACAAAAAAACAAATAAATAAATATATAAATAAATTAAAAAATAAATAAATAAATAAAAAAAATAAATAATAATAATAATTAAAAAAAATATATAAATAAATAAATAAATAAATAAATAAATAAATAAATAAATAAATAAATAAATAAATAAATAAATAAATAAATAAATAAATAAATAAATAAATAAATAAATAAATAAATAAATAAATAAATAAATAAATAAATAAATAAATAAATAAATAAATAAATAAATAAATAAATAGAATAAAGATAAGTGAATTATAAAAGAAAAAAAAAGTAACAATAATGAATATAGAAATGAAAAGATTTTGAAAAAAAAGAAAAGATAATAAAATAAATGAATATATAAAAATGGATGTTGTTGATAAACCAGGTCTGCAGTTGCTATTCAGACTCAAATTTAAGCAACTTTTTTCTGTCATATTCCCTGAATTTATCACTCCATGTATTTTCAACTTTCACATCGATAGTCTTGTAATACATACTCATTCATCTCTCTAGATTTAGGGAAATGAAAGGATATTAACAAGGATATACAACTCTGTCTTTGCCTTTGAAATGAAGGTTAATTTTTTAATGATATGATCATCCATTTTGCTTCAGGATAGTGAAATCTATCTCCTTGACGATCCCTTGGCAGCAGTGGATGCAGACGTAGGACAGCACATATTCTCCAAGTGCATCATGGGATTATTACGGAGGAAGACACGTATCCTATGCACCCACCATACCCGCTACTTGATGGAGGCTGATGTTGTGGTGGTCATGGATGATTTCAAGATTGTGGATATAGGTGAGAAAGGGATCAAATGTTATCTTTTTTTTTCATTTGAGAAAATGAAAACGTTTGAAAGTTGAATGCATCTGATTGAGTAAAATATAACAAACTTGTAATTGGTTTTTAAACAATGGAGTCATGAATATTTTGTTGTCAATCTCTCTAAACCTTGTGAGGAAATTACATGTATTTTTTGCAAATTAGCCATTCCTCATGTTTCTAATTGTCTCTTCTTGCCTTCACAAAAACATTGAGCTTTGATCCTCACAGAAATTACAATGCATGTGTTGGGATTCATGGCGACTAGGTGCATGATTCTGATCTGTTGAGACAGCAGCAGAGGAAATACTTAGCCTTCTGCTTTGATTATATGCGAATGAGACTATGGAGTGAATTTCTACCATGTTATTTAAATTCAGAGCTGTGTTTTACCAACTCATTCGCAATTATTAATGACATTACAAATGACTGGTGATTAGTTATTGTGCTAAATTATAAAGCATGTGATTAGTACAGCAACATGGTCCAGTCGTTCGTAAAGTTGTTTGTAACTTTACGGACGACTTGGTGAAACACATCCCAGGATTATTTCATGAATTAATTTGTTTTTATCCAGGTCCTCCTAGTGTGGTATTCAAGCAATCCCAGTTTTCTACTCACATCAATTATGCCAAACATGACGAGGAGGACAAGGAGACTTTGATAGAGGTCAAAGGTCAAGGTGCCGATGCCAAGAAACTTGTAGAAGAGGAAGAGAAGGAGGAAGGCACAGTCAAGTTTGGGGTGTACAAATCCTATTGGAATTCTGTGGGAACGGTACTAGCCCTTTGTGTTCTGCTCTCCTTCGTCCTTATGCAAGGTAAAGTTATTCAAGTGTTGAATCTCTATTATGTAGAGTCTTCATAATAACAAAATTTATAATCCATGCATATCCACTCCAAAGAGTTAACAAACAGAATACATGAATTATAATATATAAATAGTGGACAGTCTAGAATACAATAGACTGGAATATATGTATGACACATACTAAATTGTCCCAAGTGCATGTTTGTTTCACCAAGGCCGCAGGCCGAGGTGAAATAGATTTGCACGAGGGATAATTTAGTATGTGGAGTTCATATAGTCCAGTAATATTGTATGATGGAACGTTCACTATTTATTATAGTAAAATAGTTTTATCTTTGCCAAATTTTTGGTGCTAATTAAGCTATTGTGACGTATATTTGCTCCACATATCAAATGTTTTGATCTTTTGTGCGCACCAGTTTGCTATTATTATGCACGAGCACAATCAGGCAAACGATAGAATCGATACTCTCTCCATATATTTAACACGGGCTTTACCCTACAAAAACCGATGGTTATATTTTACATATGTATAATATAACAAATTGAAGGTTGATCACGTGGTACTAATCTATCCAATGACTATGCTTATTTTTCTACCAGTATTTACTATCAAAGAATAGATCAACACTAGATTACATATCTTAAGTAAACAACATTAGATATAATAAGAAAAAATTTCTCATATACCCTTCATTTATCTGTAAGGTATGAATATACTGTGTACATCAGAACACAATTCTGTGAGGTAAATGATACTTTGTTTTGTAGACTACTGTAATAATTTGACCTGTTTATAATTTATGTGATATTTCTATCTGAGGTTCAAAGAATATTAGTGACTGGTGGTTATCATACTGGGTCAATCAAACCAAGAATCAGACTACCAATACACCACGCCAATTATCTTTGATTGAACCTATCTACATGTAACTCTTATTCTACAGTAGCAGACGCAGACCGGAGTCACACTATGAACTTACCGGGCCCATGGGTAAACATAATAGAGCCGCTTTTGTCCCCAGACAATTGGGGCCCCCGAAATGCATTCAATTCGATTTTCTTGGATCTGCGCCTGTTCTATTGTCTGTTTTCATTATAGGTTCAAAGAATATTAGTGACTGGTGGTTATCATACTGGGTTAACTAAACCAAGAACCAATTATCATTGATTGAACATTTCTAACTTGTCTGTTTCCATCTTAGGCTCAAAGAATGTAAGTGACTGGTGGTTATCATACTGGGTCAACCAAACCAAGAATCAGACTACCAATACACCACACCAGTCATCATTGATTGAACCTACCTACATGTAACTCTTATTCTATTGTCTGTTTTCATCTTAGGCTCAAAGAATGTTAGTGACTGGTGGTTATCATACTGGGTCAACCAAACCAAGAATCAGACTACCAATACACCACACCAGTTATCATTGATTGAACCTATCTACATATCCTTGGGTCTGAGAACTCAATACTACCAGTAAGTAATATCAGTAAGGATTTCCTATTGGCATATAATATATCTTCTGTTTTAGGGAGAATTTCAACTATTCGACCAATTTACCGGTGCTTATATGCTTATCAAGTCATAATGATACTAATGTATATCATATCTATTGTACACCTGGGAGGTGTGAGGCACTGTAGATAAAATGCCTTGTTTACTTATGTCCTGTTGAGGAACAACTCCATGTCCTTTATATCTAAGAGGTTGTACCATTCTGATTGTTTCGCTACCATTTAAAAAAAAATTCTTAAGGCTTTGAATGAAAGAAAGCAAGTTACTGATATCTTTGATAAAAGACTGAGTAATTGAAAATAAACAGCATCATTGGATTTATTATAAAAATAAGAAGCTTTGTGGAGCAAATGTGTTTTTTTTTCTTCATTGAAATACATGTATGTTGTTTTTCTCTCCTGTTTTTTTTTTTTATCAGGCCTTTGGATGAGGGTAATTCAGACAAGAGTTCTTCATCTTCTTTAGAATTCTACCTAGGCATCTATGCAGGTTTGATAGGTGCCAATTCTGTGTTCACACTGCTGAGAGCGTTCTTGTTTGCATATGGAGGTATACATGCTGCTACAATGATCCATGATGGACTACTCAAAAGCATTCTCAGGGTAAGTCTTCTGTCTGACTCACTAATGCTTCAGTCACGTTTCCACTGGCATGTGGAAAAAAGCCATTTGGGCCATTTTAATATAATGCAGCTTGTACAAAATGGTTGAAACGGCCACAGTAGAAATGTGACTTCAGCATAAGTTACACAACAATGGTCCAGTGCTAGACTCATGGCTTCACTTTGGGGTTGAAACCATCCAGGTCTGCAAAGGTACATGGTTCTGTTCGATAGAGGCCATCAGGTTTTCTATGGTTTGTACTTCCCAAAAGGAAAAAAAAACAACAAACAAAACAGGTGCTTGTCTGGATGTTACCTATCAAAAGCGATGTTTAATTTGCTCTCGTTTTTAAGCAATTATTACATAATTTCCTGCAAATACCATTGGTTTGTGGTATTTTTTGCTATGCTTCAGATTTGGTATGATCAAGAATGGAAACTGTTCATTATAACCACTACTCAAGATTATCTTTAAACAGTCTTTAAAGCGTTAATGATTTTCAAGGCTTTTCCCCACCACTTTTTTATTTGATTGTTCTTCTTTCTATATCATACTGTTGTTACGCTATTTTCATGTTATTATTTAATTTACTGTTTTATTATTTCTTTTACAATATATATTTGTAATTTGTTTATTGAACTATGGAAAAAATAAACTTGAACTTGAATACTGGTAGTACTTTTTTCAGTTGCAGATTTGAAGTGTAGCTTAAGGTAAATAAGTGTTCTTTTCTTCTTCAGGCTCCTATTTCATTCTTTGATGTCACACCTGTTGGTCGAATCATAAACCGCTTCTCGTCTGATGTGTTCACCATTGACTTTGGTCTTCCATTCATACTCAACATCCTCATGGCCCAAGCATTCAGTTTTCTTGGTACAGTGGTAATCACTTGCTATGGTTTGCCTTGGTTTACGCTGTGCCTCATCCCTATTGGCGTGATGTATTATTTTATTCAGGTATGTGAATATTGTACGTTCGTGAATCTGTACAGAACCATTTTGTTGTGGAAACACCTGGTAGATATCTAGTTATTCATAGAGCTTAGCTGTTTTCTTATTTGTTATAAAAATTGTGGTAACTTATGTACTGTTGGATATTTTTTGCCAGATTATACATGTAGGTATGCATATACTTAGTAGTCCTGAGATATGTTTTCCCCTTGATACATGTATGAGCATCCAATATGAATGTTAACCCTAATACTCCTGGGGTATTTGATCCTTGTCATCCGGGGGGGCGGGGGGGGGGGGGGGGGCTTTATGGCCCCCCCTTAAGATCTCGGCCGCGGATCGCGCGATCGCGGCGAAAATTGCACGGTGGTAGAGAATGACGTACATGGTGCATAGGTAAATTTCACTAAATTCATATATTTTATTTTATATGAATTAATTATGGTCATTTATTCATGAGATCATACCTTTTACTCAAGTAACTAAATAAAGCTCCATAGAATGCTAATTTTTAGTGAAAATATTCTTTATAGCATTCCTAACAATTTTGAAATGAAAACAATTCGGTACCAAGATCGATTTCTTATGTATTTTATTGTTTCTTTAATTTCTTATGTATTTCTTTGTTTTTTCGACCTTTTGTTTCTTTTTTTGTTTATTGGTCAAAATTGATTGCAGAATTTTTTTGAAGCGTATATTGATGCTAAAATAAATTATTTTAGCCAATGAAATTGAAAATAACCATATTTTTGTGAATTACTTGAGAAACTCTATTTGCAATCACGTTTTTAGAGTGTTTCGGTCTGACGGATATTATTTTGAAAATCGTGCAGTTTGTAACCGTATGCCCGATTTTTGCGAAAATGGTTTCAAAAGATGCGCAAGACTTGAAAGTAAAAAGTCAGCGAGCGGCACGGTCAAAAAATTACGCGCGGCAGGATTTATCGCGAAAAATGTTGAGGGGGGCCATTATGGCCCCCTCCCCCCACCCCCTCCCCCCCCCCCCCCCCGGGAGTATTAGGGTTAAGTAATCTCTTATATATATGACATAATTATTTGAATGTGAAGTAATCTGCTGTCCATGTATTCTTTTGATATTCTTTGAAGATTAAGTTCCAATTAAAAGTACAATACAATATTATAAGTAGTTGGATTCCTATAGTTCAGAAAATTCATTTGCCAAATCAAGAAGTCACTTTTCAAATTGCTTTTCTTGTTTTCTTCAGAATTATTATCGTAAGACATCTAGGGAATTACGTCGTATCTACAGCATTTCAAATTCAGCTATCTACAGTCATTTCTCAGAGACTCTAGCAGGGTTAGCAGTTATCAAGGGTATGAGGGCAACTAGAAGGTATGTATACAGTGCCCTGTAATGTATAGAGTTACGATAAATTCAAAATCAATAACCAATCAGGATTCTTGTTGTAACATGTTCCTCTTGCATAAAAGTCTCAATGTGAATCAATACGAATGGTTTCAAATTTTCAATAAACAATTATGGTGTTGTGAATGCTTGTTAACATAGCAAAGTGTATTTTTGATGTTATGATAATAATTGAAAGTAAAGCCCATAAGCAAAATGAATCTTGTCATGCATGTATGTATATATACACACATGTTCGTGTTGCATGGGTTCAAGTCTATTCAAAACAAACAAAATTCATTTTATTTAACTTAGATTTCGTCTTGAAAATCGTTCTAAGTTGGAGTTGAATCAACGAGCCTGGTTTAGTAGTAACACAGTCACCTACTGGCTAGCCTTTAGGTTACAGATGATTGGTGTTGGAATGGTGACAGCTGTTGCTGTCATAGCAGTACTTGAGCATCATTTCCAGACTGTAAATGCAGGTGGGTAGATTAAAGACAGTCGTGAGTTCTTTTACGTGTAAATGATTGCAGATCCAGAGAAACTGTATAAAATTGATATAAAATTATTATAATTCACAAGATATGTGTAGTTTGTTTGAGGCAGTAAAAAATATTTTGCATGAAGACAACTTGGTGGAAACAGGGCAGGATCATTCAATAGTCATTTATTTTCAAGAAGTTATGATTACATGTACCTTTTAATTGAAGTGAAATGACAAAATGACACAACCAGCGAGTGAAATATACATGTATTTCAATGTACATTCCAGCAAAGGTAGAAAGAAGTAAATGATGAAATATTCATTGGCTATGGAAATGTATTTCACAGGCAATATATGTAATGAAGTAGTATTTTCTGTGAACTCTGTGTTTTTCCTCAAATTACTAACAGTGCATTACAAAATGAATAGGGCTTCTCTTCAAAATAATCAATTTTTTGAATAATTTCTATTCATCATTTTTACTCATTTTTTTTTTTATTTATTTTTTTTTTTTTTACAGAGCACACATGAAACATGGACATATTTACCCACAAATTTGACATTTTTAAAATTATTCTGCTGTATTCTTTGATGTTTTGGTTGATGACTTCAGCAACTTGTGTTTCCTTTTGATATGATTAATCACATACTTTGGAACAATACAAAATTGATAATGATAAAATCAATGATGGTATTTTATTTGTTTGTGACATGTAGGTCTTGTGGGACTTGCTATATCCTATGCCTTGTCAATCACCAACCTGCTCATCACTGCTATCAACACATTGACAGAGACAGAGAAAAACATGATCAGTGCAGAGCGTACACATCACTACACTGTAGCAATACCCTCCGAGATGCAAGGTGGTTTGGTTCAGGTAAATGATGACCTCATTCAGTTGTACTTCTTTCTGTGTATCTGAATAGGAAACTAGATAGAACTAGGTACTTTCTTTGCTATTGTTGGACTGATGATTGAACATTTTAGATTTCCTTTGAGTTGACCTTATTTCTATTCAGCTTTGGTATTCAGTTCAGCTTTATTACACTCTTGATGCTTATGTTTTCATCCGTTTCCTATTTGACTTTCACCCTCCTTTTCTATCATTCCTTTCCTATTCGGATGTATTCATTCATTACATTCCTTTTGTTCAACATTCATATTATATAATCATCACAACATGTTATTCATCTCCATCCTCTTATCTCTCATTGGTTATTCTAATGAATTGGACTGTTTCATTTTAGTTGGGTTGTTCTATTCTCTTTAAGTTCATTGGCTGTCTTTGAGTTGATTTAAATATTGTTATGTTTCCCTAGTTTCCATTCAGATGTTCGACTAGGCAGGCCACATTATAAATACCGATGGCATTGTGATTAAGGCGTCTTCTCCAATCAAAAGGCGTCAGTTTCCCGCGTCTTCCTGGGAAAGATTCGACTTTCAGCTTTTAATATGTTTAACATGTTTATGCTGTATTAAGATTTCGGGATTCTATTCAAAAGCCGATAAATCGTCTTTTTGAACAAAAGCCGCTGGAAACTGACGCCTTTTGATTGGAGAAGGCGCCTAAAGTGAGATTTGAGATTCGATATCCAGAGATCAAAGAATACCAGACATCTTGCCTCCAGGGTATTCTTAGGTTTCTTCATACTATTCGAGTAACCACGCTACACTATTTTTTATAATTACACATGATGATGTCATTTCTTATGCCTTTATAACATTGTGGATTAAATACAGCTCCATTTTAAATTAAAACTACCTGGTATGTGTGGAAGCAAAACTCAAATAATAGTTTGAATAAAAGCTTCTAGTTTGTTAGAGTTTCATTGCACCAATATAAATGATAGAGACCAGTGCCTAAATCAAAGTAGAGTATAAAGTGAAACAAACAGGTCACAATTTTTGTCAATCTTGAAAATTTGTAGAAACTTGTAAGTATTTATGTGTGAGGATATCATGTGCATATGATCTCAATATAATTTCTTCATGTTCTCCCCAAAATGAATATGTCATTGTTTTTTTTGTCCCCGCCGAACGAGTTTTTGTCCCCGCCGAACGAGTTCGAGCAGGGGACTATGAAACGGGCTCTGTACGTGTGTATGTGTGTATGTATGTGTGTGTGTCCGTCCGTTCTGCGTCCTAATGTTGAGTTCAAATTTGCTACTCCTTCGCCATTTTTCATCCGATTTTCGATCCGTTCGCTTATATGATAGCACTAGGTGATGGCTACCAAACTTCTTCACAGAATTTTGACCTTTGACCTTGACCCTGATTTTTGACCTATATTGTTAATGGCTACAAATGCCTCCTTCGCATTTTCATCCGATTTCGATTCTGTTTGCTTTATATATAGCACTAGGTGAGGCGAACAAAACGTGTTCACGGAATTTTGACTTTTGAACCCCTTGACCTTTGACCTTCATTTTTGACCCTATATTGTACTTGGTACAAAAATGCTACTCCTTCACCATTTTTCTTCCGATTTCGATTCCGTTTGCTTATGTATAGCACTAGGTGATGGCTACAAAATTTCTTCACCGAATTTTTGACCTTTTGACCTTGACCATTTATTTTACCTATATTTGTTAATTGGCTACAAAATGCTACTCTTCGCCATTTTCATCCGATTTCGATTCCGTTTGCTTATGTGATAGCACTAGGTGAGGACAACAAAACTTTGGTCACAGAATTTTGAATTTGACCCCTTGACCTTTGACCTTCAATTTACTTTGTTAGCATGCTACAAAAAAGCTACTCCTTCACCAATTTCATCCGATTTCCAATTCCCTGCTGTATTGTGATAGCACTAGGTAATAGCTACAAAACTTCTCAGCAAGAATTTGACTTTGAACCTCTTGACCTCCATATTGTAAATTGCTACTAAATGCTTTACTTCCTTCGCACATTTTCAGTCCGATTTCGATTCGTTTTGCTTATTGTGATGCACTACGTGATGAGACTACAAACATTCTTCATCAGTTTTACTTTGACCCCTTTGAACCCTTTTGACACTTGTTCGTTACGACAAGTTATTGATAATTGGCTACAAAATGATACTACTCCTTCACCATTTTTCACTCGATTTCAATTCCGCTTCCTTTTATGTAGATAGATTAGTATGGCTAACAACTTCTCACAGAACTTTTGACCTTTGACCTTTTGACCTGATTTTTGACCTATATGTTAATCTGGCCTACAAATGCCTACTCCTTCGCCATTTCATCCGATTTTCGATTTCCGTTTCTTAAATGTAGCCACTCGGTGAGGACTACAAAACTTCCTTCACAGAACTTTGAACCTTGTAACTTTGAAACTTGATTTGACCCATATTGTTATTGGCTTACAAAATTCTACTCCTTCGCCATTTTTTACCCGATTTCGATTCTGTTTGCCTTATGTGATAGCACTGATCGTGATATAATGGGAATATTACATTATCGGCGGGGACATAT
Source organism: Paracentrotus lividus (assembly GCA_940671915.1). NCBI lineage: Eukaryota > Metazoa > Echinodermata > Echinoidea > Camarodonta > Echinidae > Paracentrotus > Paracentrotus lividus. The sequence goes on from CALNVZ010000174.1 coordinate 12,014,776, forward strand.
ATTACGCATCGCGTAATTTACTAATCCACTTGTTTTATAAAATCCTGATTGATTGCCAGGTAGGTGTATAATATCTGTAAATCTTGTGTGTTACAGGCACCCGCTCTGTGGCCTCACAGTGGTGTCGTCAAGTTCCACAATGTCCACTTCTCGTACCGGGAAGGCAATGCCAAGGCCCTTGATGGGGTCTCTTTTGAGACTCTCCCTGGTGAGAAGATTGGCATCGTTGGAAGGACTGGGTCTGGCAAGTCTACATTGTTCCTGGTCTTGTTTAGGATGGTCCAGATCCAGCTTGGTACTGTGTCTATTGATGGCCTCAACCTAGCTGAAATGGCCCTGGAAGATGTCAGGTAAATCACAGGAATCATTTCTTCTTAATGTTGGATAACTGCATTAAGCTAAATTGCATTTACACATATAAATGTCCACTGATCATCTTATTACTTTGTGCTACCTTAATTTGATTTTGGTTGATTTTAATCTCCTTTTATTCTTAATATGCAGCAGAGGAAATATGAATTGTATTCATGGTCATATTTAAGTTACATGTACATGTATAACCAACAAATATATATTTTCCAGTTTGTCCATTGCTCAAGTATAATCAATGACAAACACATGGCTCCATTTGAAACTCCTCCCTCAAGCTGTACAAATTATGTCTATGTGAATATGTATACTTCCTAGTTCGAGACTAGCCATCACACCCCAGGACCCCTTCTTTTTCAGTGGTACAGTCAGAGAGAACTTAGACCCCGTTAGTCTATGTAGCAATTCAGAGCTCTGGTGTGTCTTCGAGAAGTGCCACACTAAGGATGTAGTCAACCTGTACAAATTATGTCTTTGAAAATTATTTCCTAGGTCGAGACTAGCCATCATCCCTCAGGACCCCTTCCTGTTCAGTGGTACAGTCAGAGAGAACTTGGACCCGGTTGGTCTATGTAGCGATTCAGAGCTGTGGTGTGTCTTAGAGAAGTGCCATATTAAGGACGTGGTCACCCGGTTAGGTGGTCTGGATGCAACGGCTGGGGAAGGAGGGAAACAGTTCTCCACCGGTCAGAAGCAATTGGTGTGTCTGGCTCGAGCCATGCTTACCAAGGCCAAGGTAGGTCAAGTTTGTTCTTTAGAAATTGATTCGGTCAATTGCTAATTGGTCTAAACTCACATCGACAAAAGCCTGTTTGGTCTCATCTCACATGGCCTAATTCCATTTCATCTACAAATACTTGTCTAATTTCCACTCGCCTATTTACGATTTTGTCTTATTCCAATTTCGTCTAATGTACAGTTTGTCCAATGTCCACGTGGTATAACACCACATTGTCACTTCCAGTAACAAACTGGTTATAGACCAAATATTCATTTGGGAATTAAACCAAAATGGAATTAAACGATTTGGCTATTAGACAAATTGGCAATGAGACCAAGCGATTATTTAGACCAAGTATGTATTCGACCAAGGAAAATTTAGACCAAATTGTTAGTAGACCAAATGGGATTAGCCCATGTGGTATTAGAAAACAGAGAATTGAACAAATTGCTGTTAGACCAAGAGGATATAAACCATTGATTCTTGTCTCTGAGTGGCTCAAAGATGTATCAAATGAATGCAAAATTTCCAGTAATAATTTTTATATCAACATTCTTCGCCAACCTAAACTGTGCAATTGAAGCCATATCCCAAACTAGATATTTTGTTGATGTCACATCCACAGGCAATGGCCTCAAAATTTCCTTCCTTTTGTTCTGGTGATCAGTAGCCCTGCAGCATGATAGATGATGCTTCGTGCAAGTCAAATAGATATACCTTATTTAACCCTAAATAAAGAACTGGTGGTGATTTTATGGGAGCTGTCAACTGGTGGTGGGGGGGGGGGGGTGGGGGGGGGGGGGGGGGGGCCCATGATGCCCCCTAAGATCTCGGCCTGCTGATCGCCGTCGACGCTCGCCAAAATTTTGCTACGTGGTAGTGTGTATGTAATCTACAAGACGCGCTGTTAATGTTTTCCGAAATAATATCGTTTGATTTTATATGAAATTACGTTATGCTAATTTATCATAAAGATCATAGTTTTTGCTCTCTAATTGGAAAAAAAAAAAGCCTCGTAGGTGAAATGCTAATTTTGTGTTTATTATTCTGTATAATGGCATCCAGAACAAATTGTTAACTCTGAGAAAAAATTAATCGTATCGAAGATTTATTTCTATGTATTTTATTGTTTTATGAAATTTCTATGTATTCTTTGTTTTTTTTGACCTTTTTGTTTTTCTTGTTTTTTTTTCGCAAATAATCTATTGAAGAACGATTTTCGCAGCACTAATTTATGCTAAAAATAAATTGCATTTTCAGCCCATGAAAGTTGAATCAATAATCATATCTCTGTTATGAATCAGGTGAGAAACTCAATTGCATTGACTTGTACTACAAAATCACGTTATTTGAGCCGTTTTCCAAGTCTGAGGATATTTTGAAAATCGTGAGCAGCGGAATTTGTACGGTATGAACCGATTTTTGCGATAAAAATGGTCTTCAAACAGTAATGCTGCAAGAACTTGAAAGTGTCTAAGTCAGTGGAGCGGCGATCAAAAATTTCGCAGCAGCGGAGTGGTCGCGGAAAAATGTCGAGGGGGGCGCCATGATGGCCCGCCCCCCCCAGTCCAATTAGCGGGCTTAATGAAGAAGGCCTTGTTAGGTTCTAATTAATATTCTAGTAATTTGTAGAGTTATCATATAAGTATATTGAAATAATAATTAAATTAAAAAAGAAGTTCAAACATGTTTTTAAATCTTCAAAATTGAACAATTTGTAATTTTTCCCTTTTTACTTCATACAAGGTGCTCTGCATTGATGAAGCCACAGCTAGTGTTGACATGGAAACTGATGATCTGCTTCAACAGGCAATCAAAGAGGAGTTCCGATATAACACTGTGCTGACGATAGCTCATCGAGTGAACACCTTACGGGATAGTGATCGCATCTTAGTGATGAACGACGGGAAGGTAGTACAGTTTGGAAAGACAGAGATCAGCACGTTGGAAACATGATGTGTGCTGATAAACAAGTTTTTTTTTATTGCCTTACGTTGTATCTACAACGGGTATGATCAGCTCGTTGTGTACTAAGTCTACAGATATGGAGGATGCAAAATAGAGAACATCCCTCTTGTCGACCATTTATTTCACTTTCCATTGCACGAATCAATGAAAGCCTTGAATGATTCAAATTATTAGACATCGATGAATATGCATGTCTTTGTTTCACCTTCAAATAAAAAAAAAATGTTGTCCACCCATTTGACAACCAAGCTTTAGGGGGCTTTGTTAGAAAAAATAAATAAAAGATAAATGACAAAATATTAAACTTGCAAGCCGTAAAATACAGCATAGCATAATTGGCATTGGTCAAATATCATTTTCGCTCGTCAATTTGACCAAAAAGGAATTTGTAAAATGTAACAGCTTATATATTTACATACAAATATTCAGGGAAATTGGATCTTGTCGCTCGCAAACAGTATGTGGCAAAATTTAATGCGGCTGAATTAGAACTTTGCCCATACAAATTTGAGGCAGGATGGAAAAATGGCCTAAAAGACGTTTTTGAATTATCAAAACCGCTGTAATTAAAAGTTCTAAAATATTAAATTCAGTTGTCGCCGTCGTTGATAAAAGAAAGGGTAGATTCCGCAAAATAATCCAAATATTTATGAGCCAATCTTCCTTCTAAGTAAACCCCTCCCAAAAAGTTCCGCAAATCGACTTTGGGCCATGATAACTTTTCAGGTATGCTTTAATTATTCCTGATAATCAGACTATTGGAAAGATAATTTATTCCTCCTTTTATTGGTATCTAATTTGTAATGATTGTGTTATGCCTCAATGGACAGAATGTCAGAGTATGGAGAAAAGTAAAAAGTCAAGTGTTGCAAAATGCATTTTTATTCATTAAATTGAATTCCAAAACTCGACTTTAGGCCCTGTTAACTTAAGGGGTATTTTATCATTTTTATTGAATTTTATACCATTGTCAAGTTCATTTATCCCTCTTTTCAATGATACCCTAATTGTAACAATAGTATTGTTCTTGTATGTACAGAACACCTGAATGTTAGGACAAGTCAGAAGTCAATTGCGAGATACTCAGTTTGAGCAATAACAATGCATTTCGCAACTTTTTGCTTTTTACTTTGCATTATATTCATGAATTATGTGCATTCAAACATGATGTTACCATTGCAAATAGGGTGTCAATAAAAAGAAGAATAAATGAACTTTTCAATGCTACAGAAATTGATAGTGATTAAAACCCACATTAAAATGTATCAAGGTTCAAAGTTGTGTTACAGAACATTTAAACTAGACATTATCTTTGAGTTTGCAATGCATTCAGGTGGTATTCAGGGGTTCTGTGGACCCAGGCATGACCTCACCATGAAAAATTAGGTATAAAAAAAAATATGAATAAATGAACGTGACAATCATATAAAATAAAAAAAACAAACTATAAAATACCCCAAAAGTTATCAGGGTCTAAATTGGAGTTGCGGAACTTCAATGTGATCAATAAAAGTGCATTTACAACATTTGACTTTTTACTTTTCTCCATATTCTAATAATCTGTGCATGGAAGCATGACACAATCATTACAAATATGATATCAATAAAAAGGGGAATAAATTATCTTTCCAATAGTCTGAATAACAGGAATAACTAAGGCATACCTGAAAAGTTATCATGGCCCAAAGTTGATTTGCGTAAATTTTTTGGAGGTGTTTATTAATACCAAAAGCCATAATACTGTGGTGGGCAATGTCCCTGTCGTGTAGGATAGGTCTACCTTTTAACTGGTTGTTGGCAAAAATCTTGGTTTTCAGCCTGGTGGTCGTGATCGTCAGCATCTGGGTTTTCGTGTACTTCTCCTTCCGCGACGCAAAAAATTCCTCTTTCCTTTGACTCCGGCCTTGTAAGTGGTTGACATGTTGCCATTTTCTGCGGTTTTTATGTCGATCTCGTAGGACAACGGACCGGTCTGAGAAATTATTGTTCCCAGTATCTAAGTATTGTGGACACTGAAATTCTGAGCGAATACTGGATCGCCTATGTCAAATTCTCAGGAAACCTATGTGCCGTCCTTTGCGGTCTGATTTCAGAGATTGACATCGACTTTCTTTTGACGTCCGGATAGATGGCATCCAGTCTCGTCTCAAGCCATATGTTCATGAGCATGGCGGCTGGAGAAATTCCGGTGGTAGCATTTTCTGTTGTGCCATACACAAGGAGGAAACATGTATACCGAGTTTCGAGTGCCCCTCCTTCTAGTTATACAGTCCCGATTTTACGGTTTGACCAGCGTGTTCTGCCTGTGCATTTGTAGTGGAGTGACACATTGAACTCTTCACATGTTTGGTTGCATTCTGTGACTGACATGAATTCTCTGAATTCTGAACTTGTGAACAAAGTCCCGTTGTCAGATACTACCATCCGAGGTAGTCCGTGAGGCGCTCTATTGTCTCAACTGATGTCGTGGATGACATCACTTGGACTTCACTCCTCTTTGCCTAGCCATAGGCGTAAAAAATGACTAAAAGCATTTTACGATTTGTCTATCCCACCTTCAATACCTCGGTGAAAAGAGGGGAAAATTCAGTGTATGGGCCTATTGTAGACCGATTGACTTTTCGAAGTAAAAATAAATATATACTGAAATGATTGAAATTGATTAAAACTTTAGATTGAGGTCTTATTAGGTGGGGAGGAATGACTGCTCAGAATGACAGGGTTAATTAGGAGCTATATAGGCCAATTCGGCAATATGGGAAAAAAAATTTTCATCTGAACATTAATAATCGCTAAAATTTTGCCTCGCAAAAGAAGTTTCAATACCTCCATAAAGATGTAATCACCGATGTTCGTCACCCATAAGCAATTCCCCTTTACTCTATTTAAAAAAAGAATAGATTTATGACGAAAAAAATTGGGGAAAAAAAATAATGAGTTACATTGCCAATGTAAATGATAGGGTTGGACCTGACAAGTGTTGTTCTTTTCTATGCACTTTTCTGTGCAATTTCTTCCCATTTTGCTTTTTTTTTTACTTTGGATGAACTCAAATCCTTGAAACTGGTGAACAGTATCGCCTTATTTGCATCAACTTTATCTACAAGTATATTCAAGATTCCATTTTTTTTCTGTCTCCAAAAATACATATTTTATCACTTGAAAACAATGATTATTTAATGTTCATTTTAAATGCTTATAACTTTAACATGATTGCATTTTATATTAATAAAAAATGGCGTCACAACTTACCACGTACGTGGGTACAAAACTATCACTGTTGAAATATGTACTGGAGGAAATAACTGCTTCTCATTAAGTCGAAATATCAAACTTTACATTAGCAGAAATGACAGAAGAAAACATCCAAATACTGCTTGTAAAATAATCAAAGGAGAAAACTTGACAAAGTCTCAAAATGAAGGACATTAACCTTCTCCGCAATCTCCTCCCACTGTGCTCGTTTGACTTTTGTTGAACTGACATCTTTAAAACTGTGAAACATAATGAATTTGTTTTCCTCTACTTTATCAACTAGAAGTTGCAATTAGTTTTGGGATAAATCCATGACGAATTTGAGAGTAGAAAAGAAAAAAGGTAATTGTGATCGAAGTTACAGGACATACCTTTGAAAGCAAAGGAACTTGAATGATATACATGTAGAGCTAATATGCAATAATTAAACATTACATGCCACTTAACGAGTCTCTAAGCAAATGAGCTTCTGCCCACACCCCCTCTCACATTTTGGGTATAATTACATGTAGTAAAATACGTGTAAAATCATCTCACTCTGAATCAAATCAGAGGAAGGTGCTAAAAGGTTTAATATTGTTCCAAAGTTCCACAAAATACCAGAATTTTCCAGTTTATTGTCCGTTATTTTTTAAATGATTTTTTGAGAAAATACTTTTGACTAATGAGATTTTCCTTCAGGTAGTCTCAAAACTTGGCGGTTTGGCAAGATGTTTCAACTCTGTCACATAGGCTTTGATGTTTCACTTTTTTCTGATGTTGCCTGTTGAATATTGGATAAGTGAAGAAGAGGGCTGATTTACCTGTAACACCTGTCAAAACTACTTGTCTGGATTGCTATGTGAAGCAGGGGGTGATGGAATGAAGGACACTGATCTCCACTGCTTTTTTTCAGTGCATCGTTTACGTCTCTTGCATGTTCTCAATGTTGTGATCTCTTCCTGCCTTCTTGAGACAGCTAAAACATGCCTGATTGTCTTTCATGAGTTGGTATCTCTAGATCACAGAATCTTGAATCCTCTCCTTCTTTCAGTGGACGGAATTTCCCTAAGTCATTCACAATTGCATTGGCCATGAATCTAGGATCGCCGAAAATAGAATCAAGGTAGGCCCAGGCTGCATCATAATCGTTGCTAATACCTCTTATCAGATCTAATGACTTCCGTTGGAGACAGGTGCGCAGTATTGTGATAGCATCTCGTTTACTCTATCTGGCATCAATTAGGTGGTGGAAGTCAGATCTAAACGTAGAGTAGCCTCTATCATCTCTGATGAAACGCGGAAGTCTTGGCCTTTCACTTTAATCTGGCATGCATCAGCATCAGTTGTAGGTTGTTTAAACTTGCAGTAGCCAATTTGACCAATGAAAATCAAGTTTCTTTTTTTCAGTTGCTCTAGGAAGAGGTTCAGTGATGCAGACATTGCCTCATTATCACTGCTTTCTTCCATGGATTGTTGTTGAGAAACTTGACAGGCGATTCCTAATGACAAGCTTTTTCCGAAGCAGTCCTGCTGAGATGCATCCTGAGATTGTCAAATGCACAATAATAATTACCATTTTTTAATGTAGTAATTCACTCTGCAATGTGTGTAAAAAATACCATTTTAGCCTTACATGTCGGCATGCTTTCGTGAGTACATAGAGTTTTTACTCGGGTTCTATTTTTTGTGTGTGGTTTTAAGTGTATTTGAAGTTCATCCTTGATTTTAGCATGGTAAAGTAAGATGGAAAATATGTCTGACTCAGACCTTTACCCTTACAGATTTAATTGACCTCCTTGTTCTTTAGCATACATGAAATACAGTATAACACAACTGTCGGTTTCTTCCTGTAAAGATTCAAGACTATATCATTGGCAGAATATGTTTCGTCCATCCAATATGAAAGCTTTTCTTTTACACATCAATACTATCTCATGTCCAGTATGAATCTCAGCAGATGCATCACTGCTCCAATTTGAGTGCATGAGTTCAATAAATCAGGTCTTGTTCTCATCCTTGCCAGAACGACTTTCCAGTCTTTTGGACGCTTTGTCTTTCCACCACTTGAGAAGATGGGTCTTCAAATTTATGTTATGTTTATAGTTTTAAAAAGCTTTGCTATATAAGTTTGCCCTTAACTTTATAGTCAGGGTAGGTTGTAGGCTGCAAATGATGCTGGTCTTGGTGAACAACCTTTTGAAATTGTATTTTTTTTGTGACCAAAGTCAGGGTTTTAAATCTATGTCGGGTAAGGATTTAATAGGGTCAACAAATGGAAACATCCACTGTTTTCATTTATTGGTCTGGTTTGTAACCGGTAGGGAACTAGATTTTAACTAACAGGAGTTTTGTGAGGCATTGTTTTCACTCTCAATATCATATCAATATTCTCTATCACTATACATGCCATAAATAAACATGAGTTAACGACATTTGAATCTTCCCCCATCCTCCTCCCCATGAACATGAACATTGTCTGCATGTGCATTTCAGCTTTAAACTAACTTTTTTCAGTGGTGGATTTAGGGGGGAGGGGGGGGGGTAGGAGGTTTACCCCCCCCCCCCACCCCCTAAAAGGAAAGGAAGAAAGAAGAGGAGGAAGAAAAACAAGACGTTATTATCCGGCCCGTAAGGGGGGGGGCCTCGATCTTTGCGGGTCAACCGTCACCCCACCCCTTGGGGAAAAAAGCTAGATCCGCCACTCTTCTAACTTCCCATAGGTCCTCTTTGCTAGCTTTCGGAACTCTTTGAGTATTGTCACCTTTTTTTCCCTTGAGTTTTAGCATCAAGCCACTGCTGTGTATCATCGGAAGTAAACATAAGGCTTCATTCAGCAGCAAATGTAGAAATATGCGGCTTTGTATAGATCATCCAAATTTTATTCAGATTATGAGTAGGTTGGATAAAAGCTCATGGAGTGATAGGCCTGTTACTCTTTCTCTCTCTTATATTTTGGGTATTTCATACCTTCTAGATGACAGAAAATAGCGTAGAGAGGCGTTTATTACTGGGACTAGTCTTTTTAGGCTTAGTACATTTTGTGTGGCACTGGTAAATATTTAATTATCAGGTTATGTGTTTAATAAAAGTTGTTTCCATATTATAAAATCTGAAGTGCGTTTTTTGTTTTTGAATTACAATGTTATTATTAGGGTTTTGAAGTACAATGCTACGTTGATGCTGAATTGGATGCATTGTGTGAAAATAAAATCTAACATGTAAGTTAGATAAATGTTTCTTTTCTTCCCCACCCAGATAGATTTTACATCATACTTATATTTTATTAAGATTTACCTTATGTGTGCTACTCTAATTTCTAAGATATGCGCCCTACTTGTGCCTTGCATTGTCTATACATACAAAAGACTTTGTGTTAAATGTGCTTTATTGTCTAATGAGAGATAGCATGAGCTTATATATGATACGCTCCTTCGGGCCCTACCAAGTACATATGTGCAATTCCATGATTAGTTTCGTTACACATTATGGTAAGCTGTAGTCTAAAGTTGGCTTCTACATGAAGATGCTTTGATATTATTTTCAATTTTTGTAGTGTCGGTACCTATAAATATAACCTACTTGACATCATCAAAGAGAATCATGATGCATATTTCAATAAGTAATAACAGGTACTTAAACTTTGGTTAGTTACGTTACCAAAAGTGGACATGGTTTTTTGAGGACGGACTTTGACCCTTAAGTTCCTGGAAACTATGTTCAACTGAAACAAACTGTGACATTCATCATGTTATTGCTGATGAGTTGGTGAGACATGTGATATATAATATTTCTTGAATAGTATGATACTTTTCTTTAGAAACAACAAAAACATGGTTACGTTACGGTTAGTTACGTTACATTTTGTCCAATGAACTTCCAGAGGTCTTTTCACCCCTTGTAACCACATAAATATCTCATATGGCCTCTGAAATATGGAAATGTGTTTATCCGTAGCCATTTAGTGAAAATTGTAAGAAGAAATATGAAACAAATCTTGTGTAATTTGCATTTTAGTTAAATTTATTGTCCCCAGTACCACATGTACAATTTTAATGATGGTTTGAGATCTTGCAGATGTCAACGAAAATGATTATTTTTTCAATTGAATATGAAATACCTATGGCATCTAAGAACATATGGGGCATTAGATTGGTGATAAATCGGATAATAAAGTTAGGAGACAGACTTTTTTTTTGTTGAAAAATGTCCAATAATTCATGGAATTGCCCATATATGGAAGAAAACTTTGCTTTGTCACACACGTGGAGTTTATTTTAACCCAAAGCTTGTGATGTCTTGGAAATTAGCAAAACTTATGAATGTAATGGACTACTACGTGATGAACCATATTTTTTTTAAAGATGAAAATTGATTTATTCCATGTTTTATTTGTGCCTGAAAAAGTGTTATACTGATCCAAACTTAGCCTAGGCAAATGGCGACATTTATGTCTCTTCATTGTAATCATATGAATAGAGCTGTACATGCTTTAATATTATTATTTACTTAAAGGACTCATCCGGGCTGGAGTTTGCATTATAAGAAAAATAAAGTAAAATCGAAAAAGCACAGCACTGAAAATTTCATCAAAATCGGATAAGAAATAGCAAAGTTATGAATTTTCTTAGGTTTTGAATTTTTTAGGAAACAGTTCTTCAAATTGGCAAACTGATGATGTCGCAGTCCCCCTACTTTCTTTGTATTTTATTGTATGAAATACCAATTATCAAGATTTTCTGTCCCAAGGACATAAAAAAACAGATTAATCCTTGTGGAATGTTCAAGGTCACAAGTTCTTTTATTTATTTCAGTATGGACAGATTTTCTGTATACGCAATATATGAAAAAATGAGATAAATAGGATTTCATATAATAAAATACACAAGAAGTAGGGGGACTATGACATCATCAGTTTGCTCATTTTAATATTCAAATATTCAAATGAGACAATGAGACAATTGCCAAGAACTGTTTTACAAAAAAAATCAAGACCTAAAAAAAAAATGCATAACTTTGTTATTTTTCATCCGATTTTGATGAAATTTTCTGTGTTGTACTTGATGAATTTTACTTAATTTTACAAAACTTTTTCATTTCAGCCTGGACTCCTCCTTTAATGGTTGTTTTAGTAGCCCTACAAACTTTACATCTTAAGGGAAAAGTTATTTCCTGTAATGTCTAATATACTGAACTGTGAAAGCATCAACTTCTCTTCGGTCAAATGTCATCTTTGATTTTTTTTTTTTTTTTTTTAAGGAGGGGGGGGGGGGATGTAATCCCAGTTTGTTTCATGTTTTTTAAGAATACACAACTTTATGTTCATTCTATACTAAATTAAAGTATAATAAATAGTGATATAATAATGGTCCTGACGGGTCACGTTTTAATGTGATTAATTGGATGTGATTGACCTTCATTTGCTCATATGCGCAAATTATAACTATGATCTGGTTTTATGAACGCCGTTTATATATACTGTGGTGGCCAAAATTATTAGAACACCTGAACCTACACAAAGTCTATGGGATTATCAATGCCCTAGTTCATTTGCCGAAATCAGATTAAAGATATATTTTTTTATATGCCATGAGCTTTCATGACTTTTTAGCATAGCGTCTTACGTATATGTTGATACCAAATTTACATAGTTTCGACAATCTGGTAATGCGCAGCATTAAAAATAGTTGCGCTATGCGCTTTTGGTTTCCCCATAGACTTGTGTATTAAACATGCAGTCCAAATGCAAAAAAAGTAAAATGCCAATTACATATGCCGATTGCTCAAAAAGTATTTGAGGTAAAAGTGTGAAACTTAGCAGGCTTATTTATTCTAATATACCTCAAATACATTCTAAGTTTCAGCAAATTTGGTCAAATGGGGAGGGTGGATTCGCCCCCACCCTTGGTGTTGAGATGACCAAAATAACTATGCCAACTGAAGGTTAAGAGTATTTTTTAAATTTAATGAAGACACTCCTTGTAAAATGTATATTTTTAGAAGGAAATTTCATGAGCAATTCAAATATGTTGAAATATTAAGGGTCATTGGAACAATGGACTTAAATAGGGGCACTGAATCAAAAATTTGGGGCCCTTCAAAAATAATTTGAAAATCCCCACATAAAATGTAACTACTTCACCCTGTGTTGTTATGAATGTCATTTTTGACATCCTCAGGAAATTTACTTTCAGAATATATATACTTTTGTAGGGAGAGGCTTAAATTGTTTAACGTTATGACACTTTGATCCTGAAAGGGGCAAGATTTTTTTTTTTTTTTTTCAATTTGGGTTGTAACAGAAAAAAAGGCGACTTGGGGGTGAGTTCCCAACGCATGGCTTTGTTATTTAGTTTTTAAAGCATAATGATGATATTCGGAGACATTCCAACCATTTTATAGGTATTTAACTGGTCAACTGAATGAAAATAATTAAAATCATTTAAATATGCTTGGTGTTCTAATAATTTTGGCCACCACTGTATATATATATATATATATATATATAAAACGTGTGTATCTCTTTTGTTTTGTTTATGTAAGTTACGTCATTAAAGGATTGTGCAATGAAAAATTAAGTTTTTGATGTTTGTTTTACAAAATTAACTGTACTACAAGATTGAAAGAGAGAATGCGGGATGGCTCGCGAAAATTCCGAGAGTTTAGAAGAAGAAAGATAAATGAGAGGGGTCAGTGATGAGGTGAAGTGGGAAAACGAAAGAAAATGAGGAAAGGTGAAAGTCAAGAAAGGAAGGGGGTATTGGATAGAGTGTCAGGCACTATTCGTTGAGCTTGACAGCAAGTTATATTACTCATAGATATACAAATATTCTTCTTACCCTTTTTTAGTCAGAATGAACTCGCTCGTATATTGGTCTGTGTGTTTGCAACAGCTTTTACTCCACTAAAGTGAGAAAAGTGTCCAGACGGCATGAAAATAATCGCCACTACCATGCAAGCTCGTGGCCGATTGACGGATGTAGTCCGGATAAAGACGATTTCAAATTTGAATAGGAGGTGCTACTTTGTCAATATCACACTGAATATTGATTGATGAGACTCAGCCTCAGTCACACTTTACTCCTCGTCCGGTGTTGCGCTCGAAAAAAAAATTTAAAAAATGCGGACTCCCACGGATCCTTTCCCTATAAGTCTCAGTATCTATCCGCGGCAGACAAACTAAAAAGCAACTGTGTGACTGAGGGATAACATCACGCGTGACTGGGTCTCTGAAACTAATCACAATAGGAAACTTATACAGGACGAGATTCGATAGGAGTTCAATGTTTGTTTAAAGCTTTGGTCGAGACCAAAGTCCACGAAAAAACACTCTCTTTGTATAAAAGTTTAGCCACAGCTCATACCACAGTATTCGAACACATTATTGTGGAGAAGCACGTATGTGTCAGCAATAATCATGTGCACCTTGGTCCAATCATTTTAATTTAATAACAATAATCGGGACATAGCAGTATACCGAATGAAGGTAAATCTAGCTTCATCACCACTTTATTATATGCGTGAACTGTAGCGATTGAATTGATTATCTGCTATAATAGAACAAAAATGGCGTCTTCAGATGAATTACCTGATATGTCTGGGTACTGGAAACTGAACAGGAATGACGAAAATTTTGAGAAGTATCTTCAAGCAGCCGGGGTTAATTTCGTGGTAAGGAAGATGATCAAATCGGCTACCATGTACACTGAGATCGAACAGGATGGAAATCAGTTCAAAATCAAAATCATGTAAGTTTTTATACGGTAGCAGCTTTCATTTTGTTAAAGCTATACCACAGGCTTACTTTTTTGGTAACGTATGTAACAAGTGGATGTCGGCCTCGCAGAAAGTTATTTTGCTTCAAAATAAGTATGAATGTTCCAGAGGCAATATTTTCATAACAAAGTTGTAATTTTTTTTTTTTAAACCATAGGCCTATATTAGAAACGCAATGAAAGTATACATCTCCTTTTTATATGGAGTGGATGGTGATGTGCTTCATAGAAATTTCCACTAACCGGATCCCCACTAGCCGGGTTGTCGTACATAAGTAGCTAGGTACCCATTTGTCAGGTCCCCATTCCCATTAACCAGATCCCTATCAGCCAGGTTATCATATGTCGTGTCCCTGTTTATGCCATTGGGCAGCCATGTTATCATATCCTACCCTCCCAAGGTCCCCATTAGCTGGGTTATCATAATTTTGCTAGGTCCCCATTGGCCAGATCCCCATTAGCCATGCAGGTTGTCATGTGCTACCTACATGTAGGTCCCCATTGGCCAGATCCCCGTTAGCCAGATTGTCATAATTATAACTAGGTCCCCAATTTGCCGGGTTCCTTTTGATATTAATATTCATATTTATGATAATGATGAAGCTAGTGGAAATGCCGTTTTCTGATGAAGCGCTTTGCCAGCTACGACAAAAGCGCTGACAGCAAATTATTACCCTGGTCATGGTTCAGATTTCTACTTGGCCATGTCTATGTTGGTAAAGCCTTTCATTGAGTATGTCTATATTTTCCACGTCCCAATTGGTCAGGCTTAAATCTGTGCACTTTGACTGTTCTCATTAGTTATTAGCGATCATCCTTTGGGAATAGATGGGACGTTCCCATAGCGCCCCACTACTTGGACAGAAAGAAAAATTATAAAATGATTATAGGCCTACTATATTATACCATCATAATATAGTGCTTTAGTGTCACATTCCTACTTGTCTACCAATTAACTGTTGACATCGTAATTATGTTTAATTGTGACTTGCAGTATGCCGGTTGCAACACAAGAGATCAGTTTTACAGTCGGCGAACCTTTTGAGATGTACCATAGTTTTCGCAAGGTGACCCTCCGGAGAATAGCAGAGTAAGTATGTAAAGTGTTTCCATTAATTGTCGATACATTGAGTGAGTGCATGCATGATGTACAAGCATGAACTTTTCTTGATAAAAATGTAGGAGAGATAAACTAGTGAAGGAAGTTGCATAAGTTGACTCTTCACATGACTGTAGCCCTTTACCGCACTTTTTTTTTAAAAATCTTAAATAAAGATACTGATAATTTTGACCCATCATTAAAGTTGTATTTGAGTAATAACTGAATGATTAGAAATGAATATGTGTTTTATATATAATAGATATATAAATATTATATTAATATATATATATAATATATATATATATATAATATATATATTTAATATATATAATATACAGTTGAGGCCAAAATTTACATTAACACCTGATACGAAAACATATATATCTAATATTTTTACCACCATAAGAACATTGGGCATTATTTATTTCGATTAAGATAGTAGGGTATGGTATTTACTTCTTTTTCAGAGAGTATGTTTTAATTCAAGATATTTAGAAAGATACATATCGTTGATCTTCCATCAGTTCGGATAAATTCAATAGGTCAAAAGTTTACATACAATAACCAAAATTGGTGATGATTCTGCCTGTATTTTGCTTTATTTTTTATTTTTCACTGTCTTGTTGAAGCTGTTAACGAGCTTTCTATGTACTTCTCCTGAGATTATTGTCTATTTCTCCAGCAAGATTGCAACTATTCAGTCTCATTTACAACTTTCCTTGGGCGAAATTAATTTTTTGGGGTCTTCCCATATGGTTTGTACAGGGATCTGGTCTAGACATGTGACAACCCCTCCGTAATCTTCCCTTTCTCTCTTTCACCTACTCTAAAACAATTCAATTAAATTTTGGGGTTATTATGATGATTAAACACTCAATTATAATTTGGTTCCAACTTTCAGGCTGACATATTGATATGATGCTACATGCTCCAACATCACACAACACGAACAATGTATAAACCACATTGATAAACCTTATTGATTGTAAAATGTGATGTTGGAGTATGTAGCATTGTATCAATATGCCAGCCTTAATGTTGAAACCATATTAAAATTGAGTCTCTAATCGCCACAATAACCCAGACATCAATTTAGATTAGTTTTTAGAGTGGGTAAACAGAGAAAATGAGGATTAACGAGGGGTTGTCACATGTTTACACCAGATCCCTGTACAAACCATATGGGCAGACCCCCAAAAAAGGTATTCGCCCAAAGAAACCTGCAAATGGGACTTAATGTTTAGCAATATTACTGGAGGAATGGACAATCATCTCAGGAGAAGTATATAGAAAGCTCGCTGACAGCTTCAACAAGTGAAAAAATGAAAAATAAAGCAACATACAGTGTATGTAAACTTTTGACCTATTGAATTTATCCGAACTAATGGAAGATCAACCATATATATGTTTCTAAATATCTTGAATTAAAACATACTCTCTGAAAACAAAGTAGATATGATACCTAATCGTATTCATCAAAATAAAAGATGGACAATGTTCTCAGGAGGGTAAAAAATATATTTATATGTTTTCTTACCAGGTGTATGTAAACTTTTGGCCTCAACTGTATAGCTAAATATGGTCAGAGTTAATGATAGAGGATTTTGCACTAAAAAAATTAATTAAAGTTAAGGGACGGACTGTTCATTTTATTTAAACAACACTGGTCTATGCCTCATGCCTTTAATTTACATGTTACTGGTAGCATTACAGTTAATATGTAGAAATGCAATTGAATTAAAGGTTCAATGGTCACTTCTCATAACTGATGAAAAGAGAGTTTAGCCAGTGATCAAAAGGAGAGTTGATCAATTAATTAACAAATTAAGTTCAGTACTTATTTCAAACTTTAGCAAAACATACTTATATGTATAATACTTCCTTACCCGAAGTTCATTGGGAAACAGCATATTGAGTCAGAACATTTTGGAAATGATTCTTTACATATACCATTAAGTTGCAAGGCAATTTCTATCTTATTGCTGCATTAAGAATCGATGTAACGATCGAGGGGCTGAACTTCGATATATCGGTATGAGTCAACAATCCTCGTATTGCAGGAGAGTTAAGGTACTTGGCAACTTCTTTTTAAGGACATTATTAATATCTTGCGGATTAGAGTCATCAAGAGTATAACTTTTCTGTTTGAATTATAATATAGTACTTTAAAAGTTCAAAATGAAACAAAATTTTTACCACAGGTCGGTTATAAATGTTGAGATAATTATATAAAATTTTTAAAAAGCGGCCAAATCTCATCGGCCTGTCCTATTGCTTGCCCAAGTGATTAGCATTAACTGGTTTATTTAGTAGGAGAGAGTGGGGTTAGTTGGAACCCGTGGTTAGTTGTAATTTTAAACATTGTAATTTTCTTCAACGGCTATAAATATATTTATGCAAATCTACCCTCAGGTTGTTGCTATTAGTAACTGCCATCCACCACATTTTAGACAGCACACATGCTTCAAGCCTCGTGAAGTTAGAAAGCAATGTTTGTTTTTTCACCTTCTGTGTAAATTTTGTCACTTTTACAAATGTTCTATTATCTCAGAGAAGATCAAAAATTAAGTTGGCCAGTTTTTTTTAGTATAACAAACAGTTATACCAAGCTACAAAACAAGGTTAAAGGTAGTGTCATCCTTTTGCAGGCAAAAATATTACATTTCTAGTTTTTGAGAGGATATAGTAGTATATCAATGACTATATCTTCCCACAACATGATTAAGCTCAACAGTGTATGTTTGTCATTATATTGCAGTTATCAAAATTCATTCCTATTTTTTCGAACCTCGAAAAATATACCGTACGGTGCGAACCGTTGACCGTTAGCGTAGAGAATAATGCACGCTGGTGCGCCGTGTGTACATTGCTGTGTGTGGTCCGTGCTGCACGCGCTGTAATATCAACGATGTTGATGGAGAGCTGCTCTCGATTGGTAGTCAGATTTTCGTTTCATATTACTAATCTAGGCAACCTATGACAGTGAGATTGAATATACAGTATAGGTTGATCATATTCTAAAGTTATGCCAAGTTGCATTAGTTTTCGCAATTTGTGAAAAAGGATGACACTTCCTTTAAATAAATGGCATGTTGTTGTCCCTCTTTTGTGCTGTAACCTTACAAATGTCAAATGGGCCTCTGGGGTTAGTTGGAACACTGTGAACGGGGTTAGTTGGAACATTAATAAGTAAATAGGTTTCAGCTGAATAAAAAAAAAATCATATAATTCAGTGAAGTGTTCCGAAAAATATATTGCAGAATGCTACTTCACAGGACTTCAGAATATCTGTATGTGAGTGGATGCTATTAAGTGTAATAAAACGTGAAGTAAAAAAATAAATGAACACCAATCTTTAATATTTTAATTGGAATTAATAAAGCAAATTGGCTGAACCCATGCAATAACGTTGTAGGTAGTTTAAATATAATTATATATAAAGATACCATGCACAATGTTTCAACCTACCCCATACCAAGTTCCAACTAACCCCGTGTGTGGGGTTAGTTGTAACACCTGAAATAGTCTTGTTGAAGATGGATTTTTTTTTTCCCGGATCCATCACGAAGTTTAGGAATTTTATGGGGTATACATTCGTAGCATACAGATATACACTCCAGCTGATTGTTTATTGTTTCTTGAAATAAATCCGCTTTTGTTTTACGGACATTTTTGTGAAAAATGTTCCATTTAACCCCGCTCTCCCCTATATTTATCGATGGTGAAGGCTCAAAAAATTATCATATATCGTTTAACGAAATTTTTAAAGTTAAAGCAGCAATATACCTTACTGCATCATTTTCACCCTTTTACAGGTGGGAAGGAAAGGCTTTGGTAGTGAAGTCATCTAATCCTGATGACGGAGAACCTGAAGAGCGGCGGGAACTCGAAGATGGCTTATTGGTTCTAACACTTACTAAAGGAGGCATCACTACAAAGAGATATTTTGAGAAAACGGCGAAAAAATGACAACATTCGGACACTTACACGGATTTTAAAATAAATTAACCAAATAATATAGCATTAGGCACATTAAGCACTTTATCCGGGTCACGATGACCCTACATCGGGGTTACTATATAGGCACCGCGGACTATCGGCCCCGCGGAATGCAGGGATGTCCCTCTTATGTCGATATAAGGGATAGCCTTTTTATACACATTAATGAAAAAAATGAATAAAAAGGATTTCCTATAATAATATACAAATATAACAGATTATAGGAGCAATTAAAAAATCAAAGTCGGGTTTAAAATAGAATCATCTTCTTTTTTTTTAATGGAAATTTGAAAATTCTTGTTTTACCTTCTACGGGAGATAATATATATTACAGGCGAAAAGAAGGAGACAATAAAAACGTTATAAACAATATGAAACATATGAAAATCTGTGTACAAAACAAATGGAGAGTTGCCCTCAAAAATCAGTAATTTTGAAGCAATTGTCCATTTTTTTTATGAACCTGATCTGTAATATAGGTTCTATCATTCAGTAGAAATTTTCATTCTTATGCATTTATTGTTTCATATGTGCTTTCAACAGGTTTCCATAGAAAAAAAAAAACAGTGTACATTTTTTTTTGATACGTACAGTTGCAAAACGGGTTTTCATTTAAACAATTGTACATAATTTTTTTAAATCTAATTATTTGTACTTCAAAATAAGCTGACAGACATGCATGTTCCAGGAAAAAAAAACCATTATACTGCTCTCATGAGAAAGCTGAAACTTTGATAGAGCCTGAACGACAGAGAATACAGGGGAAAATAAAGTCTAAGACAAAATGACGGATTTAATGTATCTGAAGCGTTTATTCTGAGCTTCTGGCAAAAAAAAAAGCGTCAGTAGTTAACCCTTAACCGCATACCTCTACATTCAGACACACACACACACACACACACACACACGCACAAACCTCTTCATACGCGTACCAAAACTGGATATTATAATATATATATATATATATATATATTTATATATATGTTTATGTGATGAACGTGTATTACATTGACTCATTTTCATGCAGGCTAGAATTTTTTTTTTTATTATCAACCGATGCTCAACTTTTATGCCTGATTCCCAAGTTCGTTGGGTTTTTTTTTAGCGCATCATGTTGTGTTATTTTCATGCAACGTACGTACTATACAAACAATTTAATGGTTCAGTTTTTTAATTGAGAATTTTTGTATTTAATAACACATTTAAAAAATTGTGTCAAATACAGAATAACGATCATATGAGAATATGCAAATCAGGCTCGATACACATTTATAAAGTTATGACAAGAAAAAAGTATTCTAGCAGTGACAGATATATCATTAACTCTGACAAAGAACTGAATTGGCCCATGAGACTTGATATCGTCCCCAGACAATTAAGCCGATAAAATCATTTGTCAAGACTGAAGCTTGATCCGCACCTGACTATATAAGATCAATGTATATTATACATATTATTCATACCCTAAAGGCGTAGGAGAAAAAATCCCCAAAACATACCTCGATCCCGTAAATGTAAGAAAATTTTACATGCAGTTAGCTACAGTACCCAATCATTGTACAAGTATGAACTTCACCAAATGAACTAAAAGCGGGGTATAGTACCGCTTTATATAATCATTTTGGAATGGCATTTTATATAGAGAATTATAGTTATCATATAATTATTAGTTTCAAGAAACGAGTAAACATATTCTACATATTATACAGTACAAAATAATACTACTCGGCAGTGACATCCCTACTTCCATGTCACGCAAATAACAAAATTAAACAAGAAAATGATTTACTGGTTATGACTGGAGGAAGATGTGGACGTTAGGGTTGTCTTGACCGATTCAGATTGTTCCGACACTTTCATCTCCATTTTTTGGTTGCACTTCGGTGGTTTTCCTTTTTTGTGGGTCGACCTCATTCTTTTCTCGAGCAAAATAATGAAAGTATAGATAAAAGGATTTATAGAGGAATTGATTGGAACAATAAGAATCACTGTCCAGGCGTAGAGGGAGGGATGTAATGTAACAGAGCCTGTCTGTGACAGGAATCCCATAATGATCACAGGCATCCAACATGCAAAGTCTGTAGCAACGAGAAGCGCCATTTTTCCTGCTACTCTGACTTCGCGTTTTCTGCTGCTCGACATACTGTGTCTCATTGATGCCGACGAGCGAAGCACTGTTATGAGTATGACGACATAGCACACGAATATGAAGATAAATGCGAGAAGATTAACCCCCATGAAAATGAAAATTGAAAACCACCAAGGAGGTCGGGTACCTGTTGCTGAGGCGATGAACTCCACTCTATGCTCCCAAAAGTTATGTCTCCATGGATGACGAGCCTTCCAGAACCAACAGTCTCAACGTGCAGTGGTAACCCCATACATACGTCAGTTAGACCATACACTTCTGACTTTATGATAAGTGGAAATGGCTCAAGAAGAAGGTGAGGAGCCATATAGTGATAATAAGCCAATAGAAGATTTGGGACCGATCTTATGATGAGTAAATGGAAATACAATACATATGAATCTATCAAGAGTAATAAGAATAAGGGTGAACACAGATGCTTCACTCGACAAAAGCCCAAGAAATCCAGCAAAGTTGCACAGAGTAGATTCACGCCATTGTGGAGCACCAAGGTAGTACTGATCGCCGAAGTAAACATCCGCCGATGTGATGATGATCATGTAAACTCCCATGAGACAGTCCGCAAATGCCAGGCTGATAATCATCTGATTCTGGATCTTAGTACCTACTGATTCTTCCATTAGAAAGCGAGCTAGGATCACAGCAGCGTTCCCGACAAGAGCAGACAACCCCATGATCCATCCAAGAATTCTTAGCGCCATTACAGGATATATACTTCCACATGTCTCCAGGGGATTCGATTGTGAGGCTCTAATGCAGGTACTGTTAGGACTTTTAACTAGAAGGCAGCAGAGACGATTGTCTGAGGTTGATCTGATATCAAGAGTAACAATTAAACCATACATTCATGTTGATAAATGAGCTCATAGTCATAGGCCCGTATTCTGCTACGCGGACTAGAGTTGTGCTGTGGCATTGAAATAGTACGGATTTTTAAACGAGAACGCACGCATTTCTATGAAGAATCAGTAAAGCGTGCGTCTAAAAATACAAATCCAGTCCGCGATAGCGTCATAGCAGACTGGATTTGTACAAACATTTGTAAAGAATTCTAAACTACCGAGTGAGTCAAAAAAAACTTTACACCTAGAAAAATGTCAATAAAAAGAAAACCAAATTATAAACCCTAAATTATTTTACATATTCTGAAAGAATAACTCCTCCCGCATCTTCTGGTACCATTTTTGTGTGGTATGTTTTTACGCTTGGATGAACATGATGCATCGTTTGCGAACATGCAAATTTCGAATTGTGCCAGGGTGGGGGTGAAATTCAAACAACAAAAGCTGACAAAAACGCAACTCCATCATGAATAAAATAGCATAACTTTTTAATGAAAGTGTCTTCCGCTTAATAACTTGGCAGGGGTGTTGTTACACATATTGACTACATTGTGTATGAAAATGAGATAAATCTGTATTGTCAGGCATGAGTGAGCACACGTCAAAGACAAAATAACCTCTTTTCAAAAGTATTAGGAGGCCTTTTTAGGTCTTTCAGTGGCAATTTACTCTTTGATGTGTACTCATTCGAGCATCCCTTGACGAGTTAATCAAATTTTCATACAAAATGTAGTCAATATGTGTAACAACACCCCTGCCAAGTTATTAAGCGGAAGACACTTTCGTTAAAAAGTTATGCTATTTTATACATGATGGAGTTGCTTTTTTGTCAGCTTTTGTTGTTTCAATTTCATCCCCACCCTGGCACAATTCGAAATCTGCATGTTTGCAAACAATGCTTCGTGTTTATCGAAGCGTAAAGACATACTACACAAAAATGGTACCAGAAGATGCGGGAGGAGTTACTCTTTCAGAATATGTAAAATAATTTAGGGCTTATATATTGGCTTTATTTTCATTGACATTTTTCTAGGTGTAAAGTTTTTTTTTACTCACTCGGTAGAGGTAGAGGTGGTTTATAATTTGATATGGCTTTGCGAGTTTTATGTCGGAGGAAGCTAATATAATTTTGTCTATTTTCTCGTTACTGTGAAGCTAAAGGTTCAAACTTTGCTATAAAATGAGGTGCATTATTGAACATTCCATAACGATTCGATTAATTGCGTGTATATCATCAAAAATGACATTTTACACGATTGACGTGTTAGTTAGGCCTACATAATATTCAAAACGACAACTGACGCGAAAACCAATGATAAACTAATGGTGGTATCTCACTTGTCATACTCGGGATAAGACGAATTTGGAACTAGTTTGAGATCGATGGCGGAAACGTCACAGAGTCGTCTCCTGAGCTGAGTCTCCGCTACATCTCTTGAGAAAAATAGAACATGTTAAAATTACATGAATGTTTTTCCGTTGCGCAGACGTCTCAGAGACGTATGCTTGTATTCGGATGTATTCACAATTTATTCGGTTCGGGTGTATTTGGGAACGTTAAAAAAGCTTGAGCAAGTTAAGTTTGTGAAATTTTAGTAGCATATTAACCACAGAAAAAGAACATTAGCGAACATTATCAAGCCGCGTTTAAGCACGTTTATAGTGGGACAACATAGATTTTCAAATGTTTGCGAGCGCTCAAAACACTTTACAATTTTTTTCCCTGCAATTCGCAAATGTATATCTACACACACAACACACACACACACAACACACACACCACACACATAACAAGAAAGAAAAGGAAAGAAATGAGCATGCTCAAAACTCCTTTTCAAAGGTAAGCAAATATTTGCGAACATTTGTAATTCTTTGCCACCTGTACGGGGAATGATTCTTTGCCGTTAAAGTAATAATTGATTCGGGGGGGGGGGGGGGGGAATATTATTGTCCTTTTCAGCTGAAAATGTTCAGGCCTTTTAATTGTTCCGAGGCCACTGAATCATTAAGGAACAGGGCGTAATATTTAAAACTGCATGACAAGCGCCTTTAAACCTTTAAACCAAAAAAACAACAACACGTCAATGGTTAGAAAAATGGGCAAGCCACTACTAACCAAAGATTGTTGCGTCATTATTTCAATGGATTTCCGGTTTAATCCTGTGCGTTTCATCGTAGGGGGGACCGGGGACAATTGTAACTTCTTTTTTTCTCCAAATTTGACTTATCAACTTTATTATGGCTAAATACTTGCTTAAAACCTAGTAAAACGAAAGTTGGATATCTTAGCTCAACATATGAATAGGTTTGGGTTAAGTACAACAATTTATTTTTAAGCCATTATCATTTCAAAACAAGAGGTCGAGTGTTACAATTGCCCCTGCACCCGGGGCAATTGTAACACATGAAATTGTAACATTTTGTTTTTCTTTATCAAAGCTATGCACTTGAAAGATCCAAGATTTAAACAACATTTGCCATATAAGCTAATTATAATAAAACATGACGATGCTTGACTCAAGTTACATTATATTTTCCACTTGTTATATGCATGACATGGGATTATTGCAGAAGTTTACGTGCTCTGTACGGGCGATGGCAGCGCGCTGAATTGTCCCGGGGCTAGGTACGGGACAAAAGTACTTACTTAACGGCATTGTTACTAAGGCCCCTGTGGTGGGCGACCATATTTGGAGAGATTTTTTTCTATCTTAGCTCAGGTATTCATCGTTGAAACTTTAGCTAAATACAGGTCTAAGAATATAATTTCTAAATAAATAAAAATGACAGTCATAGCTCAACCACATATTTGTCCAGAAGAAAAACATTGGGTACACTGTAAAAAAATATTTGTATTTTTACAGCAAATCTGCTGTCAGCAGAGTCGCCATAAAAAAAAAGTGTAATTTGAAAAACAGATTTGTTGTAAATTTCTCCTGCAAATAATTACGTGAGAAATACAAAATATACATCAGGAGTAACACATTTGTTCCGTTTTAACCAAATACGTAAGCTATAGAACTCTAATGATTTTTTCCCCTTCTCTTTCATAAATTGTTAGAGGAGAAATTTACAACAAAACTTTTTTTTTAAATTACATTTTTGTATGGCGATTCTGCTGACATCACTTTGCTGTATTTTTTTTTCTTACAGTGTAGTGTGAGATATTACTTACCTGCTAAAAAAAAAGTAAAAAGTTCAAATAACGGTTAAAACCGTTTACACTCAAACAGCATGTGGAGCGATGAAATGTACATGCTCTGTACACAGGTTAAATTTTTAGCGTGTTTCTGCTAGGAATAGCGTGTTTTCGCTGGAAGACGGAGGACCTAATCTAGAACGTTAGCATTATGGAGGGCTTTATTTTCAAAATAGCTCAAACCGCAAACCCCTGCATACTGTTAGTACAGGAAAAAGAGTGTATAAACTGTCATTTACTAGAAACGACTGGCAAGCGTTTAAATTTCGAGATCACGTGTGCAAAATCGAGGGGTTTCCCCCAGTTCCAAGAGCCTAGCTCCCCGTTCTCAAATCTACAACGCTATTTTGGGGGAAATGTACGTTCTCCTCAAAACTACAACGCAGGTTTTCAGCGGAGAACGTAGGGTCAGTAATCAGCCAACCAGCTAGCTCTTTTAATAGGAATGTATACAAGCGAGGTTTAGGGGCCGACAGGCATTTCCCTCATTGTTAAAAACATAAGGAAGCATATTTTGATCTGACTAGTTATTGATTGCATTCCGCATACTCCGTCTTGTATCTTATACAGTGCGTCCCAAGAAAGAGTAAACCCAACTTTGAGAGGCAGAGCATCATATTAAGATTGCATGTCTTATGTGTTTAATGATTAGGAATATGTATTTTTATTTATTTTATTATCATGACGAAGAATAAGGGTGGTATCTCACTTAGCGGAAACTACTTTGAAACTACTTTGAGACGGATTTGGGCCTACTTTGAGACGGTTTTGAAACGACTTGAAGACGGTCATGAAAACTGTAGCTGAGACATCTCCTTAGTCCCTGCAACGTTTCATGAGTCGCGGAAAGTACTTTGAGACAGTTTATAAAAATTGTCGCAGAGACGTCTCCGAGACGTATCTGCGACGAAATAAAGTATCGGAGACGTCTCTAATACTTTTTGTCCGTCGCGGCGACGGAGTGATCCACAGTAATACCAAACTTGTACTTGTCAAGTTCAATCATGGATGACTGAGCACTTGAATTTTTGATAACTTTGGTAAAACACACTTTCTTCCAAGTTTTGTCCAAGCAACAGTGGCTTCTGAGCATTCATTCATTGTTTAGGTCAGTCCTCCTGGGTATATTCATAGAACAAAATATTAAATAAGACTAATTGATTTCAAGGGTTGCTTTTGCTCAAACTTGGTATATACTATTAGACAATTTTTACGATTTTTATAAACCTAAGTGCTCAGTCATTCGTTGCAACACACTTATACGTTTGGGATAATTGAATATAGAATGACTCTTTATTATGAAATAAACACCAAAGCAAATGCTTTCAAAATTAATTTTGTTTTTTTCTGTGTCGCACTGTATATCAGCCCTGTGTACTGATTGAATCTATCTTGCAACAATAGATGTTGCAATGTCTCACAAGCCAAAAAGTACATGTGCGGTTACCATTGGAAACTTTTATTCAAAGTTATTGAAGAAGATAGAAAACGATGGTTTGCAGGTATTTGAAAAATAATGCTCTTTTTATGCTAACGTTCTAGATAAGCTCCTCCGTAGTCCAGCGAAAACACCCTACTGTCAGCCTCTGAGACTGTTACAATTGCCCCGTGTTACAATTGTCCCCGCTCTCCCCTACTAGAAACTTCCAGCAGTAGCCTACAACAGTTGTACAGTTTGGACGTTTCCTTTTGTCTTGGAAGTTTTTTGTTATTGTGCGGTGCTATTGTGCGATCCTATTGTTTAACTAATACAACTCTAGTCAGCATAGCAGAAAACGTGCCTTATTGTTATTGAAAACCTCATAAATAACAGAATACATGTATCTCGAAATTCCAAATGTAAATCTAATTCCCATAAAATGAAAAACAATTCAAAACAAAGCACCACGAACACATTTCCATACCATTCATTTCATAATCAGATGTAATATAACACCCCAAATAACTTTTTTGAACTTTTCAGAAAGTGTAAGATAGCGTTATTGAAGAAAAAAAAACAACAACTTACAAGATTTCTAACGAAGAAAGTCCGGTCAAAGTTTCGGGATGTAGTACACCGAGCTGTGAATCTCGAAGAAAGCTGATGTGAATATAAAAGATTTATACATCTTGTGATAAAAAGTAAGAATGAAGATTGTGTAAATATATTAATTTCATAGCATCAAACATCGAGAGAATATGGTTCTACGGTTCAATTCTATTAGGAATTGTGGTTTATAATTCTTATGATTGTGACGTATTTTGCAAAAAAATAAAACAATTCATTCTCATTGTAGAAGAATATGCATTGTAAATACACGATATACTAAACATCAATGAGTCGCCGCGCCCGTTAACATTTATGACATGAGTACAATTTGAGGAAATAAGATGCTTTACCTCCATCGTTCTTGTTATCATTTTTCTCTTCATTTTTTGAGTGTGTGTGTTTTGTTACTTTTTAATTGTGGATGATGGACCTAGAAATGTAAAATAAACGTCCTTTTTGAATGAAGGATAAACAATCTTCACCAACTTACAAATATTGAAGAGATGGTGTAAACAAAAATGTCCCGGGGTCGATACGATTGATACGATTGTTACTCAGGTCCCTAGTTGGAGAGTAGAGAATAATGGATCATTAGATTTGTTTGACATTTTAGTTGAAATTTTTCCTTTTTTATTACGATTGCACCTTTATGATACATGGAAAGAATGGGAAAATAACGAGTACAGTTGGCGTCAAAAGTTTACGTATGCCTGCCGGGAATAGGATAATGTATAACTAAAATTTTAACACCATACATGCCATACGAACATTTGGCATCATATATTGATGAAGATGGTCAGGTATAGACTTGATAGAGTAGTTTGTTAAACAAAATATATATATATATATTTATATTTGGTTGGTTTTTATTTTCATGAATTCAATTGATTGTATTCTAAACCGTAGAATGAGTTTATATGATTTCAAGTTTTTGCGGCGCTTTTTGTCGGATACATTAGATAATTACTTATAATTTAGCCTGAGAGTTAAAGTCATGCAATATAGCTGACATATATATATATATATATATATATATATGAAGAGTTTGTTTCCAAAAGGGACTAAATCCACTTTTGGAGAT
This sequence comes from Paracentrotus lividus, assembly GCA_940671915.1. Taxonomy (NCBI): domain Eukaryota; kingdom Metazoa; phylum Echinodermata; class Echinoidea; order Camarodonta; family Echinidae; genus Paracentrotus; species Paracentrotus lividus. The sequence continues at coordinate 12,043,244 of CALNVZ010000174.1, forward strand.
TTCGAGTAAATCACTGATTTTTTATTTATCACTTTACCGTGAACCATATGACTTAATTTTGGTACACATGCTAGTACAATTGCCTTAGACCATTTTAATAACAATGAAAAAATCTAGCTATAAAATTTTATTTTTTATGAATTTTTGAAATTTCAATTTCTATGGATTTAGTCCCTTTTGGAATGAAACTCCCTTAAATCGTCTATTTTCCCAATTATGTTGCCTACTTGAAGTGTTTGGTCAGCTAAAAATGTGTTTAAATGTTATTCTGAACGTGTATGAAAAAAAATAAAACTAAAAATTATGAATTTTGAAGAAATTTTTTTTCGCCAAAAAATTGATTTTCAGTCAGTTCAAATATTTCATTCCAAAAGGGACTAAATCCAAGAATATTTATAAAATTCTTAAAAATTAATCAAAATTATTCAAATTTTCTTTCAAGATCTTAGATCAATATCTACAGCCTGTGTGCAAAAATCAGAATATATATCCGAAGGGAACATTGTTAAAGTTAAGATATTTAGAATCCACAGACTGGATTTAGTCCCTTTTGGAAAGAAACTGTTTTGGATTTAGTCCCTTTTGGAATGAAACAGAAATTTGAAACATCAAAATATTTTTTTCCAAAAAAAATTTTGGAATGCGATGTTGGGCATTTTAATCCCTTGTACTAGGTGCATATATTTAGCTTAAAAAGTGAACTTTGGTCAAATATGGATTTAGTCCCTTTTGGAAACGAGCTCTTCATATATACAAAAAATATGAAACAGTCAAAATATATGTCAGACTGTAAGGCATAATAAGTCATAATTTATTTGATGCATGTGAACTTACAGAAATCCCAGCTCTTCCAGACCTCTAAATGCATCTTGATGAAGATGTGAAATTAGGTTTCCGGATATGTTTCTATTAAAGGTGAGAGTACAAGAGACCATAAAGGAGTATATGATTGATTTTATAAACATTGTACAAAATAAGTAGGAAATAGGGGAGACCGGGTATGGAAGTTACACGGGTCAGTTGTTACAGTTCTCAGTGTGCTAAGATGGAACAAGAGAGGATGTGCTAACCGGCATCTATATACAGCCTACACATAGCTGTGATGAACTGCCGGTCGTGAGGTTTCTCCGTTGTTTAATTAAAAAGTAAATCAACAAAAACCATTTTTTACAGTTCAAAGTAAATTTTTGACAAAAATTGAAATTTGTAATAGCTCTTACAACTGAAGGCACATGATGATAGTCTGGTATTGTAAATATAGTACATGTATGTCACTAATATACCCCCTAGCCATGCCCTGCAATTCTGCCTAATGACTGTGCTACAGTTGATTTCTATGTGTAAAATCACCCATGGGGTAGGTTGTTACAACAACCTACCCCATGTTGATGTAACAACTTACCCCAATTACATTACATATGTAAAATTACATTTTGTCTCAATTTTCAGGTGTTAATATTTTTATTTTTCTATTATTACTTATGTCTATTCTAGAGCTCTACTTGATCTACTGTTAACGATGTCAAGAAACTGGAAAGTTGAAATTAAAGTATGGTATAAGAGATTTACACATTGTCAACTTACCCCGTATGTTTACATATTGTAACAATTGACCCCGTATGGTGTAACAACCTACCCCGTATATGGGGTAGGTTGTTACAAAAAAATGTCTTCACTAATTAAGCTGTAGTTAATTAGTGTTTACATGTTTTCAAGTTTTATATGCCTCAGGTTTTAGCCAACATAATAGGCTAGCTACAGACCCATTATGGAGTGCGTGAGTTCTTTCATTAGAATTATCTGGCCCAAAATGTGAATTTTGTAACGTCCATACCCGGTCTCCCCTACATTAAAAGAAAGCTATCTCTTGACGAAGGATATAGCCGCAACCGCAAAAAAATAGAAATAAATTTTAATTCACCACCTCGGTATGATTTACAGGCCTCTAATTGGGAGGAGTAGGAGATTCGAACACCCCCCCCCCCCACACACACACACATGTCCGCTTTACCCCCTCCAAAAAGGGGTAAAAACTTACACTTTTGGAGAAATTCTTTGCAGATACTTGAATGAAAATGCAAGAAAAGATTATTTCACTCATCAAGCTCTGCTTTCGCAACCTTTTGGTGTTAGGGATATCATTTTGGTAGATGGAATTACGAAGAAATTTAATTATTTCACTGAAGAAAAAAAATCCAATCGGGCTTGCATGTGTTCCAGTTTTATTATAAGATGTTATCGTCAATTCTAGAAGAGAGAAATTAGCTGAAGAATGGTGATTAAATTGCCCCCAATTTTAGGTCATTATGGCGGAGGCGGGGGATGATGGTCACCCGATTCGCCCACGCATGATTATACAAAGGGGTAATCATTTTCAGAAGAGATAACATTGAAATTACAAGTCAAATTAAGCAAATCTTCTTGATTTATCTCTTTTAGTGAAATGCTGTCAAAACCAAAAAGAAATTTATACACCAAAAATACGTTTATAGATTTATGTTATTCGGGTCATTGCTAAGATGGTGTTAGGTTTAACATCCCTTTTGCAGCAAAGGTTTATTTTTGTCAATCAAGGTTCATGTACATGCAGAGTCAATTTGGGCCTAGGTTTCATCGTAAAATGTCAAACCCGGACTAATATTATATCAATGTTTTTTAAGTATTGGAGAGAGGGAAAGTTGCGCTTAGGTTGAAGACTCAAAATGTATTTTACAAAAATACCTTATCCCCCGTTCTTAGTTACCCCCACCACACTTATTTCCGTTATTCCTCGCACTCGAGCAGAAAATAAGGGACACTCTAGAGAACCATGCTTTAAAGATCATCAAAAGGGGGTAAACCCTTCCTTCCTTTATAACGATAACGATTCTGTGCTATCACAGAAGTTGGAAGATTTATGTTCGTAATTACCCCGCTCTCCCCTATACTTACAAGACATATAGGACCTCTAACCCGCAGAATCCACAAGGCTCTATGGTATGTATCAAGTTCAGACGGAGGTCTCTATAATTGAATGAATTATGTTATATAAACCCCTAACAAAAAGTTTCGCAAATCGACTTTGGCCAATGATAACTTTTCAGATATGCTTTAGTTATTCCTGATATTTACACTATTGGAAAGATAATGATTCCCCTTTTTATTGATATCCTATTTGTTAGGATTGTGTCATGCTTAAATACACAAAATATCAGAATATGGATAAAAGTAAAAAGTCAAATGTTGCAACTGAAATGCATTTTTATTGATAAATTGAATTCCAAATCCCGAATTTAGGCCCTGGTAACTTATGGGGTATTTTCTAATTTTTATGGAATTTCATACCATTTTCAAGCTCATTTATTCCACTTTTCGATGATACCCTAATTGTAACAATATTGTTGTTTTGTATGCACAGATCACAAATGTTGCAAATTGAATGCCTATTGTGAGTGTTATTGTCCGTTGCGAGTTACTGAATTTGAGCAATTACAATGCATTCTGCAACTTTTCACTTTTTACTTTGTTATAATTATATTCATGAATTATGTGCATTCAAACATGATGTTACCATTGCAAATAGGGTATCAATAAAAAGAAGATTAAACGAACTTTTCAATGCTATAAAAATTGATAGTGATAAAAACCCACATTAAAATGTATCAAGGTTCAGAGTTGTGTGGCAGAACATTCAAACTGAACATTATCTTTCGCTTTGCCTTGCATTCAGGGGGTATTCAGGAATTCTGTGGACCCGGGCATGACATCACCATGACAAATTAGGTATCAATAAAAAGAGGAATGACTGAACTTGACAATGGTCCAAATTCAATAAAAAATTATAAATTACCCCAAAAGTTATCAGGGTTTAAAGTCGAGTTGCGGAACTTCAATGTGATCAGTAAAAGTGCATTTTACAACATTTGACGTTTTACTTTTCTCCACATTCTGATATTCTGTGCATTTAAGCAAGACACACTCATAACAACTATGATATCAATAAAAAGGTGAATAAATTATCTTTCCAATGGTACGAAAATCATGAATAACTTTAGCGCACCTTAACAGTTATCATGGCCCAAAATCGATTTGCGAAACTTTTTGGGAGGGGTTTAGTTTAATAGCGAAATTAATGTACTCGTACATGATATTACGTGAAGTTAATCCTTACAGAGAAATTTTTCAGTCTGGCAATTTTCGAATATGATGTCAGTAAGGACCTTCGATTCAAGCATTATTTTCTGCGTAACCCATTCCAATAATGTCAATGCAACAGTCACAAGAAATTGATTTAGAGCAAAATGAATATCTTAAATATCTTAATTAAAGATAGCATCTGCAGATTCATGTTCTCAAAAGTTTAGACATGTTTTCTGGAACCCTTTCGTCAGACCTTTTCCAGTGGGCGTTGCTTTATTTTCTGAAATGATTCTTAGGTATTTTTCAAATCATGTGTCCAATATGTCGACTCACTGCTGTATCGATCTTGATGACAATTCTTGAGAACATAATAAACACTTGATCATGTAACAAGCGTGTTGCGAGACTGGACTGTATACTTACAAACCAAAAACCAGCTTCAATCCCGCAAAGGTATTTGCTCGGATTGTCTGCAGTTCGTTGTACTTCAAATCTCTAAAAGCATAATAACAGAAAATGTGTTATAGATAAGCACGTCCTGGAAATAAATGGGGGATGTCGCACTCAGTTTGTATGAAATTTCTATTCCAAAGATAAAGTTAAAGTTCTTTGTTCGTGAGATTAGAATTTGGAAGAATTTTATTTGTTAAAATTGCTATAGAACAAAACAAAAACATTAATTCGCCTATCATGAAATGAGAAAACAGGTCAGGGCTAACTTGTGAATTGTGCAGTTCTTGTTGCTGATTTTGCCGGAGAGAAAGCCTCTCATGGGTCATCTTGAGGCACCGAAGGCATCGTGTTTTCGACTTGTCCGTCTGTCCATAGACAGACCTACGTCCCACTTCCCCGTAACTACGATATCTAAAGAACCAATTGAGGTTTGATCTTCAAAAACTTTCAAACCTGGTAAAAACTAGGTACCAACATAAATTATCTGATATCATTTTGAAGAATGTAGGTCAAAGGTCAATGTTCACACATGGTCATATTCAAACGTGAGTGACACGACATTTGGACAAACAGAAGGGCGACAGCCCCCTGCTTCGCACTGGTAGGTTATGAATGAATCATGACTACCATGTTAGGTATAATGTTGGAGTGGTATGTGTCATTACCAGGTGGATTTGAATTTTACAATTGGTCCTGGAAATTATTAAAAATCGGTGCGTGAGTGACACAACAAATTTTGGACATGAGTTTCTGACCATTATTGGTTATGGTTGGATTTGTGCCAAAGTAGATCTCTAAGGATGCCATAAGCGCTGGTATGTGCATGGATAGTGTACCTCTCTGACATTTATTGTCCTTATCAATCATTCCCTCTCTGTGGAAAATGGTCCACCTCTATGTGTCGTTAGTGACACGACATCCAAAACGTGAGTGACACGACGAGTGCAAAAAATACAAAAAATTCAAGTAAATAACTAGATCCAAATTATTTGTGTGTATATGCTATGTTAAGTAGTCCATGCTAATTACTTTAAGCAAAACAATAAGACAAAAGTGACTAGATATAAGAATAAGAGGCATTTAAAGCACCACAGTCCCATATGTGCAAATTCCTGTTTGATCAATTATTCAGCGTAAGAATAATGGATCACATAATGTTCGAACAATTGGCAGTGGCGGATCTACGGGGGGGGGGGTTTGGGGGGTTCAAACCCCCCCCCCTTGGGATGCAAAAAAAAAAAAAAAAAAGGAGGAGAAGGGAGAAAGAAGGAAGAGGGAGAGAGAAGCAAAGAGGGAGAGAAGGAGAAAAAGAAAGAAAGAGAAGGCAGGTGGTGGATCTACGGGGGGGGGGGGGGTGGTTCACCCCCCCCTTTGGGCGGGCTGCCTAGTAAAAAAAATTATGTGCATGAGAAAATGCATCAATAATGTCCAGACTCACATATATGTCCCTAAAAGAAAGCATCCTGTCTCAGGCACAGGCATTGGACAATATCATATATGGTCACACCCCCCCTCCAGTGCTATCCTAATCATAGTTCCTCATCTAGTCTAGTTGGATGCAGCAATCTAACTCATAGACGTTCACAGGGATTACCGAGTAGTGCAGTAATCAATACCCGCACAAAAAATCCGGGGACCCATTTTTTTTTTTTTTTAATCTTATCTTTTTTTAACTTTGTAATTTTATTTTATTTTATTTATGTATTTATTTTATTTAATCATATCAATCATCATTATTATTATTATTATCTTTGTTTGGGGGGAGGAGAGGAGGGTGGCGAACAAATAAGAAAGTACTAGAAAGTGCCTGTTTATTAATTCCATATATACTTTTAAAACCCAATATTTTGCTCGCGCTTCGCGCTCGCGGATACTAAATTATAATGCACAATAACTCAAATTTTGAGCTCAAAATTTTTCGGCTCGCGCTTCGCGCTCGCAGATACTTTATAGGTACTCAATACACAATTATCTTTTGAAAATTAATTAATACTAAAAAAGTGCCCCTTTTTTTTATTCCATATATCTTTTATAACCCAAAATTTTCGGCTCGCGCTTCGCGCTCGCTGCCTATCATAATGCAAAAATACTCCAACTCTAAAATTGTTTAAATAATTCCTCGTTTTAGGTCAGTATAGGCCTATAAATCGGGGATTGTCTAAACTCGCGCTCCGCTCGCAGAATTTTTTTTTTTTCCATCCGCCTCACCCCCCCCTTGGAAAAGACCTAGATCCGCCCCTGATTGGTTGTATTGTAAAGAAGCTTTTGTGTTGATATCAGATCCTAATTTGCATTTTTTTTAAAGGCACAGCGCCACATTAAAATTTCAGGTAATGTCCACTTTAAATTGAATAAGACCACATGCAAACTTATGAGAGTTATATTGTTTCTCCTTTTTTTGTATGTTTATTATTATATCATGATTACCATAATTGTGCTGACACTTTGTAAATGTCACAATTCGGCCAATTGGTTGCCTAATAAATCTATTTAATTTAAATACCAGATATTGGCTTTAGATATTTGGAGTAAGTAAGTCAAAGGGCACAAAATAATATTAACTTGAGAAATTATAGGTATTTAATCCCATTCTTTCAGACATAAATGATCATGTCTGATTGATACGTCATTGATTTGTCAAAACCAACAACCCCACCGTCTTCTAAATTTAAAGGGAAAGTTCACCCTGGGTTTAAAGTGGTTTAAAAAATGCTGAAAAATAAGAGAAAAATATGAGTGAAGGTTTGGAGAAAATCTGACAAAAAATAACGAAGTTATGAATATTCAAAATTTTTGATTTTGTGACGTCACATGCGAGCAGTTCTCCTATTGTGTTATGTAGTGTAAATTCCATAAAGTGTTATTTTTCAGAAGAAAATTAATTATTTCACCTGTACGGTCGATACATCATGAAACATATGTTAATAAGGGAGTTTACAGTTACCGATAGGAGATCTGTGACGTCATTGGGTCAGGGGTCACCTGTACATGGTCTCCTCTATGTCAGGAATTCTTACGTGTGAAGTCTATGATACCCTATGATTTACATATGGTTTTCATACTTTTTTGTGCTGATATTGTGAAAATATGAATGAAGAATCGCAATTGTCTATTGATGAGATAGATAATGGTACTTATTCCTATCTTTATTTTGATACTATATTTATTTGAGTCTCTTTTCTCAACTGAAAGCGAAATTGGTTGGTTACCAACTCGCGTACGGCAAATACCGGCATTGAGTTCGCCGAAACCAAAGGCGCTTGGAATCTTGATATTCGGACCGGTGTGCAGTTTCTGCCGGGCAATGTCAATTTGTCAACTTGAATAACCTCGGCAAAATCAATTTAACTTTCAGTTGAGAACAGAGACTCGAATAAACATGGTATCAAAATAAAGATAGGAATTCAATCTCTTACCTGGTAGATGTTTTATCAGCGTAATTTTTTTATTTTTTATTATTTTTTAAAAATCTTGAATATATCATGGAATTGGTCTAGATCTATGCCTGTTTGCCGTACGCGAATCACTCGGGCAACTCCGCAACAGTACACAGTCTGTTTTTGCAACTTTCTGGGAGGAAAACGTCTATCAAAGTAATGAAAATGTCTTATCATATTATTCAACATGGCAAACGAGAAGGAACAGACCGAAAAAAGGAAAAACAGCTAGATTTTTGTCTGATAAAAATTTGTAGATATGCCGCTCGTTTGTTGACTCATGGGTTGACTGTACGGTCGCCGCATTTAATGTACAGTTGGCCTGACCCCGAAAGTGGATATCGGAGACTCGTGCATGCGCAGACTGTAACTGTAAACTCCCTTATATACAAGCCTCTATCAAATTGACCCATTCCTTTATCCAGAACAATAAAAAAAAGACACATTTATGGAATTTACATACACAATACATGGGAGAGCTGCTCGCACGTGACGTCACAGAATCAAAACTTTAAATATTTATAACTTCGCCATTTTTTTTTCCTTCAAACTTTCATTAATATTTTTTTTTTTCAGCATTTTTCAAAACCAATAAAATTCCAGGGTGAACTTCCCCTTTAATGTTCAGGAGACAGCTAAGCCCGATGCTCCCCTCCGAACCCCTTGGATCTGCCTGTACAAAAACAGTGGAACTACCCCGGACCAATTTTAGTTCTTACGTGGCACGTGAGAAACGTGTTTTGTTTTTGTTTTTGTTTTTGTTTGTTTGTTTTTTGTTTTTGTTTTTGTTTTTTTGTTTTTGTTTAGATTTTGACAAAGCCTCTGCCGGAAGGTCTCAGCCTGCCAAGAACAATGTTTGTTTTAAAACATAATTATAGGCATAAACTATTATGTAAATAAGAAGGTCTGTTTCGGAACCCTTGTGAGATCTGAGACAAATACTGTATACATGAAAATATGGGCGTGCACGTAGGCAAAAAAAAAAAAAACCAGTGGAACTACCCCGGACCAATTTTAGTTCTTACGTGGTACGTGAGAAACGTGTTTTTGTTTTTGTTTTTGTTTGTTTGTTTTTTGTTGTTTTGTTGTTTTTGTTTAGATTTTGACAAAGCCTCTGCCGGAAGGTCTCGGTCTGCCAAGAACAATGTTTGTTTAAAAAAATTTATAGGCATAAACTATTATGAAAATAAGAAGGTCTGTTTCGGAACCCTTGTGAGATCTGAGACAAATACTGTATACAATGAAAATATGGGCGTGCACGTAGGCATACTATTAGGTGAACAATTAAAACAAAAATGACAATTCAAAAATTCAGCATTATATACCATGGTCAGAGGTATTAGGTCCATGATTATACTTACAAGTCCTGTAGGGAATTTTCCAAGCCATTGAAACTACCTCTTTCTATATCACGTATATGACAATCTCTAATGTAGCTGTGGAAAAGAAGTCGAAATAAGTCATGTGAATTTCTTCATAAAATTATTTTCTGACCTTGAGAAAATAAACAAAGGTTCCAATCAATCTAAATTTCAATTCAATTCACTACCTAAAAAAAAAAAAAAGCTTTGACAAGCCTTTACCTTCTCTGAACGGTTGTACAATGCATTCCTTACAGTGTGTATCGAAAAGAAATGAATCCATTTTTGGAGGGGCCTTATTCACAGCTCATCTATTTCGGATGTTCATTTCTATCAAATAATTGAAGACGAACTACTCACCTTTAAAATGATACCTTTCTTGAATAATAAATGTAACGCTTAAACAAATAAATTGCAGATGAAGATGACAGGTACAAAATCCATTTCCCCAAGTTTTTGTCAAATGATGAAAGACTGAGTGGATGCTTTCAAATTAAAGGAGTCACATCATTGTACGCAATCCAAATCAATGCTCTTGGCCAGCAAGGACAGCATTCACTCAGTCCTCATTCATTTTCTTGAAACTTGGAAAATGGATTCTACCCATTATCTTCCTTTGCAATTTACTCAACTATGCTTTAATGTTATTGTTTAACTTCATTAAGGATCTTTAAAAAAAATTACTCTTCCAGCTAATGCTGTAATCATAATTTTCAAACCTAGGTCAAACAGGAATCGTCTGAAAATTTTAAGTCTATCGGTGGTTTAATTGTTGGGATATTGAATATATGTATATCACCATATTATAAGCGTACCACGTGTTTCCGAAAATAGCACTGCAGTATATTGAGGGAAAGTAATCTGGTGACATGTACCGTAGCATGTAGGGCCCCATAGCTCAAAATTTGGCGAGCCTCCGCAAAGTTACAAATTCTCTTTTTATTTTGAATCAAGAAAAGGTACACTCTTAGAACGCGGTTTAAAAATTTCACTGTTAACAAAAAATGTTGGTTTAAAACTTAAACATTCTTGTTTAATATTTAAACATTGTTTTTTAAAACCAGAAAAGCGAGGTTTTATAGCCTTAAACAAGACCTGTTTAGAGACATATAACACTGTATTAAACAGGTTTTGTTTAAACATGAGCTAATGGCATCACTCGTTACATGCAAGGTAAATCGGCGCAAAATTTCAGTCATGGCGAAGGACTTATGCCTCACACATTAATTAGATATGTGCAGATGTGTTGGCTCAGTGGATAGAGTGTCTGCCTCATAATCGCAAGGTCGTGAGTTTGATACCCGGCTGCGTTAACCAAAAGTTGGAGTGTTTGTTTGTAAATCGGCGCAAAATTTCAGTCATGGCGAAGGACTTATGCCTCACACATTAATTAAATATGTGCAGATGTGTTGGCTCAGTGGATAGAGTGTCTGCATCATAATCGTAAGGTCGTGAGTTCGATACCCGGCTGCGTTAACCAAAAGTTGGAGTGTTTGTTTGTTTTTTTTTTTTTTTATAGAAGCCTTAGACAATACTGTTGATATTTTAAACCAGCATTAAACAACAGGTTGTTTAAAATTTAAACAACAAGAGTGTTAAAGCTTTAAACAACTACAGGTTGTTTAATTTTTAAACAACGCTGTGCGATTCACCGGTTAACACGCAGTTGTTTAAGATTTTAAACAACTTGTTTAATTTTTTCTAACGGTGTGTATCACTGGAAAGGAAGTGAATTCGTCTTCAATAGCATGCATGTTACATATGAACAGCAAAAATAAAAGAGTTTGGAATATGGGCCCTCTACAAATGGATTAGCTTTTCTTACACGCACTGTATATTTGTTTCCCTACTGGTGTCTGGAACAGCGTGTTCGCTCAGGTCCACACAATTTTGAACATTTCGAAATCTACACATTTGGGTTACCCGCTTGCCCCTGTATTTCTTCATAATAGTTATGTGTATAATGCAATACGGAGTCATTTTCATAGAATGCGCGTAAATTGTTAAGGTAAATATTTTCAAATTATGATGATTCTTTTTGTTGTCTGTTACAGAAAAGTTTATATTTCATTGATAAATACTTACAGCTTTGACACCTGATGGAGTCCTCTGAACATATCAGTTTTTAGTGTTTGTAAGTTGTTGTACGCTAAGTAGCTGGTAATGACAATATTTGTTAATGATACATTGTTTACGTTTAGTTTCGTCATGAAACACTAGAATCATATTACGGAAATTCACTTGATTACAAAGAAAATCAGCCTATAAACCATGAACCTAAACGGAACTAAAAACAGAACCCTTCTAAGACTCGTAAAACTTGGGGCAGCTGGCCTAAGTGCCACTCGGGTTTAATCAATGTGCTTACAAAACAAAGTGGGGATAAGTACAGACGGGGTTGACGAAAGGTATTTGGGGCAAGGTTAAGATCGTCAGAAACCATGGGTATGAAATAAAATGAGCTAAATATCAAAATGAAGGTAGGAAACAGACAATTTCGTTTTCAAAGCAAATTTGAGAAAAACAATCTAGTTACAAGTCGTTATTTTTGTTTAAATATATTATTTGTTAATAATCCTATATTCGATGAAGACAAAAATACTTACAGTATTTCAAGCCCTGGCATATCTGAGAATGCATCAGGATCGATTGCAACAATGTTCTTACTTTCCAAATTACTGCAAGAAATAAAATTAGTGGTATGGTCAGCGCGACCCATAGACCTATTCTGAGCATGATAATCATTATACCGAGTAAACAACAACAAACGATACATTTTTAAAATGTCCCTTCATAAAAGCCATTATAGAAATAAATACATGTGAATTTGCCACTAAATCGATGGACAATTTTTAAAATCATTTATCTTTTTTTCCTTTTTTTTTTCCCCCTTTTTCTTTTCTTTTTTCTTTTTCTTTTCTTTTTCTTTTCTTTTTTTTCCTTCTTTTTCTTTTCTTTTTTTTTTCTTTTTTTGGGAGGGAGCATTTCAGACACTAATTTTTTTTTTTTAATTTGTGTCTATTGTTGTTGTTTTTGTTTGTTTGAGGGGGAAATAAACAACTAGTACCCTTGATGTAAACATTCTGAAAACAAGGTGCAACATGTTGCTTTTATTCTTATTGCAATATTCGAATATTTATACATTAATAAATATGTATATACGGTACATATATATATATTTATATATATATATATATATATAAATTTATATATATATATATATAAACACAACACAAAAAGAAAGTTCCCCCTATTTCAGATATCAATAATTTTTGAACCAGGAGGAATTTAAAAAATCGAACGATACGTCCATGTAGGGAATTTAATTAGCTACCATAGAAGCGAATTTTAGGAAAAATCATGAATTCATGCTTCAGTGATTATTGATTGAATGCAAAAATGTCATTTTTTGAAGTTCACAAGCCTAAAATCACAACTTTGGTTCAATGATATCGGACCCATTTTCAGATTTTAAACAATTTACACGTCATAATGTATGCAAAACGTGCTTCCCAACATACGGAAACGAAATTTGCGTCAAATTTCACGATTGAGTGAGCATGCAGCAAAAATTGCCCGAACTGCGATTTGTACTTCCTTGCCATGGTACAATCGATGAAATGTGAGGGAATTCCTGTTTTGGAAGTGTATGCAACCAATATCCATCCATTCACGGTTGAATGAACCCATCAATCAACCCCAAAATAGGCCATTTTAGAATTACGAAGAGTCATTGTAGTAATTTTATGCACTAGAAAGCATCTCAATAACATTTTTTGGGTTTTATTTATATTCTTTGGGCACTTGTCAATGATCCTATGGCATTTATTTAAAAATTCATGCTTCAGTAAGCACGTGAGACTGGAAAAGCCCTTTTCTCACGTACGGACTAAAATTCAAATTCTTACTTTGATTGAATATAACAATTCTTTTCGGGGAGTACTTTTGATTTTATTTTCATAAAAATCCCGATGTTTCGAGCCTCAGTGGGCACAAGATACAAGAAAATCATGAAAATAAGAAAAAAGTTTCGGGCTTCGTCATGGTTCAGTGACTTTTCGAATACGTAATTTGAGTAACGATCATGTTAGTTAGAGACCAGTTGAAGCTATGTGCAAAGTTTCATAAAATAATTCACAGTCAAATGGACAAAAACTGACAATTAAAATATGCCAAATTTCACTTTTGTTAAACTTTTGTTAAACCTCTGTACATAAAGTCAATGGAGGAGGAAATCAATACCTGACAATTGTAAAATTCGGCCAATTTCATTAATGATTTTTGTTAATTCTACCTTGAATTATGTCACGAAACTTGGCACACTGCTTCAACTGATCTCCAACTAACATGATCTTGATTCAAATTACGTATTCGAAAAGTCACTGAACCATGACGAAGCCCGAAACTTTCTTCTCATCATATCAATTCTACTCTATGTAAAATGTAAAGTTAACGTATACCAATGTGTGGCATTGAAATCGTAATTAAACAAGGCGTGTCCATTATCTAAGAGGCCAGACGCAACAAAGAGACGTTGGAAATACGGCTGAGAAGCGCAGAATCTATACAGCTGGCTGCAATAACAAAAACTCGCGTAAGAAGACTTCCCTGCATTCGAATGGTATCACCCGTCGCGTGTATGGAGCAATACTGCGAGGAGGTGAAAGAAATTTATGAACCTTTTCTCATGGTTTTTAATTAGTAGATGCTTCAGACCAGATGGAGGAAAAAGACATTTTGGAAAGCCTATACCATGATTGTGCTGAAGTTGTAATCAGAACCTGTATTTTACATAGATTGATGCTCCAAACCAAGAGATCTCGCCAAGACGCCGTTCGCATTATTTTCTATGCGAATATGCATGTGATTTGCGTAAACATTGACAATCGAGAAAAAAATCTCTTATAATAGTTTCAAAGTGAGCGGACTTTTTTTTACCAATTGAAATAAATATACCATTAATGGAAAGCTGAGAATCCAACCTTTTAAAAACCGCTGTGATCATTAAAGTGTAATATAATTATGCGTTATTGAGGAGCAAGACTTTGAAGCGCATGAAGCTGTTCTGGGCTCAAAATTGGCCATATTTGTACAGGAATATGTTCTGACCAGGCTTTTCGAATTGATTCAAGTGACAGGACTTTTTTTTTCCCTTTGCAATAAGTTATCCCTATTTCTGAAAAAATCAGACTGTGAGCGTACTCAATCAAATTGATCATTTCTTTGAAAGGGTAGTTGCTCGCGCCACAATAAAGAAAATAAGTGAAAAACTGTCCAAAAACAGAAAAAGTAAATGGGAGCGTTCGCTTTGAGTAGAATGGTAGCGGCCCTCTATCTCTTAAGTTTACAACTAGAATTGATATGTTGCATGATTTTCTTGTATCTGGTGCCACTTGAGGCGTGAAACATCGGGATTTTTGGTGAAATAAAATCAAAAAAGTAATCCCCAACAATAATTTTATTATTCAATTAAAGTAAGAATGTGAATTTTAGTCCATACGTTGAAAAGGGCTTTTCCAGTCTCACGTGCTCACTGAAGCATGAATTTTTAAATAAATGCCATAGGATCATTGTCACGTGCCAAAGAATATATAAAAAAAAACCAAAATGGTATTGAGATGCTTTCTAGTGGCATACAATTACTACAATGACTCTTCGTATTCTAAACTGGCCTATTTTTTGGTTGATTGATGGGTTTCATTCAACCGTGAATGGATGGATATTGGTTGCATAGGAATTCCTTCACATTTGATCGATTTTACCATGGCAAAGAAGTAAAACTCGCAGTTAGGGCAATTTTTGCGGCATGCTCACTCAACCGTGAAATTTGACGCAAAATTTCGTTTCCGTATGTTGGGAAGCACGTTTTTGCATACATTATGACGTGTAAATTGTTTAAAATCTGAAAATGGGTCCGATATCATTGAACCAAAGTTGTGATTTTAGGCTTGTGAACTTCAAAAAATGACATTTTTGCATTCAATCATTAATCACTGAAGCATGAACTTGATGATTTTTCCTAAAATTCGCTCCTATGGTAGCTAATTAAATTCCCTACATGGACATATCATTCGATTTTTTAAAAATTCCTCCTGGTTCAAAAATTATTGATATTGAAATAGGGGAACTTTCTTTTTGTTTGTGTTTATATATATAAATTGAATGTTTACATTTCAGTCTCTTCTGTGGAAATTTTGTCAGTTCCACTCACAGTGCAGGGGCCGCAGAGCCGGTGGGGGGGGGGGGGGTAACTCGCCCCTCACTTATTTTCAGCAAACGTGTACAAAACGCCGAAATGACCATATATTTTGTGATTTTTTAGCCTGTTCAAGCCACCCACTTTTTGGCCTCAGCCCCTCCACTTTCAAAACGCCTCCGCCGGAGAGTAAATGGTTAAAAAAAAAAAAAAAAACGCAGAACAAATTCTAGGTTGAATGATTTAAATGATGTCTTGTGAGAATGAATAAAGCAGGAACCTTACTTTATCATTTTGAAAGGATATTCGCCAAAAATATTATGAACACAGTTACTGTTTGTTTCCATAAAAACGCAATATCAAAATAATCCTAGTGCTCACCGTACGGTGCAGAAATCAAACATTGATATCGTTCACTCTTCATGTAATACATTTCAGCAGTGTTAGCCTCTTTGTAAGAAGCTATTCCACATCGCAGTACATTATGCATCATAGTCCCGAAGACTTTTCTGGAAAATGGGGTATTATTTTTTACAATGGAGCCATGGTGTTTAATAAAGCTACAAATGCATAGATTTATAAAAAAATTTAAAAACGATGATAATAATAATAAAAAATAAAAAAAATCACACAACTTACAGCTCTTCTATATACCGGTAATTCGACTTCCTGGAAAATAAAGGAAATATCTTTATTAACCAAAATTCAAGTTTCCACTTTACAACATATTCAATGTTATAGCTGTAAACAAACTGTAGTCCTACTGTAGATATGTTATCTAAATTTGTAACGCTATGTAACTTATTTTTATGTTAAAGTAACTTACCTGTACTCAGTATCGTTTACACACATAATGGTCCAATTTTTATCAGCTAAGAAAACGCCTTGTCCTGAAATACAAATGTTGTTGAAAAGATTAGTGCTTGATTTCTACATTGCATATGCTTGACATTTTATTCATGGAGTTTAAATAAATATAATGGTTTATTTGCCGTGAAATGGGTTTGAGACGATTTTGAGACTAGTTTAAGATGGGTTTAAGACTAGTCGTAGAAACGTCTTCCTAGACCTAGTCTCCGAGACGTCTTATGAGTTGCAGGAAAATCGAACATGTTCCGTCGCAGAGATATCTCATAGACGTAGTCGCTGACATATCTCCGAGTCTTAGAGACGATATGCGAACTGAGAGACAACCTTAAATAATCATCATGAGACCTAATTACTTTATTTTAAATAACACAAGAGTGACAAAAACAAAATGAGTGAACCCCCTTTCAAAACCCAAATTCTAAGTTACGTTCCTACCAAACACATTTCAATCAATCAATCAATCAATAAATTAATTAATCAACCCATGTATGTAAGAGAAACGAAACTCTGTATACCTTGGTTAGATGCTGGCAAATATTCGTGTAAGATTGAAATACAGTTGGAACCTGTTGGAACCAAATGAGTGCGGATATAATTCATTTCGTGTATGGATTGCTGGATACAAAATGCTTTGAAACTAAAAAATAAAATTTGTCATAAATAAAGGCTACTGTTTCATGAACCGGTCTCAAGCTGCATTCTAGGCCAATTTCTCAATCCCCAAAACCCAAAATCGGGGTCGGATTAAAATAAATATTTTGATTTATTATTTGATGGCAAAATCTGCGAAATGTTGAAACTGGCTCTATGCAGTGCGTACCATAAAAAAAGTATGCCGAAATAGTAGAGGCTCATATCTACATGATTTGTATTGCGCCAAATCCACTCTGTAGAGTGCTCCAGGCGCATCATATTATTATTACCCGGCTTAACTAGGCTACCCCGAAGGGCGCTCACAGCACTCAATATATATAATGTGACATCAGTTTTTTTTTCTTCATGTAACTCATATTCCGTCTATTGAGTTACCAAACGCACAAGAGAACTTTGACCGAGAATTTTGCTGTTTTTCAAGGGGGGGGGGGGGGTATAGGCAAATTGTTACACCTCTATTTGCCTCATTTCTGAAGAAATGAAAAGAAATAACCCTCCAAAACCGTATATCAGTAGAAAGGTTATATATCAAGGAAACTTATGGACGATAAAAAAAAATCACTAAAAATGCCTAATTAGCATAATTTATGCAAATTAGTCCTTTTTTGCCAAACACAAGATCTACTGAATACCTTACACACAAATAACTCCATTTTTGCACAGATGTTCTCTAAACATACGTCTGGGGAATAAATTGGTTGGATTTTTTTTTTTTTTTTTTAAATGTATTTTTTTCTTTTGTATTTATTGTTTTTTAGCTAATTATATATTCATGACATTATTACCATAAAACTAAAACTTTATTTAAAATTCTAATCCATTCATTCCCCAGAGACACATTTCACCAATAAGAATGCAAAGTTTGAACAGCAACAGACATTCCATTCTCGAGTTATTTTGTTTTGCAAAAAATGCTGATTTGCATAAATTATGCTAATTAGGCATTTTAGGTGACTTTTTTTTTTCGTCCATAAGATTCCTTGATATATAAACTCTCTATTGATATGTGGTTTTGGAGGGTTATTTATTTTTCTTTCTTCAGAAATGTGCCAAATAGAAGTGTAACAATTTGCCTATAACCCCCTCCCCCTTAATCAAGTTCAGTTGCTCAGGCTTTGAAAATACAACTACTCCAGATTACACTCTGAGGTGAAAGTCCTTCCCATCAACTCCACAAACGTTTATAGTTGCCTAGTATCTACTCAGTATATAATCTACAATTGATTAAATTCCGATGAAGAACACAAAATATGTAATAAGATATGTAAATACACGTGCAGATGTTTATACTATTTTTTAAAATCATATAGTCCTAATTATTGTTCTACGTTAAATTTTTAGAGTAATTTGTTTACTCCTAAGAATACAACTAAATACTAATGAAGAACATTTCATTAATCTTACCATTCTTTGTATCTTCAGCCGAGCAGAAATATGTGGTACATAGGCCTACTCCTTCTAATGATAAAAAGGGAGTGATATATTCAAGGCAAGGAACAAAGAAATGCCTTAAATAAAGTGAAATAAATATTTAAGTCTATATCGTTTTTGTTGTGTTATTATAGTTTGTAACCAGGCATATACATGTAGAGAAGGTAATGCGTATAATAATTAAATTGATTTTGCATTCCCAAAAAAATTTAGAATAATTTAATCCATTTCCTCTAATATTTCCGGATTTCTTTAGATGTAGGTTATTTGAAAGATTTAAAATTTGCATAACCTTGTTGTAATTATGTTAAGCGAGAGTCTAATACGATGAATATGTTGATATCATATATTATAAATAATTATACATTTCAAAAAGAATATAAAAAATTATACTTTTTGAATGTAAAGGACTATGTTTTTTCTAAATATTTATCCAAGGAGAATACTGGACATGGGAATGCCTATATTTTTAACTATCTCTTCCTCGTACATTTGCTTTCACACAACTTAACTTAAAAGGTGTAAAATAGTAACATGAACAATACAAAATGAACAATTGCAAATTGTAACGCTTTCTTTCAATCTTACTCTTTATGTCTATGTCTCTCTATTTCTTAGTTTGTACGAATTCTCCACTCATTGTTATTACACATTTAGTTTATTATTTACTGTTTTTGTTATGTTCATATAATTGAATATGACATTTCATGTAAACTATACCAACTTGTGAGAAAAGCCTTTTCTTTTGGTAATTGGTAATCCTCAAGCACTATTGTCGGTGGTATTTTCTCTCTCATCGTGCTCCAGTGTTTTATATTGTAACTTTTGCCTTGAAATAAATAAATAAATAAATAAATAAATAACTACAAAAACAATTATTAATTAACCTTCCCAGCAGCGCACTCCAGCATCCTCATGATGTTCACAGTCACTGACCCTCACACCAGCATGGGTACAATCAAAGATGCTTAATTCGTTCCCATTACACTCAACCTCGTCAAGCAATATATCCCCGTCGCCTTCTCCAAAAGCTGCTAAATCTAACACCCAAACGGCTCCAGGATACCCAAGAGATCTGCAGACAGTATCACCATCATCAATATCCCATACATCATCACAGACAGTGCCCCAAATACCGTTATGAAATACTTCTACTCTGCCTTCCCCCTCGGTTGAGCCGCTTACTAGTCGAACTGAAAAGGCACAAAATAGACCACGAATAGATGGAGATCGAGTGCGGTACAGTATTAAAAATGGACATGAGTCTTTTTTCAAAATATCTTAGTTTATAACAGGCCTGGTCTCTAATATTTTGAATAAAAACTTATGTATACTTTAAATAACGGACCGCCATAACCTTTTGTTTCCACTTGAACTGGAAATGAACAAATCAGGTCATTCAGTTTAGATCAATACAGAAATTCTGAATGTAGAACATTAGGTCTCTGTGGTTGTCGAGTGATAACGAATAGGTATCAGCATGGACCTTTAGGTCCACGGTATCAGGAAGTTGACAATCATATCATTATAAAAAAATATAGCCAATGCAATTCCCCCCTTAAAAATATTCCAGCATAGGCTCTGACAAAGTATTTTATTGGTCCAAATTTATGTGAATAATAACAGCTTTATTATGCTTGTGTATGGGACGATACGATAATTTATCAGGGTCAATCCTGAATCAGCCACCGAGTTAAAAATACATATTTACGCTCAAGTTGCGCAGAAGTACCCGCCAACTCCTCCCGAATACGTGGTGTTAGAGGAGGAATGATGATTCATGTACGTAAGCACACTGACGTATCTTGCATAACAAATGGAAATATTCGTTTCTGAAATTATATTGTTAGTCTAAATAAATCAGGAATAAAGTTTTAATATGATAATGATAATGATGAGATTTATCTAACCCCATTATCTATTGTAATAAAATTGCTCGGGGCGCATTAAGAATAATTAATTTTTTTGATAGTTCTTAAATCAAACTTTACAATATGGGGTAGTGGGGTGAGGTGGGTGTGTGTGTGTGTGTGTGTGTGTGTGTGTGTGTGTATGTGTGTGTGTGTTTGGGCAGAACACCCAAGAGGAAGTGGATAGTCCCGTTACCTGTATGCGAACATCTCACCCCAACATCTTCAGAATGTGTACAATCGTTAGCCCCAACACCACCGTGAGTACAATCAAATATACTTGATTCGTTTCCTATGCACTGGAAGCCATCGAGTAATATATCTCCATCTCCTTCACCAAATGATGCTGCTGGTAATATATCAATGACTCCTGGAAATCCTAAAGATCTGCAAAGAACATCACCATCAGCATTGTCCCATTTGTCATCGCATATAGTACCCCAGGAACCATTGTAAAACACTTCTATCCGTCCTTCGCTAGTTATGTTCTCACCAACTAAACGAACTGAAAGACAACAACAATCATACAGTAATTACAATGTATTCACATTCAAAACCTCGTATTTATATCATCTAACAGAAAGATTTTTTTTTTAAATTGCAACTCGAAAAAATGGGGAAAACGTACCCAAACGTAGTCAGGTGTTGTTCAAATCGGAATTATTGTACACTTGCTAATTGAGAGAGAATTCATTTTTAGAGTGATGAAGTAAAATGATTCATATCTCAAAGGCGTTGGCTTTTATAGGGTACGTGCAGGTAATATGGACCCCCTAAGCTCATTTGCCTAATTTGCATAGAATTACAAAATGACACACAGTCTAATCTTTGTTTATATGAATCAATAACTGCTGCTCTAACTTTTATTGTGAAGAAAAACAGTCATCATCAACCCCCCTGTCTGCAATATCACCAAAGTGCCCATATTACCTGAATGTGCAGGTAATATGGGCACATGTATTTAATGTATTTTCAAAAAACTACAATGATTCTACTATGTCTGGAATTTGCTTAAAATGTTGAAAATCATTAACTTTCAGATATCATTTGAAATTATAAGACCCTTTAGTAAATACTTTGACTATATATTTCATTGTTTTGTATTTTGTATATCATTTCTTTTTTAATTTTATCTAAATATTATTTTCATTATAGAAATCAATATAGGCCTACAATAAGTTATTTATAATTATTGATTATATACTGTGAATATACCCCAAAAAATAGTAGTAAAGAGATTGATGTCTCCTCCAAAAACTAAGTACCAGAATCATTTCTGTCATTTTGGACTGCCCATATTACCTGCAATGATGTTGCTATGTCAGGCAAGCATTCAATGCCACATAGCACCCCTTCACTACAACAAATTGACCTGTACACGCTAGTATGATCAAAATGAAACTATAAGCTGACTAAATATACAAACAATTGAGCCTTTTTGAGGTTACCCCATTAAACACTCTTTCACCATCACATTCTGTGAAATATCAAATTTTACATCAGGGTAAAAATTGCCTTAGTTTTACCTACCTTGTTGGTTTTCAGCAATTTTCTCAGAGAAATTTCGGCATCAGATGCTCTCACGATGATAGATTTTCGTATACAGTTTATATGGACAACATTATGACGCTCACACCGGTCACCCATCACCGGTCGACGGTCACGACATGATTTGCTTCAGGTGGCCCATATTACCTGCTGGCCCATATTACCTGCATGTACCCTAGTCAGTCCTATTTCTGTTTCCCAGAAATGCAGAAGGTTTTTTTTTTTTTCTTCTTCTTCTTCTTTTTTTTCTTTTTTTCTTTTTTTTATTTATTCTTTTTTTTTTTATCGAAAGGGTGATCTGAACCTCTTACCTGTCGAACATCGAATTCCTGCAG
Organism: Paracentrotus lividus; assembly: GCA_940671915.1. Classification (NCBI taxonomy): domain Eukaryota; kingdom Metazoa; phylum Echinodermata; class Echinoidea; order Camarodonta; family Echinidae; genus Paracentrotus; species Paracentrotus lividus. The sequence continues at coordinate 12,065,558 of CALNVZ010000174.1, forward strand.
CTTCAGAACGTTGGCAATTGTCCTCATGTAGGCCCACATCCAGTGTACAATCAGATATACCCGATTCGCTTCCTGCACACTGGACATTTTCAAAAACAATGTCACCTGTACCTTGACCAAAGAATGTTGCCGGTACTATCTCAATAGCACCTGAAAAACCTAAATATCTGCACAAAACTCCTCCACTAATAATATCCCAGTAATCATTGCAGACAGAACCCCATGATCCGTTGTAAAACAGTTCTACCCGTCCTTCCATCTCTGTTCTACCGGCAACTAGGCGAACTGAAAAAGGAATAACAGATACAAAAAAAAAAAAAAAAAAAAAAAAAAAAAAAAAAAAAAAAAAAAAAAAAAAAAAAAAAGCGAATCAAAGGCAAGAACAACATGAATATCCTGAAGCTAAAACACACACAAATAACCCAAAAATTTAATGTTATGACCGATATTGTATAATGCATTAGATTACGGCTACAATTGATATCAATAACAGATCGCGAACCAAATTATTCAAAATCACATCTCTTCAAAAGATTGAGCTATATGATCATTACCTCTCGGCAAACATCGGACTCCTGCATCTTCAGCATGCTCGCAGTTATGGATCCCTATACCATTGTGGGTACAATCGAAAATGCTCAATTCGTTACCGCTACATTGAACGTCATCGAGCAATATATCTCCATCTCCTGCTCCAAATTTTGCATTTTGTTCTACCCGAATGACACCTGGAAAGCCTAGAGATCTGCAGACAACGCCACCATTAATCATATTCCAACCATCATCGCATATAGTACTCCAGGAACTTTTGTAGAACACTTCCACACGGCCTTCAGTCTCCGTTCTACCATTCGACAGTCGAACTGGAAAGACAACATCGATTACAAATGAATTTCATACTAAGGATTTTTAAAATTATTTTTTTCTTTTCTTCGCTAACACTCGTGCATTCATTGTTATTAAAAACATTCACGAGGCTAATCAAAATGAAATCATTCAATTATAATGACCATGTTCATGCATATTAAAACAATATACATTTGTAGTTTCATATGTTTTCTGTTCTCAAGGCTGGTCTTCTTTGCAATTCATCTTTCAATTTATTTACCGACAGCATTTTACTAGCATATGAAAAAAATATGAAATATGAATATGAAAATGTTTTCTCCGGGTTGTATGTCTGCAAAATATAAATTCGTAGGGCGAATATCTAATTACCTGGGGAAGAGCATTTCACTTCGACCTCTCCTTGTTTGCAGTCGTGGATCCCTACACCATCATATGTACAATCAAGAATGCTTGATTTGCTACCAGTACATTGAACGTTATCAAGCATGATGTTCCCTGTGCCATCACCAAACAATGCCGTAGGTAAACCCTCGATAGCATCTGAAAACCCGAGAGATCTGCATACAACATCACCAGCACTAATATCCCAGTTATCAGAACATACTGTACCCCAAGAACCGTTATAAAAAAGTTCCACTCGGCCTTCTCTTTTTGTGTTACCATTCACTAGTCGAACTGGAAATAAAAGGAAAGGAAAAATCATCATATAAGCAAGCTTTATTTACTTAACAGGTTTGATATTCAGAAAATAACCTCTATATTTTATTCATAAGAAATGACCATCAACCTAGGAAAGGAGATCATAGATGATATAAATTTCGCTCTCTCGTACGATTAAAACAGGTCACAGGTAACTGACCAACACTCTAATTGACTGTTTGTTATAAATAGCTAATCCTAAAACTTTTGAGATAACTATTGATAGAACAGTAAATAAGTCATTAGTAATGATTTTGAATCTCTTACTTACCTGACGAACATACCACTGCAACATCTTCAGAATGTGAGCAGTTATGAATTCCTAGATCACCATATGGACAGTCAAACAGGCTCTTTTCATTACCGGTACACTGTACATTATCAAACATGATGTCTCCATTTCCTTCACCGTATGTTGCTTCAGGGACGATATCAACAACACCAGAAAACCCTAAAGATCTGCAGACAACATCGCCGTCGTTAATATCCCAGTTGTCATGGCAGACAGTACCCCATGAACCATTGTATAACACTTCTACTCGGCCTTCGATCTCCGTGCCACCACCAACAAGACGAACTGAAAAGGATACAATTCTGGTAATAAATCTATCCGTAAAGGTAAATAAAAACTATACTTATCTTGTAGTTCGATATTCTCTAATCCGCAATCATGAGAGATCGATGTACACCCTGATATATAAATTTATCATCCACATAATTATATTAATAGGCCAGAATTTACGAGACTTAGTCAAACCATGGTTTGTCACAAGTCATGAAGCACTATATTATTATTCAAATAACAATTCAAGTAACTAAGTGTTTAATACAGCAGTCTATGAAGAAAAAAAAAACAGTGGAAAATGTTAACTCAGGGTGAAAGTGCTTCGCCTACTTGAATTCGAATCTATTTGTAATTTCGTTTCTCATCTGATCACATTGTTAAACTTTAGACATGGGATCCCAAAGAAGTTATTCAACTCACCTTTAGAACATTGAACCCCTGCATCTTCAGAATGTTCACAATTATGAACTTTGACACCATTATGATGGCAATCGAAGATGCTTGATTCGCTACCGATACATTGGACGTTATCAAGCAAGATGTCTCCTGTGCCTTCACCAAAGGCTGCTCCTGGTAATACCTCTATAGCACCAGAAAACCCTAAGGATCTGCAAACAACACCACCATCGATATTATCCCATCCATCATCGCAGACAGAACCCCAAGAACCGTTGTAAAACAGTTCTACCCGACCTGCTCCTTCCGTGTCGCCATTAGCAAGACGAACTAAAAAGGTATTGAATGGTAAATATATATATTTTTGTTAGGTAGGCCTACTCATTACTCCTGCATGATTGTGATTTTTTTTCTTTAATGGTTATTAACTGAGATTACTAGAAACAAGACTACTGATTTGTGAAATTTAACTCAAGCCTGTTCTGTCATGCAGAAGACTAATCCATTGAAAGAAGAAGAAACGATAAAAGTAGTTTGCACTTGACTTTGTTCAAAATGTGATCCTGTTGGTTCTTGAGGTTGCTTGAATGCACGGCTACCCGCTTTGTTTACCACACATTTATGACACCTTTTTTTGTTTGTGATTTAAACCCACAATTTATATTCATACGCGACGAATGATAAGCAATAGATATTTATATAGTTCATCGCTGTTTCGTTACTTACCTGGCAGCAAACATCGCACCCTAACATCTTCAGAATGTGTACAATCGTTAGTCCCAACACCACCGTGGGTACAATCAAATATACTTGATTCGCTTCCTATGCACTGGAAGCCATCGAGCCATATATCTCCATCTTCTTTACCAAATGATGCTGCTGGTAATATATCATCGATTCCTGGAAATCCTAGAGATCTGCAAAGAACGTCACCATCAGCACTGTCCCATTTATCATCGCATACAGTACCCCAGGAACCATTGTAAAACACTTCTATCCGTCCTTCTCTGTTCGTGCTTCCATCAATAAGTCGAACTAAAAACAGTGAACAGAAAACAGTGATTAGAAAAAAGAGATATGAAAACATGATGAAAGAGCTGGTCCTCTTCAACAAGTAATTATATGATGTCTTGGATTTGTTAACATTTATTCTCCAAGCAAAATATATCATAATTTCATAAAGAGGTTTTATGTTTAAAATGTAATAGAGAATATTCATTTCCAAATACATGTACCTGTCTAACAGAATCAAAAATCAAAAAATCCAAAATCAAAACTCACAAATACATCATCTTATTATACAGTTTTGTGACCACAAGCCTACAACATTAACAATTTTGTATTAAGAAAGACTCTTTCAATCCGTTTCAAATCATTAATAAATCATACATGTCATAAGGATCTGTGTCGTAATCTTACCAGAGGTAACATTACATCATAGAGTATCAGCTGTATGAACTGTATGACAAGATATAACTCATGTACATTTATGTGACTTCGATAAACTGAAATGAGGAAGATGATACAAATACAACTATTTTTTTTCTTCTGGGTTATAGGAAGGGTGATCAGAATTAGCATCTATGAAACTTTGGTTACCTGTCGAACATCGAACCCCTGCATCTCCAGAGGATTGGCAATTGTGTCTTATTATACTATCATGTGAACAATCAAAGATGTTTGATTCGCTACCGGTACATTGGACGTCATCAAGCATGATGTGTCCTGTGCCTTCACCAAAGGCTGCTGCTGGTGATATCTCAATAGCACCTGAAAACCCTAAGGATCTGCAGACTACTCCGCCAGCTATAGTATCCCACTTATCAGAGCATATTGTAACCCAAGAACCGTTATGAAACAATTCTACTCGACCTTCTCTTTCCGTGTCACCGCCATCCACTAGTCTAACTGAAAATACAGAAACAATCACGTTATCAATTCATATACATGTAATATAACACTTAACAGGTTTAATTGTATCGAAAATAATAGCCAAAACGCTTTTTCATAGATATGAAATATACTTCAGGATCATCAACAAGAAAACATAGGAAAGCAATATTTAAATATTGCATGCTCTGTATTATGCATTCTAATTATGTCCAGAGCAAAATACTAAACCTTCATAAGTGCACACACAAAAAATGAGAACTAGTTTCCATGAGTAAAACCCGTTTGCTACTCTTGGAGGCGAGTGCTTTTATTCGTATATCAACGTATTTTTACTTCAGAATCTGTGTTTCTGTTAAAAGTACACACCCGCTCTTCCAGAACATGTAAATTTAATAAGGGTACTCAAGAAAAAAAAATTATTGAGTATATATACACAATAAAATTTTTTTCTTGAGTATCCCTTAGTAACTTTACATGTTCAATTACGTAAAACAATTGTGCAAGTGAGTTTTCTTCAACTTTGGCGGCTTGGTGGATGATGTCGGGTGAAAACACTAACAATCGAGTAAAGTGAGAATTGCTGAGAAATTCTATATAGCCTGTAATTCACTAGATGAGTAAACTACGACACGTCTTCGTACGTCTCAAGTCTCGTGAAAGTCTTTGAGAGCAATTTTACTGGCTATGCGGTACTTTTACATGTTGCGCCCGGTACGCCTACTCGGATCACGAGTACGGACATCATCGAGACTGCTGCACGAGGTATGTTCTACGCGTACGTACGTACATGTATAGCGGAAACACAGAGTTAAATACGCACTAAACAGCGGAACTGAGAGCGGAGAGCGTGCATGCTCTTGTCTTTGGGTGAGTCCTATTCCTTTTGTTTGTTTGTTTGCCTGTTTTTATAATGATATTGGAATGTTTCCGATGATATACATCGTCTGATAACACTAACAGCTAGATTACCATGCATGGATTTCCATTACTTTGTCAGTCATGTAAACAGTTTGAGTTTGATGCATTGATGTGAGTAATGCAATGTATTGGTTTGTGTGAATTGATGCTCTGAAGTGAGTAATGCAGTGTATTGGTTTGAGTGAATTGATGCACTGATGTGTATATCATCGGAACATTCCAAATATCATTATAAAAACAGGCAAACAAACAAACAAAAAGGAATAGGACTCACCTAGTGAGTAACGCTTTACATACTCAGAGAGTCAGTAAGTAAGTTGATGAGTTTGTGCAACCTTTACTTACTGACTCTCTGAGTATTAAAGCGTTACTCACTAGATTAGTTTGTGCAATGTACTCAAAACAATTAGTTATGTTACTCAATAAAATGAGTTAATTAAATAAACGCATTTGGTGTGTCACTATATTGTCAAATAAAAAATACTCGATTAGGTGCGTTTTCAAAGTAGCTTCATTGAGTGAAAGCACTCATGGATGTGTGTCACTATATAGTCAAAAATACTTGGATATTTGAGTTTGATCACTCATATATGCAAGTTCTCATTTTTTGTGTGCACGTTTGTTTCAAGGCTGTTTCGAGGCTAAAGGCAAAGGTGTAAACATTATTCGGTATTTATATATGATCCAGAAATCATGCATTAATCAACCTTGCAAAAAATAAAAATAAATAATAATAATCAATCATAATTAACTCATTGGAAGAAAAAGCCATGCAAAAGTTGACTATAGCACATCTCCTTAAGGCGTGCTTTACGCTCCCGGCTTGGGTATCGCTCTTTGAAATAATATTGCTCGATCATTGTAATTTTATTTAAAATGCTTATTGATTATTGACTTTCAGTTGAGATGGTTGGATCTCAATTGGAAATTTTTATTTAATTTTCTCCAGCACTGGTTTGGCCTGTTAAAGAATTATTTTTAGACTTGGGGACTACGGACATGGTCAAGGTGTTATAAAAGAATAAACGATTCATTATTTTCTTCGTGCTTTGGGGCATGCAATATTACATTCAGCGCGAGATTCTTGAGAAGATAGGGGCAAGTCCACGCTATTTTGCAATGTAACAAACGGGACATTCACAGACAAAAATAGACTTTTTTTTTATAAATCTTAAATTGAAATCTCAATCCTTAGGTATATTTTTGAAGGTACTAAGAACCTTCAACAAAGTCATAAACAATAATTGATATAACTCAGTTCATATTTAATTTATGATAATTTATTCGTTCGTAACACATGGGACCAGAAAAAATGGTGTTTTCAAAATTTGAATTTGTTCACATGATACTAGGAATTTAAAAAGCAGATAAAAACTTGCATAGTCACATCCTCTTAACCACATGTAATAAACTTTGTAAATACATATTTTAATGTCAATACAGCCTCACGTTTTCTGGCAAGGTCAAGTTTTATAAAATATGACATGTAACACACGGGACAGTAACATATGGGACAATTATTCCATGAAATATTTTCCATTTAATATTTGGTGTAGCCAAGGCGTAGCAACATGTTGTGTAAAAAAATCCCACTGATAAAACAAAAGATCCATAATACAACACATTACTGTAAAAAAGTAAATATTTTGTTTCATTACTGAGGTGGGAGGGCGAGTAATAAAACTTTATTAATTTACATCAGCTCAGTAACTTTTGTGAGACTACTACTGAGACATGAATACTTTAAGAATAAAAATATGGAAAGTTATGTGCTAGGTTTGTGATATTTTCACCAGAGGAAGCCAAGATGATATTGAAACAGAAAATATGTACTTTTTGGTTGTATTCCTATAACAAACCTTTAGAAATAATGGTTGAAAATAGCAATTTTAATGCATTTTATCATTTTTTCATGAATATTAATGAGCCATGTGACGTCATATGACCTTGAAATGACTTTTTGACCTCATTTGCATTAAGTTTATTTCATACACTTTGTGGTGATATATGATACATTATATGTACTTTTAAAGGGATTAAGTAACTTCCAAAACAAGTGCAAAAGAGATCGAAATGAATAGAATTCTATCGCTCTGACCGTAAAAACAAACTACTGCAAGTTTCAGATCAAATGCAAGTCATTTACTATCTTAAAACAGTGAATTTTCAAACGCGGCCGAGGATACGGCTGCGCATGATTAAAGGGGAATTATCCCCTCAGAGAAATTTGGCTTCAGTGAATGGAGACAAATCCCCAAACATATTTGTAAAAGTTTCAGAAAAATCAGGCAATGAATTAGAGAGATATGAATTTTGAGATTTTGAGATCACTTATGATATGGAGATCCTCCAATTGGCAACGCGACCATTATGTGTGATGTAATGTAGGGAGATCTTCCCCATATCTATTGTACACATTGTACTAAAATCCTCTTTTTGTCGATTCTAAAGGGAGAATAAAGAATCTTTTTATGGGATGACATGTAAATATATGATAGTCATAGTATATCATGAAAAGAAAAAAATCATTAGAATGAAAATAAAGACACATTTTGAATAGTTTTTATGCACACCATATGGGGAGTTCTCCCTTTGTGTCATCATAAATGGTTACCGCGTTGCCAATGGAGGATTTCCTATGTCATCAGAGATCTCAATATCAAATACTCATAACTTTCTTATCATTTATCCGATTTTCACCAAATCTTCACTAATGTGCTTATTTGATTTTTCTGCATCCACAGTAAGCCAACTATCTATAAAGGGACAATTCTCCTTTAATTTATACCGCTCCGTTGAAAGATTAGCCGCCCGGTAGGCACGGCGACTTGACAACAGGAAATGCGGTGAAAACCACGTGCGCTGAAACGCACGCGGTTTTGTAAAGCGTCTCGAGGCGGGTTAGAAAATTTGAGTATAAAATCTTAGATATCTCGAAAGTAGAGCAAGCAAGTAGACTGCAATTTTTAAGGAATACCAGACTGACCTATGTGTTCATAATCATGATGGCAAAATGAGCTAAATCCAAAGTTTGCAATTTGAATATCATTCAATGATACTGCATCCCTTTAAAACCTTACTGACACACTTGACACAAAAATGGTCGAAAAATTGAAAAATAACCATCTCGGGAACAAATAGCTTTGACTTGCCCATATAGTCCGGCATCCCAGAAGATTTATTCAAGCGAAAAGCGCCGGAACAACTGACCCCATAGGGGGTTGGGATGGACCCTGGGCCTCACAAAAATGAATTGCTGCCGGGTCTGAGCTGTGGCCTTCCCGCCAAAATCACACATTTTGTGACGTCACTACCGGAAGTCACTTATGAGACAATGTACAGGGAGGTGCACTTGACACTATCACACAAAACGTGTCCCCAACATATTTTTAGGGCTTCATTTTTTATTTTCTTTTTTGAGTTTGATTAACCGATAGTATACGATGCACCACAATGAGTTTTCCTGGCATTTTCGTCCCTGAGATCGATGATAGCGACGTTAACATCGCGGAGCGACGTCGTCGATTTGCGACCAATTTGTCTGTTTTTTTACTCGTTTTCGGTTTCAAATTTTGAAGTTTTGTTTAGATTGTGTTTAAAATATTCGATTGCTTTGAAACTTTGCCAACATCTAGAGCAAGTCCTCCGCTTTCTGGAACATATTTGGTTTTATAAGTTACATGTATTTTTATCCTATTTTTGGGCCATTTAAGTAACATG
>CALNVZ010000174.1:12092470-12149781 GCA_940671915.1 Paracentrotus lividus
CTCCCGTTTTTCGGGCATTCCTTCCATTGACAATCGGTGCGTGAAAATGGTTTTCCTAGAAAGAAGCCCCAACGTTTTCATATGTTTCCTAAACCATGACCGGGTATTGAATAATTAAAAAAAAGTACTTCATTCACCACAATAACCATTCTGGCAACTTTTTTGGGCTTACCAAAGCCCCCTCGGTGCTATCCCATGAATCGCTTTTGAGGTGTAGGGTTGCTATTGGTCTTAAATCTAGGTTTTAAAAAAATGGTTTCTTGTCTAAGTGAGGGGTTGAATTAAAAAGTGTGACTGGTAAAGAATATACATAATAATAATATTCTACCGTTATGGTAAAATCAGAGAGAGAAAAAACTTTAACAATCAATTGTTATTATTTCTTCAATTTTTTTTTTTCGTCTAAGAAATAACCATAGCAGTAGTGGATCCAGGATTTTGAAATACGAGTGGTGCATCCCGAAAATTTGAGGAAAAAGATAGGTGCAGGCGAAATTTTCCTATTTTAACATATACAGTCAATCATTTTGTTTTTAAATCATAGAAGGGGTGTGGGTCTCCTGCGCCCCGTCTGGATCCGCCACTGCCAGGTTCCCGGAGAGTTGAGAGGGGACAAACAAATTCAAGAAATTTAAGCTGGAGCAAAATGATGTGGCTAGAGCAAAAAAATAAAAAATAAACAAATACACAATAGTAATAATAATAAAAATAATAATAAATAAATAAACAATAATAATAATAAAAAAATAATAATAGTATCCAAGTTTAATGAACAACAGTGTAAATTCTGGTGGTGTTCTTTTGAACTTCGTATTTTTAAGGTAATAAATTGCTCCAAAATGATAAATATAATATAAAAATACCAAATTTTTGTTAAATTTAAAAGTGTTTAGATACGTTTATACCTTGGTATTCACAGAAAACAATTACATGTATATTTCAAGTCGAAAATGTTTATATTTCATTATACCGAATAGTTACTTTACATGTAAAAATAGCACTTAAACAGGGAGGGGAAAATTACTGAGCACAAAACAGAATAAGCTTTAATCATTTTATTCGATAACACAAAGCGCCCCCATTAGGTGACATAAGGATATTGAGGTAAAAAACATACGCCCCCATTTGGTGACATGAGGAAATTGAGTCAAAAAACATATAAACAAAAGTTCTGCGTTGGTTGGACGCACTTCGAACTATGAAGGAACGTTCATCCAAAACGCTAAACGATCAAGTAGCGAATGCCCAGCGCTTTCAAAGCGTCTTTATAAGAACGCTGTTACACGCAAAAAATTTTGAACATGTTCAAAATCAAAAATTGACCTCAGCGTTCCTCTGCGTTTCTTAGCGTATACCAACGAAAAGCAAACGCTTTCCTACGTTTGCCAAGCGATTTCCGAACGACAGTCCGCGCTCATGAACTTACGCGAAAATGCAATTAACATTCCACGAACGTCGGGCAGTCGTTACTCAATACGCACATGTTTGGCGTTTCCTAACGTTCTTTAACACGTCTAAACACGCTAGACATAAGTTGGGCATCGCTGTTCAGTCGTTGCTAACGCTAGGCAATCGTTAGGTGGACGCTAAGCACGCGCAGTCATCGTTACCCTGACGCTATTTATTCGCTTCTCAGTCGTTTAGAGCTCATTAAAAATTTCATTTTGGGCAGGGAAAATGGAGCGTTCTTGAGCATATTTTGGACATAGTCAAATTTCGAGTGAAAATCGTGAACGCTAGACACACGTTACCTCAACACGCTCTAGTGTGAGGGCACCATAACGTAACGATTGTAAGTAATATGAATCTGAAATTAAATTAACAATCTATCACTTAATTAGGAATGTGTTTTGAATAAATGATCCAGTAGAATTTCTTCAGACAACACATCGTAAAAACTCACGGGTCGTACAGCGGCGTAAATCTGTGTCGAGGAGTGGGGGGGGGGGGGGGATGAGCGAAATAAGATAACTTGCCAACTTGTCGCAATCTCGTTTGACATACACAAGAACTAGTGTACACGGAACGTTTTTAATACCCATATAGCAGATGCGGCGGAATGGATTAGAGAGGGAGGGGGTGCAAATAGAATTTTCCTCTGAATGTATGCTTTTAGCGTATGGCTGCCTTGATTACTTTTCATTTTAGTAATGGAAAAGTTAATGCGAGCGCGAAGCGCGAGTCGAAAATTTTAAGCTAAAATTGGAGATATTTGTGCATTGTAGGGGAGACCGGGTATGGAAGTTACACGGGTCAGTTGTTACAGTTCTCAGTGTGCTAAGTTGGAACAAGAGAGTTCGTGCTAACTGGCATCTATATACAGCCTACACATAGCTGTGATGAATTGCTGGTCGTGAGGTTTCTCCGTTGTTTTATTAAAAAGTAAATCAACAAAAAACATTTTTTACAGTTCCAAGTGAATTTTTGACAAAATTAAAATTTGTAATAGTTCTTACAACTGAAGGCACATGATGATAGTCTGGTATTGTGAATATAGTACATGTATGTCACTAATATACCCCTGAGCCATGCCCTGTAATTCTGCCTTATGGCTTTGCTACAGTTGATTTTATTTGTAAAATCACCCATGGGTATGGTTGTTACAACAACCTACCTCATGTCGATGTAACAACCTACCCATATTACATTACACATGTAAAGTAATTTTGTTTCAATTTTCAGGGGTTATTATTTTGATATTTCTATTATTACTTTAGTCTATGCTAGAGCTCTACTTGATCTACTGTTAACGATACCAAGAAACTGGAAAGTTGAAACAAAAGTATGGTGTAAGAGATTTACACATTTTAACAAATTACCCCGTATGTTTACATAGTAACAATTTACCCCGTATGGTGTAACAACCTACCCCGTATACGGGGTAGGTTGTTACAAAAAAATGTCTTCATTAATTAAGCTGTAGTTAATTAGTGTTTACATGTTTTCAAGTTTTATGTGCCTCAGGTTTTAGCCAACATAATAGGCTAACTACAGACCCAAAATGGAGTGTGTGAGTACTTTCATTAGAATTATCTGGCCCAAAATGTGAATTTTGTAACGTCCATACCCGGTCTCCCCTATATCCTACACTCACTTAGCACTGGTATTGCAACATAGTTAAATGCCTGCATTTTTTCATATTTTCAAGTCTTTTATATATTGTCATATTTCATTCACGGCCAGAGATTTTCCGAAAGTTTTTTTATATTCTGAAAGAGGAGACTTTATATTCAGACAGGGGCACTTTTTTAAACAAAGGGGCGACAAATGAACAAAGACCCCTAAAAGTGAAATTTTAAGAGGTGGAGATTATTAGTGAATAAAAATATTAAGGAGTAGTCTAATATTTCTCTGTAAACTGTTAACATGTTTTTATTATGCTTATGGCATATTAAAAATGACAAAAGAGGTAGCACTACAATGAAAGACAAAAGAAGGAACATCCGGAGAATATAAAATTATTTCTATCGTTGCCAAGGAAAATTTTAGTCCCTTATTAAAGAAACGATTTAATGCAAGTTTATTCCACCGAATTCCGAAATTACTGTTGAATTCTTGTAGTAAATATAATGTCGTTTACAATAGAAATAAAAATTTTCACACTTCTATTATATTTTGCTGGATATTTCTTTTTTTGCCACGCATCCTCCTTAGCAACGGTGTAACAGAATTTTGTCTTCTGTGCATGTTGTTTCTTTCATTAGCCTTTGTGATGGTTCCTTATAACTATTTTTAATTTGCCACAAGCATAATGAAAACATGTTAACAGTTTTCGGAGAAATATGACTCCTCCTTAATAATTTTATTCACTGATAATCCCCACCTCTTAAAATTTCATTTTAAGGGACCTTTGTTCATCTGTCGCCCCTTTGTTTAAAAAAGTGCCCCTGTCTGAGTATTTACTGATCTCAGGAATGAAAAGGGACAAGTCTCCATATTCAGAATATATAAACATTTTCTGAAAATCTCTGGCCATGAATGAAATATGACAATATATATGAAAAATTGCACGCATTTAACTATGTTGTAAAACCAGTGCTAAGTGAGTGTATATAGTATTCATGAGCGCGAAAAAATATATAGCAGAGGCGGCGGAACGGGTTTGAAAGTGGGTGTCACGATGGAAAAAAGGGCACTTTTTCTGAAAAGGGGGACACTTTAGAACAGAGGCATAGACCTAAAGAGAAATGCATTCGGAGAGGGAGGGCGTAAGAAGAAAATATGTCTTTGAATGTATGCTTTTAAGAATCTTAATGGCTGCCTTGATTATTGTTCATTTTAGTATAAATAATGGAAAAGGTAATGCGAGCGCGAGCCGAAAATTTGAAGCTAAAAATTTGAAATATTTGTGCATTATAGATCCTATTTAGTATCCATTCTGAAGATACATTTTTCATGCTTTGTTAAATAACAGCGATAGAAAACAAATCCACAATCTTTGCTATACAAATTTTGTGGGGCTGCAGCGCCATGCAGCCCTCCACCAACCTAGCCCGCGCCAACTAACATTAATGTTTTTGTTTGTAAACAACAATCCTTTTCCTAAGGTTGTCGCCAGGCGAGCATTGGAATGCACCTTTTAATACTTAGCCACTATTTTGTTACGTAGTGCGAGGTCGCATACGAGACCGAGAAGGAATTTTTTGTTTTTGTGGAGTTAAAAAGAGGCACTTTTTAGTATTTAAGCGCTATTTTTTAACCAATTAAAACACAATTATGTAGTGTTTTTTTTTCATTTCTTTCTTTGAATAACTTGGGGGAGGGGGGGGGGGTGTTTGTACAGGTCCAATCCCCCTCTCCTCAAAACTGGGGGATGTAATCCACGCATGCCCCCCCCCACTCGCCTCGCGGATTGTACGCAGTGAACGTCGTAGATCAACATAGTTGCAACTTTTTAGTTAAAACTTTTAGAAAGTGGCTCTTCTGTTTTTCCCTTTCTATACAACATTGCTTCTTTTCCTTTGGGTAAGATTCCCCGTCAATCACAGGAAAACCCTGAAAATTCGATGACATAATTTGAAGTGTATGCTATGACGAAGTACTCATTGATGAACATAGTATAGATATATTTGACTGCTATGAAGAGGCAAAGTTGGTTTTAATAAGGAGTTCCCCGAGAGCCTATAAAACCCTATGATCGAATATTTAAAAGCAGTCAATATACTTTTTTATGCCGAAAAACAAGGAGATCTAAAAATAAATATCTATGCATTCCTAAAAACTGATAGTTGCTGGTTTTATAGCTCTTCAGAGGTGAAATCAGCCCACTTTTTGGTAGCTTTGCAATAGTGACTGCACTAAATGTGCTGTTTAACTGCACTCACAGTGCCTGTTTGTCTGCAGCTCAAATGCTGTTTAAGCCTTTTTTTACGTGAGCCTGAACTTTCAGCAAAAATGGGCAAAAACGCGGGGCATCGTTGGGAATTTCGAACCTGGGTCCCCTGCATGAGAAGCGCTGACGAGCCACGTTAGACCCAATTCACAATCTCACGATAGCTAGCAGATTCATATTGTTGCATGATGAACTTTCTCAAATGTTGCCATATCTGCTACTATGGCTGTCAAAATTCCATCCAGTTTTAGCGAGATCTCCGTTGGTCCTTTGGTAACGGTCAGCGGTACTCTTCCATATCTAGGTTGGAACACGGTTCGAATCCCGTTACCGAACATTGAACATTTTTATTGTTGATTAAATTAACACTTGGCAGTGCTAACATAGCGCAACTTCAGGTGCTTATATAGCACTTTCAAGTGCAGTCACTATACGTACGAGGCACCAGCCAGAAAATTAGCACTTCAGTTTTTAGAGTGTACTGGTCTTAATTTAGACCTAACTAAGTTAGGCCTAAACTTACATCTAACTTTATCTTAAGCTGTAAGTAAACGTCATAGAAGACAGTAAGCTGGCCTGGCAGGCTCCCGGCAGCGCCCCGTAACACTATGCATGCTACACCAAAACTCAACAGTCAGTTGTTGCTAACCGGAGACAATACCGGTTTTCTACTTACAGTTAACTGCAGATTTGCTGTTTTTGCTTTCAAAATATAAGAAGGTTAGCCTCTGACGTCTTGCTTTAAATACGCTTTTTAAAAAACACGGGCATATTGAGCTAAACTAAACGCTTGTCTGATAATCAGGGATTCATTCTATCAACATTGTATACGACGAAAGAATTTGTCTGCACTGCGCGTCTGGCCGCGCACATTGACGCAAGCAATCAAAAGTTATCGACCAAGTCGCGCTGCAAATTACGGCATAGGCAACCGCACAGAGCAACTGGAAAAAGAACTGTAAGAAATGAACTATGTCATGGTAAAGCGAACTATGTCATGGTAAAACCGGGAAAAGGGTACTATGACGGTCATAGTTCAGAACATGACTGCACTTTCAAACAGTCAGAAGACAGGATTATTAAATATTCTTAAAATGAGGTATATAATAGATTTTATTTCCAGGTAATGATGTCTTAAAGGGAAAGTTCACCCTGGCGATTAAATTGGTTTTTAAAAATGAAAAAACAAAAAACAAACAAAAGAAAAGAAAAATATGATTGAAGGTTTGAAGAAGATCGACCAAAAGATAATGAAGTTATGAGTATTTTAAGTTTTTATTCTATGACGTCATATGCGAACTGCTCTGATATGTGTAATGTTATATTTTTTTCTCTCATAAAGTCCATGCTTTGATAATTAGCCTTATCAACATTCAAGTCAATTAATTTATTTCCATTTTTCATAAAAACAAGAATATTTACAATAGACGTTAATATAACATATAGTCATTTTATACAGTGTAAAAGACATGGGTGAATCATAAAAAGCCAAGCGGCTTGTCGGGATGATCCCCAAGGTATATCAACAAAATTTTGAACAAAATTAATTTGTTCAGGTATTGCAAATTAAACAAAGTACTCTTGATTACGGATAGGACAGAAAGGAGTATAGGAAGAAG
Source organism: Paracentrotus lividus (assembly GCA_940671915.1). NCBI lineage: Eukaryota > Metazoa > Echinodermata > Echinoidea > Camarodonta > Echinidae > Paracentrotus > Paracentrotus lividus. Next base: position 12,099,422 of record CALNVZ010000174.1, read on the forward strand.
GAGAGAAGAGAAGTATACATACATTTATATTTAATTTCGTATCATTCAGGTAACCCTTGTATTTACGTTTAAATTGAATAGATGTTTTACACTCTTTTATATGTACAGTCAAGTTATTCCAAATTAATGGACCGTAATAAAATAATGAATTTTTCGATATTGACGTTCTATGTAACGGAATATGCATATCTTGAGCACTTCTGGTATTGTGATTATGAATTTTAGAATTGAGTTTACGGTTCTGGTATTGGTGCATTTTTAAAGCATAGGAATATAAATATTGCAATATTATCATGTCTCGAATTGGTAATATTTGAGTTTGCTTGAAAAGGGGGTCACTATGACAAAGAAAGCTTGAATGGGTAATAAAACGCACTGCTCGTTTTTGTAATTTATGAATTCTATCAAGATCTAAATTTGATCTAAGCCCCCAAATTATGTTACAATAGTTAAGGTGAGAAGATATCAGGGAATAATATAATAATTTTAATATGTTTTGCGATAAAAATTGTAGTCTATATAGTATTCAAATATTCTTTGCCATTTTAGAACACAATATATTAACATGGTAATTCCAAGACAGTCTATCATCTAGGTAACCACCCCAAAATTCAACATTCTGAACCCTGCTTATTTATTTGCTCCTGTAATACAGCTTCAAATCAATACTTTTAGCTTGACGTGTATCAAATATCACATAATTTGTTTTTCTATGTTTAAAATTAATTTAATTGCTTGCATCAATTGACTTATATTACATAATTGGTTGTTTATTAATTGATACAATGAGTTCAAGTCTTTCCTGACATCATCTACAAATAAAATGAATTTGACAGTGTCAAGAGATGACTGTGTTTATTGTATGTATCATGTGATGATGATTTTAAGTGCATAATTATAACTGTATCAATTATGTTATAATAATTTGTTCACTATGTTATGATACTCTTAGGAAGGAAATTAATGTGTTAATTTCAATTATAGGTTTTGTTATTTCCTTATGCATTAATTATATGGTTGTTAAATACAAGTATTTAGGGTTAAAACATTCCAAAGTTATGAATGAAAATTCATAGGAAGAAAAGAGAATACTTCCGGTAAAAGTTTCCTAGTAAGAACTTAGACGTCACACAACATGTGAGTCAGACTTCTTAGGACTATCCCTGAAAGGGAAGCCTTATGACCATAAAAGGTAAAAGGGCCGATATGAATGGGGAAAAACGTAAACATTGCCCAGCCGGGCTGAGCAGACATTTCCAAGAAGAAACAAAGTTATGTTACCCACCCTTCCGGCTGGTACAGGAAGTGAAACTTCTAACCAATCAGATGCAAGGGACAAAATGAGTGACCAGGCATTAGCCAATGATATTTAGAGTGAGTAAACGTCACAATACTTTCTAAGAATGTTGGGCATCCAAAACTCTTGACCATTAGGTCTATGGGAGAAAATTACTATAAATTTAGTTAAAATTTGATATTAGATCAGAAGCTGCTGTAATTCAACAGAGAAACTACTTGTTAGAGATACTGCACAAAAGTTTTACGAGTTGTTCATCAGAATACTATATTCAGCTCTCGGTGAATACAACAAGTGTGTTGTTAAGGATAACCTGATAGTCCGGGTCTAGGGATTCCACATTGGCAAAATTGGAATCATTATAAATCAGTAAACACCAACAGGAAGTTGTGAGTACACATTATTTTAATATTACTTATTGTAAATGTTATGGAGTGTGATTAATTAATGTTAAGAATAAAATTTCATTATGAGTCTTATGTGCTGAATATTACTATGATGTTACGTTACTATAAGTTACATGTTTACCGTTATACTTATAAAGTCAATAATATTGTGTTAGTATCATATATACAAGATTGAGAAATACTATATACCACCATCTACTATAACAAAGCGATGGATGTGAGGAAAGATACTTTTGGGAAAGAATATTATTCATTCTGAATAAAATGTATTTTTAACCTGTCAATAGAATGTTAATTGATATATCTATAATATGTTTGGGGTTTGAACATATCACTAGAATTGGGTTATATTTATATCTAATTTGACAGGGTGTTTAGGATTTATGATCTGTAACTGGAGTTAAGAGACGGGACGGAATCATTGGTCTAGAAGTCTAATCCAGGACAGGGGCTGACGTCAGACAGACAGTCATCGTCAGGATACTCAAGCAAGATACCAAGAATCATCAGAGAAGAAGAATAGCTAAGAATCACTGTTAATCATTGAACTGTATAAATCTGTTAATATCTTCATATGTTTGTACTTTGTTTATAACCTATACTGTAATCCTTGTTAGAATAGTTTACTTAAATAAAGGTTTTCTGAAACCTAATTATTTGTGTGGTTTAGTATTCTGTTCACAAGTTTACATAAGTCTGTAGAAGTGGAACCAAACACTACAAATTAAAAGATCCCAGCCACAAGGTAAACGTAGCTCGATCCCAGCCTTGTGACAGACAGACTAGGTACTATATAAGAAGCAATAGCGGGCGCAGAAAGGATCCTTGGGGCACTCCACATCTAACTATTTCTTGTTTGGATTTGATATTGTTTACTGCAGTGAGTTGCTTTCTTGAAGTGAAATAACTATTGAACGACTTTAGGGGAATTCCTCTAAATCCATGGTAATCTAATTTTTTAATAGTATTGAATTGCGATGACATCGAAAGCTTTCGATAGATCAATAAAAACTGCTAACGTAAATTCTCCTTTATCAATTATTGCTTGGTTTATATTACGTATAAGTTCTAAAATCGCGGTAGATGTGGAGTGTCCCTCTCTAAACCCAAACTGACTATGCCTGAACAATATATCATTCTTATTGACAAAATATATTAATCGATTATATTTACGCTTTTCTAATATTTTGGAAAATATATTTAAAACAGAAACCGGTCGATAATTATTCAGATCATCTGAACTGCCTTTTTTATAAATTGGATTTATTCTAGCTATTTTCATGTCTTCTGGAAAAGTTTCAGCTGAGAGACATTTCAAACAGGTTGAGCTATAGTATAAATAACATATTTAATTACTCTTATATTTATAGAGTCAATTCCTGCACTTGTTTAATTTTTCACACCCTTTATCATTTTTATTTCTGAACAAGTGATTGGTTTAAAAAAAAGCTGTTTGATTGTTTGGATTTTTAAATATGAATAAAATGAACTTCTGGAACTTGTTGCTTCCTTCTCTAAAAGTTCCTCACCGATGTGCACAAAAAAAAATTATTAAATGCATTTGATATATCTTCTGATTTTGTTAAGGTTAGATCTCCTACACGTATCGCATCAATAATGTTTTTCTTCCTTTTCTTTTTCAACATTATATTTATCAAGGTCCATGTGGATCTAGAATAATTCGTTTACCTCTATGATTTTTTATAATAAAAGTCTCTCTTTGCTTGACGTGATCTTGAAGTGACATAATTACGATATTGTTTGCATTTTCTTTCCCTGGCAATACAAGGGGTTTTTTTTTATAATGTATTTCTTGTACAACTTTGTTCTTTTATGACATAATTTTAATAAGTCTCTAGAAACCCATTGTTTCCCATTGCACAGTTTCATTTGAAGAGTCGTAAGAGGGAAGCATTTATTATATACATGCATACATTTTTAAATAAAATTTCCATATGACTTGTCAACATCATCACAATCAGGAATATATCAATATTCTTCCCATTTAAATATAAAATTAATGCAGGCTCAGGTCATTTATGCAATGTTACTTAAGTGTATTATTATCTTCTTTTTCATTGTCTTGTGTAAAAAAAAAAAAGAGGTTTAGATATTAAATATTGACAAGTGATCAATAATATCACTTTATATCAAGATACCAGAACTCAGATGACATATCAATTCTAGTTGTAAACGTAAGAGATAGAGGGCGCTACCATTCTACTCAAAGCGAACGCGCCCATTGATTTTTTGTTGTTTTTGGACAGTTTTTCACTTTATTTTCTTTATTGTGGCGAGCAAAAACCTTTTCAAAGAAATGTTCAATCCGATTAAGTACGCTAAGAGTCTGAATTTTTCAAAAATAGGAATAACTAATTGCAAAGGAAATAAAAAGTCCTGTCACTTTTGTCAATTCGAAAGCCTAGTCAGATCAAATTCCTGTACAATATGGTATATTTTGCTCTCAAAATAGCTCATGCGCTGCATATTTTTGATCCTCGATGCCGCATTATTTTATTATAGCTTATTGTTCACAGGGCAATGAAAAGCTTGAATTCTCAGCTTTCCGGAGATGGTACATTCATTTTAATTGATTTTTAAAAAGTCCTGTCACTTTGAACATAATCATAAGAGGTTCTTACCTCGACTGGTCAATATTTACGCTTATCACATGCATATCGCATAGAAACATGTGAACGGCGTCTTCGCAAGACTTGTGACAAGTTCACAATCTATGTCATTGTTTTGTGCATCAATATATATGAAATGCATATTCTGATTACAACTTCAGCACAATCATGTTATAAGCTTGCCCAAATGTGTATTTCCTCCATCTGGTCTGGAGAATCTATTAACTAACACCATGATAAAAGTTCATCAATTTCTTTCATCTCCACGAGTAGTTTGCTCAAAACGAACGGAAAATACCATTCCACTGCAGGGAAGTCTTCTTACGTGGTTTTTTTTTAGCTAATTGATTATGGCAACCAGCTGTATACATTTCTGCGCTTCTCAGCCGTATTTCCAACGTCACTTTGTTTGGACGCGCCTTGTTTAATTACGATTTAATGCCGCACATTGGTATACGTTAACTTTACATTTTACATAGAGTAGAATTGATATGTTTCCTTAATTTGTAAATATATTATCAATGCACTTGATGATGTAATACGAGTTGGACTTTCTATAACTAAATAAAATGAATAATAGTACAATAGATCAAAGAATTTGTCTTCTTGTGTATTTAATCCTATTTTCAATAAGTCTAAGTTAAAGTCGCCCATGATAAAAACAATTATGAGAGCTTGCATTGATTTTATCCAAAATAGCTGTGAATTCCTTTATAAATAAATCTGATGGTTGTCTGGTTGGACGATATATACTTCCAAAAATTATATGTTTCTTTTGTCTTCCATTTACTTCTACAAAAAGACTTTCAATTGTTTCTGTAGCACATGTTAATTCATATATCTCCTCATATTGCAAAGATGTATCAATATACAGAACAGTACCACCACCACGTTTATGTAGGCGATTATTATTTAAAAAAATCATAATCATCTAGTTCATATTTATTTATTGGTGAATTCCAATTATTTTAAATTTTTGTTTAGCTGTTCAACATCATGTCAAGATTTTCAAATTATTTTGAAAGGCTTCTGCAATTGAGGTGTAATATAGATTGACATGAGTACGTTGCATCGCCATATTTCTTATTGAATGCATTCATAACAAAGTACGTATTTTCAAATTCATTATATCTAAGATGCAATTACAATACCATCCATTATAATTATAATATTGCAATATAAGTAAATTTGCACATTTTCATTTGCATTTAACAATATGGAATGACAGTTTTCATGTATTTTTTCTCTCCTAAAGTCATGTTAAACCAAAAAAAATATTTAGCAGTTATTGTAGCTCTTTCAGTCTGTAATCTCCCATTGCAATACAGGTATAATACTAAACAGATGGTTAATATATCAAAGTATGAAAAGATAGCAAGAAAATATACTCCGACATCTTCCACTCACCAAAATGTCAGAACATATAACCAAAAGTAACGTATATGCTCATGCTACAGAGGCTGCACTACTCCGGTTCACAGATCTTGTTCTGGATATTGTAGACGGTGGTGTTTATATATAGCTGCACAATCTAGCCAAGCGTTTGTTGGCAAAGACTAGTGCTACACGGCAGCCAATCAGCGTTCGTTAGAATTTTCGCGCTTTAACTTGGCTATTTACTTGTCCGTTTCGGAATCCAACTTCAATAAACTTCACCCCCTTATCCCCCTCCCTCCTACTTCACAGATTACTGTGATGTTTTTGCATCTATGTATTATGCAAAAAGGATTATGCATTGTGCATAAAGTGGGATTTTTTGTTGTGCATTATAACGTTCATGAATATCTTATTTTCTATACTGATAACCTTCTTAAAATCTTTGTTTTTGTTTTTTTAGATGGTTATGCTGATTTTACAATATTATATAAATGCAGCATATTGCCATCAATATAACTTGTGCAAATTTACGAGGAAAAGAGTTTCTTAACAAGTAAAGTGAAGATTTATCATAAAACAGGATAGAAAATGTATGGCAAGTAGTGCAACTATGACATCACAGCTGTTGCCAATTTAGTATTATGATCAGATTTTTTTGCATCGTAAAAGAAATCAATAACTTTCTAATTAGCTAGTCCATTTTCATCCCCAAAAAAAAAAAAAAAAAAATTCTAGTAATTTTCTCTCTCGCTGTTGATAAAAACAGCTTATTTTTGGTCCGGACTTTCCCATTTAGCGAAAACAAACAACAACAGAATACCGTACAAGCAATATTGTCGAGTGGCGCAAAAAAAAAATCAAAAAAAATCATTGGAATCGATCTTCGGTTCCCACACAAATTGAAGAGCGCCATCCAACGCTCCACCACCAACAAGCAACTGTTTTCTGTTCATTCTTGTGTTCGGCTATGATGACTGCAAGACGTTAGAAAATAATGAGGACCAGAGGAGTTTTGTGCAGTCTAAAAGCAACAATAAATGTGGTAATTTATATGAAAAAGAATCATAGTGTAACAAGGAGTAAATTCGAAGCAGCACTTCTACAGGAAGAAGTAGAAGATGTTAACTATAACCATCATAATTTCCGTTGCCTGCTTAAAGGGATTTGGTAACTTTCAAAAACAAGAGCAATCAGATCAAGATTAATAAAATTATATTGTTTCAACAGTAAAAACAAACTACTGAAAATTTCAGTTCAAATGGAAGTCATTTACTACCTTAAAACAGGGTAACAAACAATGCCAAGCATACAGCTGAACACCAGTACCCTCTGCTGCTAGCTCACCAGGCCGCTAGAGACGGGTACTATACAACAGGAAATAGGTGTATTTTGTGCTATGTGCAAAAGCACATGGTTTTATAAACCATCCGGTGTTGGTTTATAAAATTTGAGTATGAAATCATTGATATCTCGAAGGTAAAGCAAGCAATTAGTGTGCAATTTTGAAGAGATACCAGACTGACATAAATGTTTATTGTTATGTTGGCAAAATACGCTAAATCGAATAAAATGGATTTGAATATCATTCAATGTTACTGCATCCCTTTAAAATGCAATACGTGAGCCCAAACTCAGCTACACATTTTTTTTGGTTTTAATTCATTTCGTTTTATTGAAAAATTTCCATGTTAATACAGTCGGAGACTGATACAAACAAAGATCACAAAGTTAACGAATTTATTATTTCTTAATAAAATACACTAAATATCGGAATACATTGAATATGAAAATACATTGATTCTGAAAAAAAATGTTCGAAGTGAAATTACAATAGTAAAGAATAATGAGCATTTGGATTTGAACAAAAATTACAGTCATTAATACAACGAAATACATAAAAAAAAAACTCAATACGGTGATGGTAAAGCTCACATCTATAGGTTGTGAAGAAGGTCATTAAAGTCGGTATAAGGATAGGATAGCAAAAGCACAGAAAGAATAGAACACGTGGTTATTTCTTCCGAGAAAACATATAATCAGCACCACGAGTGCTTATTATCATTAGTATTATTTATTATTATCATTATTATTATTATTATTATTATCATTATTACCGCTATTATTATTATTACTATCAATCACTGTTATAATTACCATTGCTGTTATTACTATATCACTATGACCAGTATTATCGTCATCATACACCTATTTCATACATGTAGGCAAGAAACTATAAAATGATAGCATAGTCAGATAATCGCATCTATATACATTTGAAACATTAAATTTGCCTACGTTTGAATTTGAAATCATTCGAATCAATGAATCAAAATATTTTTAAAAATCCAGGTAAAAAATGTCCAAAGTAAGAGAGACACAAAATTAAACAGCGCCCTCACATCTCTTTTGTCACATTTTATAAATATAAACTAAAACAAACAAACAAAACAATCTCCAGAGACTAGAAAACTATTTTGCTATCTGGAATTATTACAAGTCTTGAGTATATATTAAAAAAAAAAAACATATGAAAATAATAAATATTGAAAAGATATATAAATATATACACATAAAACTTGCCCCTTTACATCACTGAGAGCAGTTCGCAGCGATCCTGCCAAACAAAGGAGTAGACAAAAGACCGAAGACAAAGAATTACCTAAGAGGGGGAAAACTGAAGGTGGGGTTGTGAATAAAACTAATCCATACTTCTCCAAAACTGATAAATATTTCGTTTATACTTTTCGCAAAGAAAAATACCCATCGCGTACAGAAAGTAATTGCAAAGGAGGAGAACGACCACATCCAAAGAAGTTAAGTTTCTTCGTGCCGTTGCCAAGACTTTGCCAAGAAGGATGCTCGCTACAATCATAGGTCGTGATTATCCAGCAAGGAAAAATAAATAAATAATATGCAATAATCATGGCAGCAAATTCCAATTTCGGGGAAATAAAGATGCATTAATTCTCTTTCCACTGCGAGTCATTTCATTTTCCTCTTCTTATTTATGCGTGCCTTATGAGCATTATTTCTCTGCGAAAATATATTCAAAACATTTAAACAGTTTTGGGAGACATTATAAAACAGTTTTGATAATTTGTTCACTGATATTCCTTAAATTAGAATAATGATGGCGATTTGTAGAGCGGTCGCTTTGTCCTCCACTTTGTTTCAAGAAACGATCATGTCCGATGACGCAGACTGCTATTACTTTTACTCTTTCAAAATTTATCAGAACTTGTCGACAACACTAATGGTTATGACTAAAATTTACAATGCATGTATAGAGAAAAGACTTCTGATTCAAAGGCATACACTTCGTCATGTTGCAACATGCAAATGTAAATAGGCCTACATTACATGCCATGAGCAACTGATGACATTTGAAAGTATTGGAGAATGAATGACGACTCACACACTGATCGTAAATATAAAGCATTTAACCATTACCTGTACAAAGCGCTCCAGAAAGAAGTAAACGCAACTTTGAAAGCCTTTTAGAATTGTCAAACTAGTGTGACATTAATTCCTATCTCATGTGAAAAGTAACACTTTCCATCCTACAAATGTTATACATGTGCAGTCATGGATTACTGAGCACTTGAGCGTTTAAAAATCTCTGTACTATATAAACCCCTCAAAAATGTCTTGCAATTCAACTTTGAGCCCTCATATTTTTTATTTGATTGTTTATGATGGTTAAATTTGATATCATTGGAAAGTTGATTTATTCCTTGTCACATTGATACCCCATTTGTGATGGTTATATTATGCTTGAATGCACAGTACTCGCAAACTCGAATGAAAGTCAGAAAAGGAAAGTTGCCAAATGAATGGCTATTGCTTACATCGAGTTCTTAACTGTATAAGAGGTTTTTGTGTTTCTTGTGTTTGTTTGGTTTGTGCGTTAGGCGCTCAATACAATGTTGGATAAGGCACATTTCATCTTCCAAACAATAAGTGAAACATTGAGGAATATTAATGCATGACCCATTTAATGATACTCAATAGAAACTCTGCCTTTCAACAATAGCCATTCATTTGGCAACTTTCCACTTCTGACTTTGATTTTTATCGGAATACTGTGCATTTAAGCATTGCACAACCTTTACAAATGGGGTATCAGTGTAAAGAGGAATAAATGAACTTTCCAATGGTATAAAATTAATGAATTATAGACAATTAACAAAAAAGATACGAGGACTCAAAGTTGAATTGCAAGACATTTTTTGAGGGTTTTATATATATATATATATATATATATATATGTGTGTGTGTGTGTGTGTGTGTGTGTGTGTGTGTGTGTGTGTGTGTGTGGTGTGCATGTGTGATAAGACTTGGTGATGTACGTATGCGGCTCTCCTTCATTATTAATACAGTTGAGATCCGTATGAAAGAAAAGAGGGGCCGTAGCAAGATTTCTACCAGGTTACAATAAAACTTTCGGGCGTCTGCCCTTCATCAAGATCTGAAACAAAAGAACAAACATTAGCAAGAAACATCTAAAATTATATAATGAGTAACGAATATAACTTAATATATAAATAATTATAACAACAATGTTTCAGTGTATAATTACCGTCTAGTTTCAGTACGTATAGTTTATAGTATACAGAGCTGAGTTAGAGCGTGAAGTTAGGTCAAGTATAAAAGAAAGTATGTGATAGTTGAGCCCACTCGAGAGTAAAGGGAGTCGTTTATTGGTCAGCATTATACCACGTGGTCTTATGCGGCGGTCACAACTCGCCGTACCTTCGACGTGCAACTCCCTACGACGGATTTCATAGAAAAATCGTGCAGCGGAGGTACCTCGCAGGTGCAATGCATGTACGACGTATAGGAGGTTTTTACAATACCCTTACTACAGAAATGTAGGAATCGCAGAAGTTGACCCAGGACCTGTGCGTGCATTGCACATGCAACGCAGGCTACGTCGACGGCACGTGCCCCGTAGGCTACGACGAGTTGTGACCGCCGCATTAATGTCTGTAATTTGTGTATCCAATGTGCCGTGATGTTTATTTTTAACTTGTTCGATGCCGATGATGTTGATGTTGTCCTGGGAGATTAAAGTGTATGGTGTATGGTAGGATTTTCCTATTTGGGCTTGTTTTTGTTGTGATTGTTTCTGATCTTGTGTTGTTGAGGCATGTATATAATGTTGTTTCTGTTTTCCCCACATATTTCATACTTTGGTGCATGTTAGGAGGTAGATTACCCACGAAGATTTGCAATTTATGAGATCACGTATCTTGAACTTCTTTTTTTTTTTCAGAACCAACTATGGTCATCTTTATATAATGCTTTCAAAGTTGGGTTTACGTTTTTCTTGGACGCACGTGTATAATTTTGTATATTGCTCTACTGTAAAGGCAACAGAAGAGTAGTATGAAATGGCATAGACAGTTTCTATTACTCTCTTTAAAATAGATTTAATACTGATTATAAAAAGGCCCACAATACTAATTGCACATAAATGATCATATCACGAAGTCAAATGATTATTGAAATATATAATAATTTTAGATAGGCCCATCATATTCTACGGATAATAAAGTTATATAAAGACGCTTTATATCATCTTTGGCAAACATGAGAAAGAAAGAGAGATATTTCCTCTTTGATTACATTCGCGGGCATATGCATGCTAATGGGCGCAGATGGGTATGCTAAATTCATGTCCCATATATCTACAAAGAAAGCACCTAATCCTTGAAAGACTTTCCACATTGCCTCCTTCATTTGATAAAACATCCAATCTCGTGCTTTCATCTCCCATTGCATGTTGACAGGGTGAGGTGTCTTCACTACCAGTTTGATATCAGGACATATTCCCTTGACGTGGGAATAGGCATCGCGGATACCTTCTAACCAGTCTATATAGCTCATCCAAGGGTAGTTAGGAAAGTGTGCCCATGGACCAATCACTACAATTGCGTTCTGGCAAGGAACTTGGGCTAACTTGTACAGTATATCTGCTTCGAATTGCACAACGGAGAGATTAACAAACACAGCAGCTGGATGAAGCGACAGGGGGTGGAAAATAAACTCCAAACTCATGTTGCTCTCAATGTCTTTTCTGAACAGGTGAAAAGATTTGTTTTTAAACTCGTTGTCTTCCTTTTTACTCAGATTTAATATTTTGGCCATCTCTGCAAACCATTGTCTCGTTGTCGAGTCTCCGGTAAGATAGACATGCTGTCCTTGCAGGCATTGTCGAAGGTTTTTTGCAGTAAAATTGTCAAGGGGTTGGCAAACCAAGGATTGCCAGTGATTATTGTACCAAAACCCATCTGAGAGAATCCGAGGCAGATCTGCACGACATAATGGAGGAGAAAAAATTTTCGGATCCAAAATTGCCCTTCCATCTACCGTTTCTGTTGAGAGAAAATATGGAAGATATTCGATATTCACATTTAAGCATGGATACACTGGTCTATTCTACGTAGCTATTCTCATGGAGTATATTGTAAATCAAGAATGGGCACAAAAGACGGGTTCACGCATATTAACATCGCGTCATATCATCTGATCATTTCTTTCTTTTTTTTTTCTATAATTATTCCCCCCCCCCCTCTTTTGTCTTGGTTAAAGCAAAAGCAAAAGCCAAAAGCCAAAAGCCAAAAAAAACCCCCAACAAACAAACAAAAAACATGAAATGAAATGCGCCCTATTATCATATGAAAAAGTGATGGCTCCTTCAAGAGAGCACGGACTACAGACTGACGCTATCCCTAGAACAGTTGTGTGAATTAGTCACCTCCATTTATTTTTTAAAATTCTATTCACACTTCAAAATAGAGAATGTAGTATTAAAGATTTTGATATTTGCCTTCCATTTGTGATATGTCACTAATTCAACGAATAGTTCAAATTTCAATAAAATTCCTCCCGGGTTTGTTAGGAGCTGTCTACTGTTAATATTATTTTTAACTGTTAAAAGTGTTAAAGGGGATGTAACTGATGAAAACAAATCGAGTATTACCATTACCTTTGATGATAACTGGCTTTTCATAATCCAGTTGTACATTGACATAAGATCTGCAAGTAAATGACGATGCAATAGATAAACATACATACATTTTTTAAAAGTCTAAACAAGCCAGAATGCGATATTAAATTAGGAAAAATAAACAATTTCCAGGGGTTTCATTAAAATAAAAAAAGAAGTAAATCCATAAAAGTTAAAATCATAACAATTCATTAAAATAAACATTAATGTAAATAACCCTAACCCTAAATAAATAGAGCATTTTTAATGCACCTTTGATCTCTAGAGTTAAACCTATTTAGAGTTGAAGAGGAAAGAGGGAAAAGGAAATGGAAACTTAGGGAGGAGGATGCAAAAATGAATATAAAATCTAATGATAACAAAGTGAGAACATTTAGGACTTGAGATAATATTTGAATGTATATATATATATATATATCTAAAGATTCTGCTGATCGGATCCTCGGTGGAAGAGATATCAACAGAAATGGGCGATTAAAAAAGGCCTTAGGCAATAGCATTATCACGTGTACTTAAATTAAATTATATAATAATTGATTTTTAATCTATAAATAAATTTACTCACTCTCCCCAAAAATAGATTAGTGCATTTTAGAATGAGGGATAGTATTTTACGTGGGGCACTAATTAGTACGTATCGTATGTGGTATATTGGGATTTTTCAAGGCTGAAAAGATGGCATAAGCACAAGGAAGGCAATACCATATAATGTATTACATCGTGTCAAGAGAAAGGGCTTGTATAATAATTACATATTTTGGGTGATTTTGTATTTTTATTATCATTCTTTTTTTTTTCTTTCTTCTTCTTTTTCTTTTTTGTTTGGGGGGGGGGGGTGATAAATTTCCATCCTAGCATAAATTGTACAGGGACTGGTACAACAGGTTTGGTTAAACTAATACTTACTCATTAAATAAATGTGCTTTGTCAGGAGTAAGAACCCGCTGAAACTGGGATCTATATGAAGTTGCTCCTACAACGCCTGTCAGGGCATTGCACGGGAGAGAAGGCGGTGGATCGCAAAGAAGTTGTGTGTGTTTTAGCGCCCTCTGTGGCAGGTATACGCAAGTATTTGACCTGTTACCAAGATAGTTGACCCAACAGAGTGATTCTTCTCGGACGGCCTGAGAGATAAAGACACCTTTCCATAGGACCTTCTTTTCTGCGTGGCTGTAAAACGATATTTTAAATAAAAGTTTACTGATGTATTCATTCATATACATACATCGTTTGTTAAAGGGAAGCTCTGGACGCAAAATAGGTTGCTGTTATAAGAGTATCAATTTTTTGTCCATTGTAAAGATATTCATAACTTTTTTATTATCAGTCCGACTTTCTTCAAACTTTTTTATTCTGTTTCTCTAATTTTTCTGCTTTTTATAAAAGCAACTTATTTTGGGTCCAGAGCTTCCCTTTAACGACTGTCATGCCCGTTATGTGATCTAAATCTCTCACACAAAGGACATTCAGTCATTGTCTCTATTCAACAATTTTCTTTCTCTTTTTCTTTTTTCTTTTTTGTTTAATGTGGAAAATATCAATAAAATGTGCTATCTCACAATTCTATAACAGATTTAGGGTGATAATGATACAATACGGTGAAATATTCAAGAATTAACACAATTTAAACAAACAATATTTTTAGGATCTCTGTTTTATATGAAGAAAAGGTCTACATCGATATCTAATGGCATCTTATCATCTGTACTCCACCATTCTGTATCATATCAATTCTAGTTGTAAACTTAATAGATAGAGGGCGCTACCATTCTACTCAAAGCGAACGCGCCCATTGATTTTTTTTTTTTGGGGGGGGGTGGGGCAGTTTTTCACTTTATTTTCTTTATTGTGGAGAGCAACTACCTTTTCAAAGAAATGTTCGTTTTGATTAAGTACGCTCAGAGTCTGAATTTTTCAAAAATAGGAATAACTTATTGCAAAGGAAAGAAAAAGTCCTATCACTTTTATCCATTCGAAAGCCTAGTCAGATCAAATTCCTGTACAATATGGTATATTTTGCTCTCAAAATAGCTCATGCGCTGCATAGTTTTGATCCTCGATGCCGCATTATACTATTATACTATTATAGCTTATTGTTCACAGGGCAATTAAAAGCTTGAATTCTCAGCTTTCCGGAGATGGTACATTCATTTTAATTGATTAAAAAAAAGTCCTGTCACTTTGAACATAATCATAAGAGGTTCTTTCCTCGATTAGTCAATATTTACGCTTATCACATGCATATCGCATAGAAACATGTGAACGGCGTCTTCGCAAAGACTTGTGACAAGTTCACAATCTATGTCATTGTTTTGAGCATCAATTTATATGAATTGCATATTCTGATTACAACTTCAGCACAATAATGTTATAAGCTTGCCCAAATGTGTATTTCCTCCATCTGGTCTGGAGAATCTATTAACTAACAACATGATAAAAGTTCATCAATTTCTTTCATCTCTACGAGTGGATTGCTCAACCGAACGGACAATACCATTCCACTGCAGGGAAGTCTTCTTACGCGAGTTTTTGTGAGCTAATTTATTATTGCAGCCAGCTGTATAGATTTCTGCGCTTCTCAGCCGTATTTCCAACGTCACTTTGTTGCGTCTGGCCTCTTAGATAATGGACGCACCTTGTTTAATTACGATGTAATGCCGCACATTGGTATAGGGGAGACCGGGGACAATTGTAACACGGGGCAATTGTAACAGAGGCTCCCATTCCTAATGCTACAGTCACACAGACACTTACGTATAGTTACGTCCCGATGCGTCCAAAAATTATTTTCTTTTCTGCGGATCCCCACAGATGCCTACCCGTCATAGTCAGCAGTGGAAATATTGATAATTTCGTTCATCCAGTAAAACAAAGAAATACATAAGAAATGATAGAATACAAGATGAAATAATATTTGGACGCAACCGGACGTATCTATACGTAAGTGTCTGTGTGACTGTAGCATAACAGAAACACGCTAAAACTTAACCTGTGTACATAGCATGTACATTTCATCGCTCCACATGCTATTTGAGTGTAAACAGTTTTAACGGTTATTTGAACTTTTTACAGCAAAAAAAAATGTTTTTTTAAGCAGGAAAGTAATATTTCACACTACCCAATGTTTTTCTTCTGGACAAATATGTGGTTGAGCTATGGCTGTCATTTTTATTTATTTAGAAGTTATATTCTTAGGCCTGTATTTTGCTAAAGTTTCAACGATGAATACCTGAGCTAAGATAGAAAAAAATCTCTCCAAATATGGTTGCCCACCACAGGGGCAATAGTAACATTGCCTTTAAGTAAATACTTTTGCCCCGTACCTAGCCCCGGGACAATTCAGCGCGCTGCCATCGCCCGTACAGAGCACGTAAACTTCTGCAATAATCCCATGCCATGCATATAACAAGTGAAAAATATAATGTTACTTGATTCAAGCATTGTCATGTTTTATCATAATTAGCTTATGTGGTTAATTTTGTTTAAATCTTGGATCTGTCAAGTGCATAGCTTTGATAAAGAAAAACAAAATGTTACAATTTCATGTGTTACAATTGCCCCGTACGTCTGTTACAATTGCCCCTGGACACGGGGCAATTGTAACACTCGACATCTTGTTTTGAAATGGTAATGGCTTCAAAATAACTTGTTGTACTTAACCCAAACCTATTCATATGTCAAGCTAAGATATGCATATTTCATTTTATTTAGTTTTAAGCAAGTATTTAGCTTTAATAAATTTGATAAGTCAAATTTGGAAAAAACTGTTACAATTGTCCCCGGTCTCCCCTACGTTAACTTTACATTTTACATAGAGTAGAATTGATATGACTTTATCAGCAAAACAATGGGTTACAGGCTTCAATCCCGCGGAATAAACTTAAACGACAGTCCGACAGCGATGTAATAACTGAGGCGTAAACCAGAGGGCAGACAAGACCAGTAACGGTTATGAAACAAATTATGTGATTTTGGTCAGGCACGGAAAACAGTGCAGCTATAAATGCTTTTTACAATGTAGTTGAATGGAAGATCTGGAACGACAAAGACATTAACTTGTATCATTCTAGAATATGCGGACAGTTTGCTAATTGGATGGGAAATCGGTAATTTGCATCCCGCTTCTTGTCCGTTTAATATGATTGTCCTTATGTTGGTACCACCCCAGTCGACTATTCAATTCTTCCCTCACACACACACATGATCCTCACGACAAGTCGCGGATGTAAATTTGAGGATTTCCTTTTCATTCTTCGATTCTACATATTCTTGAAAGGTTCCCCATCATTATATTGCCTTTGATTGCTGTGGCCTTAAACATACCTAGCGTTTCTGCAACTCCGCATCAAAATTTTAGACGTGATTATGGACACAGAAATTAACTTCCTAATCTCGCAATGGCAACCTGTCTGCATTTTTTAAAGGATACCTTGAGGACATCTCAGCTTTCCTTGACCCTTTTTCATATTCCATATACGCTCCTGAAAGCCTACAGACATCCATTGCATTGTCCCAAGAATGGACACTTCCCAGTGACTGACGCAGAAATGCTGGCGAAATCCCATGATTTGCTTCCCCAACCCTTCTTGGCTTGGTCATCGACCTAGTGGATGCCCCCTTTAAAGCACCTGTTACTTACCGGAATGCGTTCCTCAGGTGATCAATGGCTCCACGAGGATGTACAAGGGTGATTCGAACCCTCACGTCACCTGCCCAACTCGCCAAGAAATACATACTGTACGTGCCATTGTGATGGTCTATTACCTTTGCAGCCGTAGCAGCCTACACAAGGAAATCAATGATTGAAGTTCTCATTGAATTATTTTGGTAGTCTATGACATTCTTTTCTTTAAATAGGCCCCATGTCACTTGGGGAGTTGCAGAGTGTCGCGAAAAGTTGGCAAGGTCGAATCAGGTTGCATGTACATGTAGGTTGATAGAGTTATGTAATGTATACAACTCTCCAAAATTGTGCGAAACTTTTCCGAACTCTCCGCAATGTTTCGTATCCTGACGTACTGTTAAATAACTTTTTCCAGCTTTGCCAAACTCTACACATCTTTTTGCAACTTAAGCCTACTGTTATAATTTTGTGTAACCTTTCAGAACTCGCCAAGTGACATGAAATTGCTCTCATCAGCATCATAATGGCGAAGAAAAACCTTTCCATAACGAGAAATTGCTTTTCTGCTTTCCTTTACATCGAAAAATGACATTTTTACTTGCCTACTTGACATTAATTCAGAAAATGAATGGAATAATACATTTTTTTCAAATTCTTATTCATTTAACTATTTGTCCTTTTATCAACAACCACTTTTTGCATGTTACGTGCATCACCATCATAATTATTATTTAATCTAAAAGATTATTGTTGCTTTTGCGCAAACGGATGATTGCCCGATCCATAATCATAATCGTGTCATGGTTAAAAAGGGTAGGCCTATATTATATATATGGCTCTACAAAATATACATCCCCCAAAATGATGATGCAAATCTAATATGAGGATAGGTCAAAAAGGATTCAATAAAAATGGTCTATAATCTCGTTCTAATAATAATTCAGCAGAAAATTTGTTTGTTTATGGTCAACGATACTCGTTAATATGTTAAGGATTATATTGCTAAGTCAATAATTACTAATTGCTTAGTTAGGAGAGTTATCACAGTGAGACGGAACCTGAAGTTTCGTCGTATTTTCATCGATTTTTTTAACCAAGGGCAGAATATAACATGGGTATCTCACCGGTGGAGACCAGAAAATAAACATAAAATAAACATGTTTGAATTTCAGCGACTTAGGAGACGTTTCTAAACTTCTGGAGACGTCAAGAAGACTGAAGAGACGTCGCGGTGGAGTCTCAGCAACTTCGTGGACTATAGTCGCTAACTCGTCTCATTGCCTGTGAGATACCACCTTTTTGCCCAATATAAGTAAACAATTCAACAAAACTCTGGGCAGTTGGTGTGCCGTGAGAACACAATAGACCAGTTTACTAACTTATTCAAATTTTATGCCTACTTTTTCCTTGCGACATAGTAACAAGGTATTAAAAAAACCTGTAATAAAAGAATGAATGATTAGTTGTTGCTATCGGGCAAGCATCTGGCAAGCTTTTAGGTTGCCAAGAACAACTTTTGTTAAAAAAGTATGCATAAAATTTGAATATGTTTGTAAACTGGTCTATTAAACTTAAGGTTTCGTGAATTTATGGTTCAGAGTAACCCCACAGGAAACTTAAGCTTCCGGGTCAGTTAGCGTAAGAGGTTTTTATTTATTGAGAATAAATCAAGATTAGAATATAGGCCTAATTATAAGTTTCTGGTTAGAACTCTAAATGTGAGCTTCCAACTCATTGCTTCAAACCTCGAGGTCTCATGCATATGAACCCGGCTAAAAAAAGTTAAGCCTTAGATTTCGTAAAACTGATTTTTGAAACTTCAACAGTAGGCCTACCGATAATATCTATTTTATTTGTTTACCCTAGAAATCTTGATAGAATTAGCAATGAACTGATTTGAAGAAGTTATGTAAACGAATGTTTCGCATTTTTATAACTGCCTCAGTTGTCTATCGTTCTTATAAACGATTCCTTAAATTCATTTTGTGTTGGTACTCTACCTTCAGCTTTGGGCTCTCTAAGACACCAAACCAGAA
Source organism: Paracentrotus lividus (assembly GCA_940671915.1). NCBI lineage: Eukaryota > Metazoa > Echinodermata > Echinoidea > Camarodonta > Echinidae > Paracentrotus > Paracentrotus lividus. The sequence goes on from CALNVZ010000174.1 coordinate 12,118,805, forward strand.
ATCACCTCCGCCTACGATACGTGTTCCTGCCGCATTTCTCGCTTCAATGTGTAAGTGCAAAGTATCACCAACCCGGGGTGATGGTGGCCATACCAACTTGTACGTGGTCTTCTTTGCTGAGGTTGGACCCACTGATGGCAACTTAGGGTCGTTGGCAACAATTAGTGATTGGTGGGGTTTATCATTATTAACCTTGTTGGAATCGTGGTTTGTGGATGTACTTCCCCCAAGTCGCTGAATTTGTAGCCATTTTGCCTCCAGTTGTAGTACAGGGGAAGGAAGGGACTGGCACATGTGGCAAGTGAATAGATGTGGACCGGCTTCAATCTATATTCAAAAAAGAAAAGAAGGGAAAGGATGGAATAAGGATTTATGTGAGAGCCAGTGGGCCGTTTGAAGTATTTTGGGAAGGGTGGACGATCCACAATTTAGGTCTTCTTCTCGAGTCCTTTCTCCTATGCTTTTGTTTGATTTGTAATTACACCTGATTACATTTAAAGATCATAGTATACATTTTAGATATTGATTCTTAGGGGAATCCAACTCTGAATTAGACTCTACCCTATGGCCCGAATTCACAAACGTGGTTTAGTTAGTCCATGGTCTAAATCAATTGTTTAAATAACGGATTTAGACCATGGTCTAAATTTTTGTATTCACAAACCACCTGATTTAGACCATGGACTAACTAACCCACGTTTGTGAATTCGGGCCATTAAGTACTGAACGCAGGCGATCCCATTAGGAGACAGAGTAGTAAGATCAGCTTGGGAGCAGGGGTAGAGGAGAAGAGGGCATTGTAGAAGGTGACTCATGGTCTCCTCCTCTCCGCATTCGCATACTGGCCTTCAGTGTCGATAGCCCATTTGGCCATTAATACCTTGCAACGGGCGACTCCAGCCCGCAGGCGATTCAGACAGAGCCAGAACGGCCAGGGTTTACGGAATCCTGGTGGGAGGGACTCCGTAGGGCCGATGATGACATTGTGAGGCGTAGATTTAAGACGGGTTGACCAAAGGTCTAACCTACAGTTTGGGGGCTTTGGTTGAGGGGCAGGGTAGAGTGAAGAAAACTATGCTTGGATCTCAAACGCTTTGTTGTAGGCAAGGCATTGAAGAGAGGGTGGAGTGGATCATTTCCTTGTTAAATTTTCTCCTTTTGAGAGAGTGCAGTCCTCCTGATATGAGGAGGGGCGATGCCACTCAGGATGTAGAGATCGTCTACCTTGGTTGGTTTAAGGCAGCCTGTTATGGCCCTACACGCGCTGTTATCATGGGCTGACTTGCCCCATACAAGACACGCATATTCTGCAGCTGAGTAGGAGAGGGCAAGGGCTAGCTAGCTTCTTCAGGATGCTGTTCCTGGCACTGACCTTCTTCTTTCTTTTTTTTACAAATGTGAAAGGAACCAAGAATAAAGGGGAAAAGAAGGTTAATATACAGTTTTTTAGTATCCAGAAAGAATGTGACTTGCAAGTCTACATGTGAATGGACTCAAATATACTTAAAAACAAACAAAACAACAACAAAAAACACAAAAGAAAAGAAAACAAAACAAAACAAAAATAACAGAACAACAAATGTCGAAACAATATAAATTCACGTGAAAGCACACAGTTCAGAACAAAATATGAAAAGCGCTACATAAATACAATTATTAATTAATTAATGAATCAGTTAATTATTCGTTTTAATAATATGATTATAATAACAGCTAAACGACATGCATACACATTTAAACATTCACCTTATATTATGATTTTATGTGCTATATATTAATGCTCCCAGCTGATCTTTTGATAATTGACTATATTTTGACGAATGTAAAGAGTTAAAGTCAGATGTGTCATAATGTATGTCCTCATCAATGTGGTGTAACACAAAAACTTACGATTGATTAAAAGTTATGATTGATTTTTTCTCGGTAGCCTCATCATGGACAGGATGCTCCAAAGTTGATGATCTTAATCATAATCTTAGCACTAACCCTACTCTTAATCATATCAAAATCTTAATCCATAACTGTACCTGGTTTCCAAATGAGGCTACCAATTATGTTTAGCTACGATTATGTTAATCGTTTAGGTATGAGATGTATGTAGCATTACTCTTGTCGAGGCAATAATATGTATTTTTATTCAAATTTAGGTTTAATTTTCGTTTGTTTTGTGTTTTTTATTTTTATTTTTATTTTACTCACATCAACGAAATGATTTATTGTAAGCCATGTTTTATATTCTTGAAGTTATTACCACTATGTTATACCAGGGACTTTGCCCTTCAAACACCTATGTTTATGCATTGTTCCTACTGTGTAATATACATGTTTATATTCTGATGTAAAGATTAATGGAAATTCTTATTTTGCATGGTGAACCAATAAAAGAAAGAAAGAAAGAAAGAAAAAACCAATCGTAACTTTTTATCAATCGTAAGTCTTTGTGTTACACCCCACAAGGATTAAATAATGTAAATAATTTAATTTAAATGGATCTCGATAATATGTATAGCCTAAACAGATTCCTGGTAAATATTTTTGGTAACTAAATTCTTTCTTCTTTTTTTTTCTTCAAACCCTACTGGTCTTTAACCTAAACCCAAATAAAAGGTATGTATTGTAGACCGATCTCTTTATGTGGTACATTTCTATGTTTGTTCATAACAAAAGGCTTACTACTTATTTCTCCTGATAACAATTTTATTCATTTAATTAACCCTCTTTTCAATGATTGGTTCCTACAGGTATACTACAAAACTGCATGATTGTTTGGATATTTGAATGTGACATAACTATAATTATGTAATATATTCATATTCTGTTAAATATGCATATTGTCCCCTGAGGTGGGAGAACTCCCTTGTCTTAATCTGGCCCAGCTTTGAAGATAAATTTGTCCGTTTGACCAGGGGTTGACAGCCCCCTGGTTTGACCGTTTCACATTCACGATTCAACAAAGGTTGTTCCCTTTCAAGTTTGTACGGTCTTTATCAATGTGTTTGTTTAGTGGAACAACAAATAAAAGAATCATGAGTTCTGCTATTCAAACATGTGGCAATGGTCATTTTGACCATGTCCTATTGCAAGCCTATTTTATTGTGTCTAATTTTAGTCTATCATCTAGTCATGTTGCTGCATAAAAATCGCATGGAACATACATGTGGTCAAACAATTCAGATTTAGATTCTGATTGATTTTTTTTGTCCTTATGGAAATTCCTATTGTCGACCAAAAAATATCGTGGTATAAATATTCTGGGGTTCTTGTCGAAAATACCGTTGTATAGTTGGCCTATACGAAATGAATAGGAAAATACTTAATTTATTGATTATTTATAAGGAGTGGCAGTGGTATACGGTAGTATAAAACTTGAAACTAGTAGTAGTAGTAGTATTAGTAGTAGTAGTAGTAGTAGTAGTACATGTAGTAGTAGTAGTAGTAGTAGCAGCAGTAGTAGTAGTAGTAGTAGTAGTAGTAGTAGTAGTAGTAGTAGTACATGTAGTAGTAGTAGTAGTAGCAGTAGTAGTAGTAGTAGTAGTAGTAGTAGTAGTAGTAGTAGTAGTGAGTATGAGTAGTAGTAGTAGTAGTAGTAGTAGTAGTAGTAGCAGTAGTAGTAAGTATGAGTAGTAGTAGTAGTAGTAGTAGTAGTAGTAGTAGTAGTAGTAGTAATATTAGTAGTAGTAGTAGGAGTAGTAGTAGTAGTAGTAGTAGTAGTAGTAGTAGTAGTAGTAGTACAGCTCTGTCGACACGGCAATGGGAAACACAACTATTAAATAGGTCGGAAGAAGCAAGTTAGAATCACTTAATTACTTTCTCTTCACACTCTCTATACCCAACACATTTTGAAAAAAAGAAAATCTTAAAATATTGTTCACGATTCCAACGATACACATCAACGGATTTCATTCTCCTTTTTATGGGAGCTGTAGTAGTTGACGCACTTAGCCTTATACCCCTGTCACACTGAGCTCGTTCCTACTACGTCCTTGCAAATTTTGCCGAACGGGCATAGTCTGTGTGTAAACTGAGTGGACGTAGTAAATACTTCTTACGATCTGTTTACGAACTTCATGGACTAGCTCGGTCGGATTTCCAAAAAAGTGTTCAAAAAAATCGGGCCCCCATCTCGTCCTAAAATTTAACGGGGTGGCAACGTACCTGAAACGAGATGGACGTACTACAAACGAAATTGCCGTACTTAAATCGTTCTATAGATGTGCTAGGACGCCATACAAACGAGCATTGTATATTAATTATTCAAGTTCTAAAATTAAACATAGTGACAACGTCCCTTAAACGGGTAGGACTTACTCTGAACGAGAAGGACGTACTACGAACATACGTTTCAATTTTTAAACAGAACGGCATGTCATAATTCCCGTCACACTGAGCTAGTTCTCACTGCGTTCTAGGTAGTTCTTGGTGAACGGGCTCAATCTGTTTACACACAGACTGAACGTAGTGGAGACCTTTTAGAATCTAGTACAGACCGTTTACAATCTGTTTACGAACTTGGCGAACGGGCCCGAACGGAGAGAACGGAAAGGCATTCCGATTTTTTTGAACATGTTCAAAAAAATCGTACTGGCTTCAAGTTCTAAAATTAAACGTATAGTGACAACGTTCCTTAAACGGGTAGGACTTACTCTGAACAAGAAGGACGTACTACGAACATGGTATCTAACTTTTATCATGCTGCGCATAGGCACTTTTAGTGACGGTTTGGACGTGCTACGAACGGTATAGAGTGAACGAGCCGTTTACTCGGTCTGAACTGGATAACAACGTATTGCGGACGCGATAAAGACGGAATTGACGTAACGAGAACTATTTATGAACTGCCTAGTATCGTATTCAAGAAATTATTTTTCAAAGTTATAAGTTCCAACCCGACCAAAGCCCGTTCAGCAATTTTTTAAAGAACGGGCAAGAACGTTATAGAACGTTATAGAACGACTTCAGTGTGACGGCCCCCTAACATAATCGGGTTTCTACTTCATGTTATGTGTTATTACGCCGTCCTGCTATTTGGAAGGGGTTTGGGCACAATTATTATGACATAAGATTTTTGTCTGGACCATCTTACGGCATTTTTAACAAAGAACGTCACTATTTGGCAAGAACGATTATTTACCTGTACGTTATCATCAATGAGAGCATAGTTAACGGTAGGTCATTTTAAATTATTGCTTTTACTGGTACATGAAAATAGTCCATCTCTTATCCAGAGAAGCAATTGACGCATACTTTTTACTTTCATTTAAACCAAATTTAATAATAATTAAACCAAACTCGTTACTAGTAGTATTCTTGGAGAGACTATACAAGTCCTAGATACCCCTTCAGTAGTAGGACAAACATTTTAATTTTATTTAGATTTCACAATAGAATAAAGCAACTCAATTAACATAATTATGACAAATCAATTCACTACATAGTAACATAAATATGTCACAATATGATTAACTTAATGGTATTTAGTTAATTTCATATTTCACACAAGTAACAATACAACATATGCACGAAAAAATTGCATTTATCAAATGTAGTATGAGTAATAGTTGTTTAGTGCAAGAGAGTAACAGCGAGTGAAATATGAGGGATCTATAAAAAAAGAAAAGAAAATGTAGTCGTGTATAAATAGTATAAATTTCCCCGAACTAGTAAGCATATATTTTTAATAGAATAACTATAATGCATATAAAATACAAGATACTTTAAACTATAAATATAAGGACAAAGAGGAAAATGAAAAGAAAAAAATAGGGCGAGTACAAAACCTTATTCGAGGAATAGCAGAGGATCCTTGCATTAAAAAGTATGTAGGGTACATGCAGGTAATATGGGCCAGCAGGTAATATGGGCCACCTGAAGCAAATCATGTCGTGACCGTCGACTGGTGACCGGTGACCGGTGTGAGCACCATAATGTTGTTCATATGAACTGTATACGAAAATATATCGTCGTGAGAGCATCTGTTGCCGAAATTTCTCTGAGAAAATTGCTGCGAACCAACAAGGTAGGTAAAACTTACGGCATTTTTTTACCCTGATGTAAAATTTGATATTTCACAGAATGTGATGGTGACAGAGTGTTTGAGGGGGTAACCTCGATTGTTTTGTATATTTAGTAAGTTTATAGTTTCATTTTTATCACACTAGCGTGTACAGGTCAATTTGTTTTAGTGAAGGGATGCAATGTGGCATTGAATGCTTTCCTGACACAGCAACATTAGTGCAGGTAATATGGGACATCCAAAATGGCGGAAATGATTCTGGTACTTAGTATTGGGATGAGGCATCAATCTCTTTGCTACGATTTTTGGGGGTATATTCACAGTATATAATTAATATAAATAACTTATTGGAGGCCTATATTGACTTGTATAATGAAAATAATATTTAAATAATATTTAAAAAAAGAAATAATATACAAAATACATAACAATGAAATATATAGTCAAAGGATTTACTGAAGGGTCTTATAATTTCAAATTATATCTTAAAGTTAATGATTTTCAACATTTTAAGCAAATTCCAGACATAGTAGAGTCATTGTAGTTTTTTAAACATACATTAAATACATGTGCCCATATTACCTGCGCTGCACATGCAGGTAATATGGGCACTTTGGTAATGACGTCAACATTTGAATATTGCAGACAGGGGGGTTGGTGATAATTGTTTTTCTTCACAATAAAAGTTAGAGCAGTAGTATTGATTCATATAAACAAAGATTAGACTGTGTGTCATTTCGTAATTTTATGCAAATTAGGCAAATGAGCTTAGGGGGCCCATATTACCTGCATGTACCCTATTTGATGCAGTCGAAACTAACTTCTGTATTTTGGAAAGAAATATTAAAGAAGCAGCGTTCGTAATGTAACCTAAATACCAATCCAAAGATTAAAAACAACAAAAAGAGGACAAATACAATATAATAATGAAATATAGACTATCACAATGGTTTGCCCCTGTTTAGGCGGGCTGTATGAGGCAAAATGCCGGTGAGATTAGAGCAAAGAGGTTCTTTGGTAAAGAGAAAATGAATGGTATGGAGATTAAGTTTCATAATTAGTGTTTTCTTGAGAATCAGTCACAGAACTGGATTGTATACATTTACAACCACTGGCTGTAGCACAATAATGACCATCAATGGCATTATGATTTCATGGGTACGTGTGAGATATACGTGTACCACTCTGATGACAAGACATTATGAGTCTCATACAAAATATCATTACATGATGTCTTGTCATCATGATAGTGCCGATTATTATGTCATAGGCCTACCACTAGACATCGAAGATATAACATCCATTAGTTATTTGAGTTTATGTCATGAATAAAATCGCATATATAATACTCACATTCTGAATCCTCAACTGCATAAAGGAAAGTATTAATCCAATGACCACGAACAAGAAAAGCAAAGTAGAAAATATTCTGCGCGATCTTAAGCCAGCATTGCACGTCGCCATCTTTCCTGCACATTAACCCTTGTGTCATGACATGTCGTTCCCCGTGTGACTGTAGGCCTACGGCTCGTGCTGATGAAGACTTGACTAATTTTCCCAGCTCATGGCATGCTGTTACATACGAGCATGCACAGTTAAGATGGAAACACAAATCGAATCTTTAAATGCCATATCCGCTCTCGCCTCTTTGTTTGAAATGTAGGCCTACCCCTGTTAATTGCAGATGCTACATGCATGAATTATGGAACACTTCCCTGCATGAATGTAGATTTTAAAGATTTCAATCCTGTCGATTCAACAGGTTGGAGGTGATAATTTAAAAAAAAATAATCTGAGTTCTGGAAAGGGTAGAGGTCTCATAGAAGCAGACGGTGTAGAAAATGATAGCTATACGATTTCCGGAGGCAGCATATTAGGCCTATAAGCCCGGGGGGGGGGGGTCACTAAAACAAAAAAGTGCTACCCATGCGTGTCCCCGCACCCTGAAAATAGACCCTTAACGTCTCATAGCATGAAGCCAAATTTGCACCCCTTTTCGACATCAGACCGAAAATAGACCCTAAACGTCTCATTGCATATGAAGTCAAATTTGCACCTCTTTTCGACGTCAGACTGGAAAACATAACCTAAATGGCGTAAAAAAACACCGTGAAATTTTGACCCCAAAGCAGCGATTTCCGCTGAAAACACCCCTATTTTTATGAAAATGGTGATTGAAATTAAAAAAACCCAAAAAAACACCCCTATTTCAAGGAAAGCGTCGACGCCGCCGAAAGGCTGAAAACAGACCCTTTTCGACGCACATCATGTGGTGAGTGACCCCCCCCCCCCCCCGGGCCTATCAAGGCCCCGTGTCACTTGGGGAGTCGCCGAACGTTGATTTTCGAATCAGGCTGGAGAGTAATGCAATGTTGACAAATGATTCCCTGAGTATATTTTCAACACTAGAAAACGGTTTGAAACCTATCCCAACTCAGTGACCTAACGTAATGTTAACCCAAAATGACAATTTCATGCAACCTTTCACGACTCCCCCAGTGACATGGGGCGTCCTATAGCTAGTTTGCAGTCACAAACCCACGTTGTTCGCTTACTAGGGTCTGAAGTAAAGAACTAGATTCATCCGTGTACTGTAGCTCCTCTCAACAATTTGACACAGACAGTGAGTTTGAAGGCTAGTCTCCGCTCTAGACTGAAATTTTTAAAGTGTCAAATTGAGTCTGTGCTTGCAGACTATCCTATAGCTTGCAATGGATATGATAAAACACAGTCAACGCGATAGCACTTGAGCCATGAGTTATTTCAGGATTGACGTTTGTTTCCTCTCCAATCCACTATTGGCAAATCCACCATTTTCATTTTCTTGCGTTCCCTTCTAGAATAAAATTGGATGAAGAACAAAAACTTTTCAGAACACACACTTTATGACATGTCAAACTGTCCGTCATAATGGTGGAATATTCTTTTGGTGCTCTAGCAACATGATTTTTTTCCGGCTTTAATTTCTTGAAAATATTTGTCCCTGCTCTTAATTTTCGGGACCCTTGCTATATCTTGAACATTCAACCCTTCATTTTTGTCATTTTTTCTCATTTTGGGCCCTTTTTGTTTAGCCGGCCCGTCAAGCCCCCCCCCCCCCCCCCCCCTAGTCCTACACCCAGGAAACTCGTCTGACCATCCTGACGTGTATTGTTTATAATTTATTGTTCTTTAAGTTAAATCTAGATTTATGGAGACAGGCTTAGGTCTTTTGTCTAGGGGAGGGGTTGAAGTAAAAAGTGTAATTGGTGAAAACTCGGAAAATTTTATTCCACCTTTATTCTGAAAACAAAAGAAATAAGAAACAACCTTTGACCCTTAATTATTATCAAATTCCCCCCAATTTTCTGATAAGCCTTTATGAAAAGGTTGTAAATGGTAACTATAGATATTTTTTTCATTTTGATCCATGTTTGGCTGAGATTTTACGATACGATACGATTTCCATGGTCTAAAAATGAATAAAATCAATGCTGAACCCAAATCAAAATCAAGTTTTACCCCTCCCCCAGACATAAGAGTTGAGCCTGTAACCATTAAAAAATGCTCCAAATTTTATTGTCCGGAAAGGATATTTATTTTGCCCCTTTTCTCGTGGGCCCGGCAGCCGCTGAGCAGCGCCAGAAGGACATTGCTTTATCCCCCTCTTGTTGAACGCCAAACAGGGAAGCAGCAACTACCATTTTTTAACGTCTTTTGGTATGACGCGGCCGGGGCTCGAACCCATGACCTCCCGATTATGAGGCGGACGCTCTATCCACTGAGCCAAAGAACAATAACAACACTTCACCTCAGACTTGTTTCCTTGTGGTAGGACTGAGGGGGTCTTGGTAGGTCTTGGTAGGTCGCGTTAACAAAAAGGGGCCCCAAAAATAAGAAAAAATGACAAAAATGGCCATCTTGGGGGTGCCAAACTTTTTTTGGAAGAAAAATCCCCGGGAATGCTTAAGGGAATGTCCAAGATATAGCCAGGATCCCGGAAAGTGAAAGTGGTGACAATTAACACATTCAAGAAATTATAGCCGGAGCAACATAATGTCGCTGTTGCCAGAAAAAAAATATTCCGCCTTTATGACGAACAGTGTACCTCGGAGTTGGATAACCGAAAATAATTAGAACACTCACTTTGTTGTTTGAAAATAAATAAATAAATATTTATTTTCCCAATTTGCTTATTCATAAGAATTAAAGCTGTGTTCGTTTCGGTAAGGTCTCTCATGAAACCTCCAACTATAAAAGAACCAAAGTGACCGTATATCCCTCAATTTTATACTTTTCTGAAATTTTCCCCGTCCTCGCCTGTAGGTTTATGCCATAGGCCTATTAAAAAAAATAAAAATAAAAATAAATTTACCCGAATTCCCACTTCTGATAGGATTAAGACCTTATACCTCATTAGGCACATCATATGTAACGATTTTTAGATCCCATTTTTGAAAAGTTTATACTCATCATCTAATATTTCATTCTACAGATTCAAACTCTTAAATATTTCATTTGGAGATTTACCAAAAACTGTGCCGCGCTTTAATGTTAGTTTTATACAACACCAAAAAAAACAACAAAACAAAACAAAACATTCCCAATGATGAACAGATGGTGGGAATGCTGTTAATGGGAAATATACAGTCAAGCAACTGAAAAATCAAAAGCCTATAGCATTAATGTTCGCTATGCTTACGTCACATCACGCAGATAGCCCCAAGGTCACCCTGCCCTGACGTGCCCTATATGGTCGCATTAGCCTACATGTACCCCACATAGGGGTATGTGTTAAAATGGGGGGGGGGGGGAATCTTCAAAAATAACTGTTTATAATGAGAAAATTCAAACTTATTCTACAAGTAGGTAGTAATGTTATCTTTATCTCATCAAAATATGAACTGACATTCTTCGGCTCATGTTTTCTAAAATCAGCCTGGAATGAGACTATACCAGATTTAGTGCCATCACGACTTCCGGTTTCTGGTTCCTACACCATGAAATAAGTTCTCCATAAAATTCAACTGTTTCAGTTTCAGTTCAGTTTATTTTCCAACTTCAGCAACATTTGTATAACAAAGATTATATACATAATAAAACATTCGTGATGAACAATGGTTCTTACAATACATGTTATGTTAAAATATATTATACATTTATATAATGAGTATACATCATAAATGCGAATAGCTATAATATAGCTAATAGTTGGATGGACCTGGCACTCATTCCAGCTCTCAAAAAGGACTCATCTGAAGGAGTAATGATTCCTCTTTATAACAGTATAAAATAATTTCTTCCAATATCTATTATTGATTTTATATGATTTTTTTTCCCAAACCATTACATCATCGGATTTGATTATGCTAAAAGTAATGCGCCCATATAGAGCAGCGGAAAACACGACACTAATGATGTTGCTGCTGGCTGGATGGGAATAGAAGGTAACCATGGTAACGCTGAACTAAGCTCCCGCTGTGACTTTCAAGAAACTGCATGTCAGAAAGAAAACGAATAATGGAAGAATTCAATTCAATTCCTTTCATTCCCATATTCTATTTACCTTGATTTATCATTATTATTATTTTTTTAATTTCTTTTTTTTTTACCGTGACAATGCTTTATGATTAGACTGAAGATTTGTAATAATTATCTGAATGTAAAAAAAAAACTATATAAACACACATGTATGTACAGAAAGAAAGAAGAATAAAATCTTATCTTATCTTATCTAATCTTATCTTTTAATTATCATTACATTTATTTCTTTTCCTCCTATCTGTCTGTTACTTTTACCACGTTCTATCATATACATAACATTTCAAGATATTAAGTAGTTTCTTAAAGGGATGTCGTAACATTGAATGATATTCAAATCACATTTATTCGATTTAGCTTATTTTGCCTACATAATTATAAACACATAGGTCAGTCTGGTATCTCTTCAAAATTGCAAGCTAATTGCTTGCTTTACCTTCGAGATATCAATGATTTCATACTCAAATTTTATAAACCAACACCGGATGGTTTATAAAACCATGTGCTTTTCCACACCCCCATTTCCTGTTGTATAGTCCCCCATCTCTAGCGGCCTGGTGAGCTATCAGCAGAGGGTACTGGTGTTCGGCTGTACGCTTGGCATTGTTTGTTACACTGTTTTAAAGGTAGTAAATGACTTCCATTTGATCTGAAACTTTCAGTTGTTTGTTTTTACTGTTGGAACAATATAATTTTATTAAAGCTGGTGTATAGTGTTGGGAGAAGGAAACATTTAATTTGGATTCACAGTTAGATAATATGAAAGACTGAATCCTATAACTATATTAAAGAAAGTTATATTACATTAAATCTCGTTTTAGTGTCTTTATTTCACGATAGAAGTATAAAAAAAGATAAGTCGGGGACCCGTCTCATCTTAGTGTGCACTAGGCGTTCACATGGAAAACCAATGGGGATTCTCTTGTGTGGGTGATACACACAGATCGCTACGCTCCATTCATGCGGGAAGTTCGGGGGACTGGACACCCCAGCAGAGTTCTCAAAAACCGTTACATTATTGTTTGGCTTCAAACATTTCACTGAAATTCACCGGAAATTGTGAAAGGAATAGCACAAAATCTCTCACACGTATCTTTTAGTGCATTGTGAACAACATGAAACTATATTTAATCGGTTTTATGCCGATTCCTTTTTTGTTACCAAAACTATGCACCAGGTTTAATCTTAATATAATTGCTCTTGTTTTTGAAAGTTACTAAATCCCTTTAAAGCATGAAAAGATAACTAGAGTGCCCTCCAAAAGTTGAGTACACCTGATGCCAGCTCTGTTTATGATTTTGTGTATTTCTGCATATTTATGAGTCTTTTGTACTCAAGTTCATAAATTGATGCAAAATGTTATTTTTGCTCTATTTAATGCGGCGGTCACAACTCGTCGTAGGCTACGGGACACGTGCCATCAACGTAGCCTGCGTTGCATGTGCAATGCACGCACAGGTCCTGGGTCAATTTCTGCGATTCCTGCGTTTCTGTAGTAAGGGTATTGTAAAAACTTCCTGCACGTCGTACATGCATTGTACCTGCAAGGTACCTCCGCTGCACGAATTTTCTACGAAATTCATCGTAGGGAGTTGCACGTCGAAGGTACGGCGAGTTGTGACCACTGCATAACCATGCATGTGCATTAATGGAATCATGTGTTACCTCACAACACTATAAATATCATGATTATGCATTAGTTAACAAAATGTATATAGTTGCACTACTTTTTAAAAGGAAAATTATCAAAAAGCATAAAGGGATGGGCAGCGGTTGTGGAGCTAACATTATGGACACGATGGGTGTTGCTGCAGATGGTTAAACTAGCCGTAACCTCTCCGGCCATTGAAGGTTAATTCACGAAGAGTTACAACTTATTATTATCAACAAAAAAATAATTAAAAAAAAAAATTGTTAAGACGGATAATTAGGAATAATTAAAAAGGCCACTTTGTGTTCTTTAAGCACTTTCGCCCTGGATTGTTCTATAACACTCATCGTTGTCTTCTGGGCCTGTATAGAGGCATCATCTTGGCCTTTTTGAAACATATGAAGATGCACATATTAGGCAGATTTTTTTTAAAAGACATACAAATAAATAAATAAAATTAGAAAACAAAAAAAAAATATAAAAGAAAAGAATACCCCAAAAATCGTTATAAATTTCAAATTTTTAGCACAATTTGTGAAAAACTATAATCAGCATTTTTTAAATAGTAATTGGGCTTTATAACTTTTTTCATATTTATATAGTCTTGATAAATATGATAAATATATACTTAATTTGCATAATAGTAATGATTGATAAATATTTGCTTCAAGATACATCCTCAGCCAATGCAACGTTCATGCAAAATTTCACGTTGACAAGACGTATCAGTCATTTTCGTATTATCTTTCTCCTTTCATTTGCAAAAGTATGCAACTCTTTTCTGCGAACCTTTGCAAAATCTAATGCTACAGTCACACAGACACTTACGTTGAGTTATGTCCGGTTGCGTCCAAAAATTATTTTCTTTTCTGCGGATCCCCACGGATACCTACCCGTCATAGTCAGCAGTGGAAATATTGATAATTTCGTCCATCCAGTAAAACAAAGAAATACATAAGAAATGATAGAATAGACAGCCAACCCGCAGGTCCGCGTAAAACGCGCTTATTTATCGAGCTCACTTTTTGCCAAATTGTGCGTGACCTCTACTTGACCCCGGAAAATTATTTTTGAAGATCAGTGCAAGCTTTACTTCGCAAAGTAATATCTCGCTTAAAATTTAATGAAATTTCTTGGAGTTTTCAATTACACTTCAGTTAAGGCCTGAAATTTAATAATATTAAAACATTATTTTGACAATGATTGATTTTTATTTTGTAATTTAATGTTCATTTTAGGTTAATATTTTGGACATTTTTACGTTTTTTTACAAATTTCTATCGACCTAATTTTTTGACTTTTTATGAAAAGGCCCAAATGAACAAAACATAATGTGAAGCAGTTACTCTCGATCTCTTGAAAAAACCTTACATCATAAAAAACTTATTACTAATCGGGTCAGCAGCCAGCACAATGTGCGTGGCTGTCATAAAAAGCCGGGTCAAGAAATCATCCCTATGCGGAGCAAGCAGCTCAAAGAGGAATCGCGGCTTGTGATTGGTCATCAGCAGCTGTTACGTCACGGATTTACTAGAGTTGTCGTTCCGTATGATACCATCTGCTTCATTTATGTCAATGGGATGTTTATCATTCCTTGTTGTGTTTGGCGATTATATAATAAATATAGATATTTGTACTGCAATAAACAATTTAACTGGACTTTTTACTGTTTCTCATAGGGGAATTACTGTTGATAAACGCTATCTATAGTTTGGAAATGTTCATTCCCTTATCATTGAAAACGGAGCAAGGTAATGAAATCTCATGCCGGACTGGTGTGTTTTTATGTTATAATTTTCACAATAATAAGCAGCACTTATCAGGGGCCGCGGAGCCGGGGGGCTGAACCCCCCCCCCTCATTTTTTTTCAGCAACCGTGTACAAAAACGCAAAAATAACCATAGATTTGTTAATCTTAGCCTGTTCGCCCCTCCCCCCACTCCCCACTTTCGACTCAGTCTTACAAAAACGCTCCGCGCGGCCAGTGCTTATAAATTACTTGTAATTAATTGGCCTACCCGAGTTTACAGTAGTGTTCATATATACGCAAATGTCTATATGTCGCAGTCCGTTATTATTTGTATAGTAACTTTGATAGTTATTTTTAATTTCCCGTCAACTACAGGGTCGCGTCAGCACGACCATACTGTAGAACGTACAAAAAAGAAACCTGAACATACTTATAGGTGTTTTTTAGACCTGTTACAGCCCTCCAACCCCAACTCATAGTTGGAGCTCGATCGTACCCTCTACTTTTTTTCAAAAACACTCGCGGCCCGAATCTCAAGAGGTCAACCCTGAACATGCAAGAAGATATTAGAAATGCTCTTTTCATTATGTTATTTTGATTTGTTCTTAATCGCTGTAATAAATATAATTAACAATATTAAAAATATGCTGTTGATTTCAAAGAAAATTATTTAACAGGAGCGGATCCAGCTTTTTATAAGGGGTGGTGAGGTGGTATGCGAGCGGAGCGATGCGAGGGGGAGGATGTGGAGGGGGTGTCCCCTCCACAATAGTGAGAAAAGTTTTGAAAACGTGTTTGAAAATGGCGTTTTCGCATCTAAAACATGGTCCCCCCGAATTTTTTTTTTTTTTTTTTTTGTGGGGGAAGGGAGGGGGGGGGGGGTTGCAACCCCCCTCTAGATCCGCTTTTCATCAATTTCTCTTATTTCTCGTAATCCGAGACCTTAAAACTTGCGTATCATTCACGTAAAACCATATTTCATCGAAATAATAAAAGACTAAATAGCTACTAATGCTGCAGTCACACAGGCACTGACGTTTAGTTACGTTTTTGTTGTTTCTTTATTTCATCTTCTATTCCATCATGTTTTTATTGTTCTTTGTTTATTGGTGACGAAAATACACTATTTTGCATGCTGACTAATAGCAGAAAGGCATCCTGGGCAGGCGCGGACTGTCTTTAAACGGAGTGTCACTAAGAATGCGAGCAGATAAACATGTGGCCCAAGTATTGGAGGACTGATAATGTCAGTGGGGGTGCAGGCTGATACGAGCAGGGGGGGGGTGGTGCGGAGAGGGGTGGAGGCGGAGAGGTAGAATAAGGAGATTTGGAGGGGAGATATTATGATAGACTATATACGTATGATTTATCAGCAAAAATCCGCTATCGCCTCTTATCTTCGCGCGTTTTCCATTACAAGTTCCATAAATCCATAATTGCACTAACCATACGTTTATCCCTTTTATACTTTATCATCCACTCACCATTCATTATATTTTGGGTGTGATAGTCGTGTGTAGGGGCAAGCGGAGAGGTTCTAGGCTCAGGAAGGCAGGAGAGCCCGTCATAGATTCCGCCAAGCGGATAAAAATCGATAAAAAAAAAAAAAAAAGGTATTAGCATTTTTAGGGGGTGCGTTAAAAAGGTCTATGACTGCAGCACAAGTCGTGTTCTTAAAGGTCCCCGAGACCGTAAATGTAAATTATAATGAAACCATATAACCAAATTTAGGGTTTCAGTGATGCGCCCCAGTAATCGCGACAGTCATGTTCTAAACCAATTTGCACTAACCCCTATTTGGTCTCATTCAATTCGGTCAATCATTTTCATCTACACCAGCTTATCTGTTACCCTTTGGTCCAATTACCGATCAACATATTAAAACTTTGTCTAATTCCCGTTTCGTCTAATGTCCATTTCGTTATTGAGCTTTGTTTTTTTCTCCATCTCTTTACATATATGTCTCTCTTCAGCATCTCTCCACACATCTCCTTTTATCCCATCCTATCTCTTCAAATTTCTTCTCACTCAACTTGTATAGAGCTAGATACACTTTCTTTTTTCTTGGTGGGGTATGATGTAAAGATCGTCCCCTAAAATAACAAAAGAAATGAATGCATGTCTATGCTCTTCTCCAAAAAACTACATTCTCTATCTTGCTTATGGTAACATTCCTCACGTATATGGCACACAGTTTGAAAATCAAATGCTTTAATATAATAGAGAACAATACTCAAGTCAATTAAGATAATCTGTTGTGTAATATTTCAGGCAATTTATCAAAGCCTGTTCGTCTGACACAGATATTGTTGCATTAAAACAACATAGACATTTTTTTAACCAAAGATGCTTTATCATTCATCTCTTGTCAATTACATAACACTGTGAAACACGAATACAGTCTACTCCTGTTATAACGAAGTGCTGGAGATAAAGCATAATCAAGCGCGTATCAATTAGATTTTGCACCCGGGGGAGGCAACATGATTTTGATTTTGGTGCCAGTTGTTGATCGAGAATTGTACACGCAATTTTTTTCCTGTTACAACCGGGCGACCAATTTTTTTTCACGTCACGCTGCCTGTCAAATAAGGGGGGGGGGGGTGGTGTTGTTGTGTGTTTGTTTTTTGGGGGGGGCTTGGGGTCTTCGTAAAATATACACAGTTACAGTTTGGGGTCAATTGGGTACAAACGAAATTTTAAAAACAATTTTGGCGCCCTAAGGTCAATTTGGCGCCCCTTAGTCATTTTTCGGGGGCCCGGGCACTGCCCCCCTCATTGTTTGCATCAGTCCAAGAATTGATGACTCTTTGAAAAATAAATAATAATAATGAAACAGTTATCACATGAAATAAGTATACCCTATAAGTTAAGTACCCAAAAATGAAGATAGTTACAAGGCATATTCTAATAATATAATGTAAGAACTAACATAGTAAAATCTGCACATTCTAATCATCCTTGTACACCTATCACTTTATCCTAGATATGAATCTAATGAAGGGCCAATGAAACTCTGATTAATTATTTTAAAAGACTATATATACTATTTATCATTTCATCTATTTACATTGCCAAGGTCCCTCTTGAAATAGACTTGGATGTACACTTTCAAGCTGGTGTTTTAGTTTTTGGTAATCTAAAATATCGAAACTTTCAAATATCAGTTTAACTTTGAAAGCTAACGTCCGTGGGGCTGCCACACCACCTCTAATATTGAAAACCATTCATTACTACATGTACATGTTAATATCAAAAGCAAAACAAAAAAAATCAAAACCGGGATATGACACGCCCCCTCCCCCATCCCCATCTAAAATCCTGAATCCACCACTGGAATAAAAAAAAATGTATTATGTATATACTTAAAAATCAATTCTACAAATCATTATAATGTATATAATATTACATTTTTTTAATACAGCTATATGAATATTACTGTGTGTTTTTTTCTTCATATAAGTCATTCTGATGTGAGAGGAAATCAAGCATAAAATCATGTATATATAGCTTTTGACAAAGATTACTAGTAGCTGAAAATATGAATATAATAATCATTAGAAGGCTGATTTTAAGGAAAAATATCAGGAATCCCTAGATTCCTCCAAATAATATAATTTACAAAGATTCAAAGATTGCTTTTGTGTTTTTGTTTGTTTTTTTTTTAATTATCTATTTTGCAACACACACTTGTTTTTCGTTGCAAAAAACACCCCATGGTCTGAATAATCATCAGGTATTATTACTGCTGATTAAAAAAAAATTTAAAAATATTGAAAATCACAAACATGTTTACATGGTCTATGAGATGTTGCTTACATAACAACAATATTTCCCCTTCATAACAAGAAGATAATGTTTTTTTACTATTGATGACCCCGTGGATGACAAAAGATTTTGATAATTGCAGCTCCTCTAAGTCATAGCTGTTTGTTGAGCCAGGAAGAGAAATTAATAATGGTACATGTTTGTTTTGTGTAGGTTAGCTCTATCCGCCGAAACACCTTCCCTGGTCTAGAGAAAATCTCTGCTTGGGATAAATTTTTTTTTTCTCTTGCGTTAAGAATACCTTGGAGAATTTTCTCCAAGGAGTTACCAAAAGAAATATAGGTAGAAGCATGCTTCTGTTTGAGGCACAAAAAGGAGAGTAGTCGAAGGAAAGGAAGTTCCAAGACTAGAGGGACAAATTTTTGGCTGGCTGAGACTGAAATGAAGAAGTTCAGTTTTCCTTTTCATTGATGCATCCACATCATCAGATCGGTGTTGTACCTCCTCCTACCATCACTGTATCATGGATTCCGTAAATGTTGTATGGTTGTCTTAGTGCTGCGAGCACAGTCCATTTTTGTTCCCTTGAAAAACAGACTGTTATCAAGTTGGCTTCCAAACAATGAGTCTCAACATGTGATGTTCCATGGTTTAGTAACTGGAAAAATCTGCAACAAGAAAAAAATAATAAACATTGGAAAGCGAATCCCTACTTCAAAATATGATGGTCAGTGCTCATTTTCTGTGCACCGCTTAAAAGTAATGCGGGCTGGTGTCCGGATTAATAAACAAAAATAAAGGCCATTTTATCTGAGGATCAAGTCAAAAATATTGGTTGAATAAGTGCTTTTCAGCATCCATCTTTATTCTATAATATTCTTCAAAACTTTGTGCCAAAAAACAAACAAAAAACTACAAATTCATTGCTTGTAATTCATTTCAAATTAGAGGTTAAAATCCTCTGTCCAGACATCCAACCTGTCCAAAACCTGAACAAATTAGATTGAATAATAAAAATCATTCAACATAATTGTGGCTTTAATCATTGATTAAAAGAAAAAAAATCAAAAAGAAGAAGAAGAAAAGGTTCAACTTTGTTGAGTGTCTGACACCACACCCCCCCCCCCCCCAATCCTGCTAAGCATGTCTTTGTTGTATTAGTATAAAAATTAAGAAAAATGATCATCAAGTATCTAAGAACTGATTTTGGGGCATAATGACCTGAGACAAAAAAAACAACAAAACAACAAACAAAACAAACAAAACAGGCCTATAGTTTAAATATCCAGATCGACAACCAACCCCCATTAGACTAATAACATTCCATTTGTTATTTTACATGCAGGATTTTCAATCTTTACAATAAAAAAAAAGAGTATTCTAGATCTGGACTATCTACTACACTAGATCTAGATCTAGATCTAGTGATGGACTTAGAGTATCTAGACTGAGAGTATCTAGCCTAAATCTAGGCCTAGATTCTAAGTTAGAATCTAAACTAAAGTCTTGTTTTAATGGCATATCAAATACAGATCTAGATTCTATACTCTATACAAATCTAGAGGCTAACATTGTTTATGACTCTCGAGTACGAGTCTGGATAAAAGTTTAATGTGTAACTCAGGGTCAAACAACATTGCATTGAGAAACAACCGACTCAGTCCAACATGATTTGAAGTACATGGGACCGAACTGAAAATCGAACGACATACCGGCAATCACCCCCAAGCGGTGTTAAAAATTAGATTTCCCTGTCTTTTTAGCAAAATATCGTGTTTCTCGTGCAATAGAAGAAAATAACAAAACTTTACCAAAATTAATTAAGTTGTCTTCAAAAGGCCCCTTAGTTTTTCGTAGCAATGGAAGCGCAAATTTGAGTTCTATCAGAAAATGTTTATGTCGTATGAACACGATTACTAATCGGGTCAGCAGCCAGCAACTTTTCGAACGTTGCGAAAACGAACAAAAAGAGGCGTACACTCAATCAGCACTCTATTTCAACAAATATTTCATTAAAATGACATTTAAAACCTTTTTAGAAACTTAAATAACCAGCACATCTACTCACCCCAACATTTGACAACTGGACAGTCTATTTTCCGCTGCGATCGATTAAAATGTGCGAAATTGCTCTCGCAGGTCGCGAGAGGGTCTGAAGTACGCTTAAACCGGTGACCTAGATCTCGATAAAAATCGCGGTTTTGCTCTGATTTGGAGGGGGCTGCGGATTGGTTGTAGAAGATGAAATAAGATTGAAACAACACAAAACGTATCTATACGTAAGTGTCTGTGTGACTGCAGCATTATGCTGCAGTCACACAGACACTTACGTTTAGTTACGTATTCGTTGTTTAATCCTTATTTAATCTTCTATTCTCTCATTTCTTATGCATTTCTTTGTTCTATTGGATATACGAAATTATCACTATTCCCACTGCTGACTATGACGGGAATGCATCCATAGGGATCTGCAGAAGAAAAAAAATTGGACGCAACGCTGGACGTAACTCTACGTAAGAGTCTGTGTGACTGTGACTGTATACGAATTCGCTACATGCGATAGCATTCGCCGCTGCATAACAAAATGAAAACACTTTTAAATCATATTTTGTTGTTGAAAAGTTGGTGAATAATTTTTTTTTTTTAATCGCAATTTTCGCAAACATTCGCTGCTCAGTGAGTTACCCCCTCACAAACTGTAACGAATAAGAAAGCTTTTAAATAGAATATTTTTTTCATTAAATTTTTCTCTTGAACATATGCCTACCCAGAAAATTTTGCTTGGTTTGATTGTACTTATAAATCAAGGGAAGGTCAAGCATGGATATGAAAAGTGTGCAAGCATATACTGATATAGAGACCAATAAAAAAACAAGGGCGTTGTTCCTTTTTGAGCGAGTGAGTAAATACACACAACACATATTAACTCAACAGATTATGTGGACAATACGTGTAAGGCAATATTCAGAAGACTGCAAGTCTAGTTCAAATATAACCGGAAATGTATTGGAATTGAGCAATCATTATTGGTAATCTCAAAACTATGTACAGTATTTCGAATTTTGAGATTCCTTTGAAATAGAATAAAACGTAATATGATAAAAACACATATCACTAGAAAGGTGAGATCTAATAGTCATTACAAACGTTCATAATGTATTTTAAAAAGGCGGGATCCCTGCAAATTAGCTCTAGGCCTATTTTTCTTTTTCAATGTTAAACCAATTTACAGACACGGTCGGCTTGGAGAGGAAAAGGTCACAATAATATCTTCGTATAAAGTTCTTTGACCTAGATTAGCTAAATCTTGACTATTGAATGATCATTTCAAGGGAACTAATATCAATGCCAGTAGAGGGCGCCAGATCTGCTCTACTGGACAAATTCAAATAAATTTTTACAAATATTAAAAGATTCAATAGAAATTGTTGATCCCTTTGCTTGTTTCTATCAGTCATGTACAGTATTTCAAAAGAGACCGATAACATTGATATCAAGTTTAGTCTTACCAATAAACCAATTTTAAACTTCCGTTTTACTGGCCCAGCACGAAAAAAAAAACTTCCAAACTTGTACAATTTACATACGACTGGAAGTTTCTAGTGCACCGGAAATCCATTGAATTAATGACGCAACAATCTTTTTATTTGTAGCCGCTTTACAATTTTGATATCCATTGACTACCGAGTGCAGCTGTTTATGGCACGCCAGAAGGGAAACAATTATTATTATATTTCACTCTAAGAAATATATATTTCTCTTTTACAAAACCATTTCATTCCAAGAAATATACATTTCTCTTTTACAAATTCATTTCACTCTACTTTAAAAAATATGTTTCACTAAAATGTATACATGTCCCTTTAAAGAAAATATATTTCACGTTAAAAAATAAATAGATAGATTTATATATATATATATATATATATATATGTTTCACTTTCACAAAATATATATGTTTCACTTTTCAAAAAACATGTTTTACTTACTTTTCACAAATATGTGTTTCACTTGATATATTTCTCTTTACACACTAATGTATTGCTCTTTCAACAAAGATGTATTTCTCTTTAAACCAAATTATATTTATCTTTTAACAAAAATTTATTTCTCTTTTGTAAAAAAAAAAAAAAATACATTTCACTTTTCAAAAAAATATGTTTCACTTTTCTCAAAAATATAATTCCCTTTTCACAAAAATATCTATTTCTCTTTTGTAACCAATAATAGGGTACATGCAGGTAATATGGGCCCCCTAAGCTCATTTGCCTAATTTGCATAAAATTACGAAATGACACACAGTCTATTAATGTTTGTTTATATGAATCAATAACTACTGCTCTAACTTTTAATGTGAAGAAAAGCAATTATCACCAACCCCCCTGTCTGCAATATTCAAATGTTGACGTCATTACCAAAGTGCCCATATTACCTGCATGTGCAGGTAATATGGGCACATGTATTTAATCGTATCAGGACATCTCCCCCGAGGACAACTCCCCGGGACAACTCCCGGAGGACAGCTCCCCAGAGGACAACTCCCCAAAAGACAACTCCCCCGGAGGACAACACCCCCGCAGGACAACTCCTCCGCAGGACATCTCCCCGGAGGACAGGTCCCCCCAAGGACAACTCCCCGGGAGACATCTCCCCCGATGAAAACTCCCCCGGAGGACAAGTCCCACGGAGGACATATCCCCCGAGTACAACTCCCCCGGAGGACAACTCCCCGGAGGACAACTCCCCCGGAGGACAACTCCCCTGGAGGACAACTCCCCCGGAGGACAACTCCCCCGGAGGACGACTCCCCGGAGGACAACTCCCCCGCAGCACAACTACCCCTCAGGACAAGTCCCCGGAGGACAACTCAACCATTCCGGATAAACAGATCCACATGCACTCGTTAATTTTTGCTCCATTCGTGATTTTTTTTTTTTTTTTTTTTTTTTTTTATTAAAAAAAAAAAAGCCGAAATAGCCATTCATGGAAATACAAAATCTTTGCAATTCTTTTTTTTTTTTTTCCGGCGAAGGTGTTAAAGTTTGGCAGCTGTAGAGGCGTACTGCTATTGGAACCGAATTTTATCGTCAAAAGAGAAAGAGAGATATCAACTTCATTCTTAAATCACCATAGGAAGATGATCTGATTAGATTTTAGAGTATGTAGGTCAATAGTCAGGCCAGTTACTAGGATTTTTGCGGGTGTTCGAAATCTGAAAAAAATGAACCTTTTGAAGGGATGATTCTTGAGCGGAAAGCGCGAGCCGAAATTTTTGACTAAAAATGAACCGAAGCGGTACAGTCTGTGTCAAATAAAATGGTACAAGTGGGAACATTTTGTTATAGGATGAAGATTAATCACAGCCTGCTATTGTTTGGTATTTCATAAAGCAGGAAGATCAGACTTTCACCTGCAATTTTTTTCGTCACTTTTGGTGTTGTAATTTTTAAAATATGACTAGTTTTCTACAATCAGAAAAAATCAATTTTTCGCACGCCGTCCCATGCCTTTGTGTATAGGTTTCGCATAATGGCCATGAAGCGCTCAATTTCGATTTGTTCCTAGTCGCACAAAATTTAGCATAACTTTTGTTTTACGAAAGCAAATTATACAGAACAAAGCGCATCAGCAGGGAAACCTTTTGGCTTTATTTTGGTACACATATCATACATTATTTGAAAATATTTCACACTAAGTAATTATTTCTGACTGTACCATTTTTATTTTGACACAGATTGTATATTTCAACTTTTCTGGTTCTATTTTTTTTTTTTAATTCTTTTACAAACGGTGACAATTCATCTTTCTTTTAGCAAAAAAGAAAAAAAAGAAAGAAAAAAAAAAAAAAAGGATTTTCAAGCGCGAATCGTCATGTGGAAAATTTAATATCACACCTCTTCAATTATACAAAAATACATGTACATAATTTGATACAAGGGTTTTATTCGTTTTGTTTGGCTTGTTCCAGCAAATGTTTTAGAATTATAAATGTTTCATCGGATATGTTGACGGAAATGTTGAAAAATTGGTTGATATACCGAGATGTTTTAATTTTCATCTACTTCTGGAGAATATTTCATACCAACACTAGTTGCAATAACGCCCTCTTATGATAGCGATGACACAGCATGAATGCAAAGCTGTGCAAGTGCATCCTTATGAACACACACCATTCAGATATAACAATTGTCTGTAAAATCTTAAACCCAATGACAATGAATTATTACATTATTCCTTGAAAAATGACAAAACAAGTGATGATGTTGGAATTGAGTTTTGTGAATTTTTTTTGATAAATAAAAATTGTGTTCTCGTTTAAACTTTTGCGCCATTCTAATTTGTTTAGGTGTGATTAATTATTAATTAAAGCTTGATTATCGTGGCTCACCCCCCCCCCCCCTTGCTGAAGACGACTAGAGATATGTAGGCCAACTCGCCCTTCGTGCTCTTTTCTACTCCTGTAGATTCATATTTAAGTTCCCATTTAGCATCCTTCCTTCAACATTTCTTTTATTTCTTGCATTTTTATTAATTTTCCTTTTTGAGGGTCAAATTTCGTTGGGGTACCTCTGAATCTGCCAAACCTAACAACCTTTTGAGGGAAGGAGTAGCCATTCATAGATTGGAAGGGGTGGTTCCAATCGATGATTAGCAATTAAACAACCATTCCCATCCTCGCTTGTCATTACAGAAGGGTTACTCCATGCGAAAAGTAATGTAATAATTTAAACAGAAAGAAAAACCAAGGGCTTGGCATAAAATCAATAGTTATAAGCATATAAAGTGAAGGGAAATTGTCATCCGGGGAGTTGTAATTGGGGGGACCTATCCTCCGGGGGAGATGTCCTCCGGGGGAGTTGTCCTCCAGGGGAGTTGTCCTGCGGGGGAGTTGTCCTCCGGGGAAGCTGTCCTCAGAGGGTGTTGTCCTCCGGGGGAGTTTTCCTCCAGGGAGTTGTCCAGGGGGAAGTTGTCCTCCGTAGGAGTTGTCCCTGGGTGAAGCTGTCCTCCGGGGACTCGTCCTTGGGGGGACCTGTCCTCCGGGGGAGATGTCCGGCGGGGGACCTGTCCTCCGGGGGAACTGTCCTCCGGGGGAGTTGTCCTCCGGGGAGCTGTCCTCCGGAGTTGTCCCCGGGGAGTTGTCCTCCGGGGAAGATGTCCTAGAACCGTATTTAATGTATGTTTTAAAAACTACAATGACTCTACCCTGTCTGGAATTTGCTTAAAATGTTGAAAATCATTAACTTTAAGATATAATTTGAAATTATAGACCCTTCAGTAAATCCTTTGACTATATATTTCATTGTTATGTATTTTGTATATTATTTCTCTTTTTAATATTCTTTAAATATTATTTTCCTTATACAAGTCAATATAGGCTTACAATAGTTATTTATATTAATCACATACTGTGAATATACCCAAAAAAATCGTAGCAAAGAGATGATGCCTCATCCCAATACTAAGTACCAGAATCATGTCCGCCATTTTGGATGTCCCATATTACCTGCACTAATGTTGCTGTGTCAGGCAAGCAATCAATGCCACATGCACTTCACTAAACAAATTGACCTGTACACGCTAGTATGATAAAAATGAAACTATGAGCTTACTAAATATACAAAACAATTGAGGTTACCCCCTCAAACACTCTTTCACCATCACATTCTGTGAATATATCAAATTTTACATCAGGGTAAAAAAATGCCGTAAGTTTTACCTACCTTGTTGGTTTTCAGCAATTTTCTCAGAGAAATTTCGGCATCAGATGCTCTCACGACGATACGTTTTCGTATACAGTTCATATGAACAACATTATGGTGCTCACCCCGGTCACCGGTCACCGGTCACCGGTCGACGGTCACGACATGATTTGCTTCAGGTGTCCCATATTACCTGCTGGCCCATATTACTAATAATAAATATTACCTGCATGTACCCTATGGTTGTTTGGAATGAATCTTAGCTTTCCACGCATACGTTACAAATTTGTGTATGTTTACACTGTATGTGCGAGATGCGTGTACGAACGCACAGTATACAATACAGTTCGTTCCTCTATCGCAGTAATTTTTCACTCGATTTAAAAAATATATGTTTCACTCTATCAAAAAAAAAAATATGCCTCATTTTTCTCGGTCGAAAGGCGGCGCTGCGTACTAGCAGGACGCGCGGGTTGATGGCCACATTATGCAGCTCCCCCATCACTGCCGTACAGCATGCATGAACACAAAAACGATTTAATAGCTACTAATTGATTAGTCCAATTCATTTCAGTTTGTAGGCTTAAGTATCATCGTTTATCAATACCGGTAATTAGAAATGTCTGCTATCACAGTTTCCTTGGAGTTCTTCTCATTAGTCCATCATGTTTTGTGCTCACAATATGATTTTTTAAAAAGCAAACAGACAGATCAAACTGTTAATGTCCTCAAATACATTCGCTTGCGGATAATTCATGATATAGTTGAATATAGAAGCGCATGCCCATACCTGACTACTAAAAGTCATCTCTTGACGTACCAGATGCATTAGACATTACACAGGGCTGTTTGGCAGGTTTTTTTTCTGTTTTCTTTTAAAGAAATATAATTGTGTTATTCCCACGAACACTAAGGAGCCCTTAGTAACATTATATTCCTTATTTTATTTAATATTTTATATTTTTTTATTGGGGCATACAGGGGGGGGGGGGGAGGATAATTGACTGGCGAGGTAACCACTAAGACATTAGGCTGTATAGTAAAAGTAAATTGATATGTTTCAGAAATTGATGTTCGGCCATTATTATTTTTTTATTTTTTATATTTTTTTATAACTGCAACTAAGGGATCCTTAGTGTTCGTGGAATATACACAATTATATTTTACTAAACAAGGCCAGAAAAAAACCTGCCAAACAGTCCTGTTTAATGTCTGATGCATCTGATACGTCCAAGGATGACTATACTTAGTCAGAGTATGGGCATCGCGCTTCTCATATAACATATTCAACTATATATATGTTATCGCAAGCGAATGTATTAGAGGACATTAATGCTACAGTCACACGAGACATTGCATTAGTTACGTTTTGGTTGTTTAAATCTTTTTATCTTCTATTCGATCATTACTTATGTATTTCTTTTTTATTGGTGAACGAAATTATACTTATTCATTGCTAATATACGGAAGATCCGTGGGATCCGCAGAAAAAAGAAAAGAATTTTGACGCAACCGAACGTAACTATACGTAAGTGTCTGTGTGAGTGTAGCATAACATTGATCGGTTTGTTTGCTTTAAAAAAAATCATATGTGAGCAAAACATGAGGACTAATGAGAAAAACTCCAAGGAACTGTGATAAAGACATTTCTAAGTACGGTCATTGATCTATTTCTATTGTAACCGTGATTCTTAGCTTACAAACGAAAATGAATTGGACTAATCAATTATAACTTAATCGGGTTTTTGTTCATGATGCTGTACGGCAGTGATAATGTGGCATCAACCGCGCGTCCTCTATAAACAAGCGCCCTTTCGACGAGAAAAATGAGCTATATCTTTTTTTTGATAGAGTGATATATTTTTAATCGAGTAAAAGGTTACTGCGTAGACATGAAATGTATTGTATAATGTGCGTTCATACCGCATCTTCGCACATACAGTACAAATTTGTAATCCGTACAGACACTTGCGTATAGTTACGTTTTGGTGTTATAATCTTATTTCATCTCTATTCTAATCATTACTTATGTATTTCTTTGTTTTATGTAACGAATTCACTTACTTCATTGCTGACTATTACGGGAAGCATCCGTGTGGGATCGCAAAAAAAAGGAATTTTGGAGCAACACGCGGTAATTATAATCGTAAGTGTCTGTGTGAGTGTAGACATAAGTTTGATCGGTTGTTGCTTTAAAAAAAATCTCATATGTGAGCACAAAAAGCTGATGACTAATGAGAAAAACTCAAGGAACTGTGGAACAGATTTCTAAGTACCGTATGATTCTATTTTCTATTGTACGTGATTCTTAAGCTTACAACTGAATGAATGGGACTAATCAATTATTAGCTATTAAATCGGGTTTTGTTCATGCATGCTGTGGCAGTGATAATGTGCATCAACCCGCGGTCCTGCTATAACAGAGGCGCTTTCGACCGAGAAAAATGAGGCATATACTTTTTTTGATAGAGTGATATTTTTTTAATCGAGTAAGTTACTGCGATAGAATGAACTGTCATGTATACTGTCGTTCATACACGCATCTCGCACATACAGTAACAAAATTTGTAATGCTACAGTCACACAGACACTTGCGTATAGTTACGTTTTGGCTGTTTTAATCTTATTTCATCTTCTATTCTATCATTATTTGTGTATTTCTTTGTTTTATTGGATGAACGAAATTATCACTATTTCCATTGCTGACTATTACGGGAAGGCATCCGTGGGGATCCGCAGAAAAGAAAATAATTTTTGGACGCAACCGGACGTAACTCAACGTAAGTGTCTGTGTGACTGCAGCATAAGATTCATTCCAAACAACCAATGCGTTCAAGAAGGGTTTCATGCCTTCGTAACTGATCAGTGAGATTTGTGAAATATATTTTTGTGATCGTGTCGCATAGTTTTTGTGAGAGGTGAAATTTAGTTTTGTTTACAAAAGAGAAATAGATATTTTTGTGAAAAGGGAAATATATTTTTGGGAAAAGTGAAACATATTTTGGTGAAAAGTGAAATGTATTTTTTATTATTTATTTATTTATTTTTTTTTTACAAAAGAGAAATATATTTTCGTTAAAAGATAAATATAATTTTGTTTAAAGAGAGAAATACATCCTTGTTGAAAGAGGAATATATAATTTTGTAAAGAGAAACATATTAAGCGAAACATATATTTGTGAAAAGTAACGGTAAAGCATATATATTTTTAAAAGTGAAACATATATATTTTTTGAAAAAATAAAATATATATTTTGTGAAAAGTAAATGTTTTTTGAAAAGTGAAATATATATATTTTGTGAAAGTGAAACATATATATATAAATCTATCTATTTTTTTAAAAAGTGAAATATATCTTCTTTAAAGGGACATGTATATATTTTAGTGAAATATATTTTTGAAGTAGAGTATAATGGATTTGTAAAAGAGAAATGTATATTTCTTGGAGTGAAATTGTTTTGTAAAAGAGAAATATATATTTCTTAGAGTGAAATGAAATAATAATTATTTTCCCCTGGCGTGCCATAGCTGTTGTATTGGTTCAAAGGCAATTGCCATGTAGTTTTAAATATCACGTCCTATTCATCAATGATTCAGTGGCCTGGGAACAATTAAAAGGCCTGAAAATTTTCAGCTGAATAGAACAATAGTTATATTCCCACTGAATAAATTATTTGCTTTAATTGCCTGAATGAACTACTCCTATAGTAGCTTGAATCCAATTTGCATATCTTATTTGTTATCATGTCTGACAAACACGTTTCTTATCTGACATAGCAAGACATAGGCTCCCATTCCTAACAGAAACACGCTAAAAACTTAACCTGTGTACAAAGCATGTACATTTCATCGCTCCACATGCTATTTGAGTGTAAACAGTTTTAACGGTTATTTAAACTTTTTACAGCAAAAAAAACAACTGTTTTTTGAGCAGGAAAGTAATATTTCACACTACCCATTGTTTTTCTTCTGGACAAATATGTGGTTGAGCTATGGCTGACATTTTTATTTATTTAGAAGTTATATTCCTAGGCCTGTATTTTGCTAAAGTTTCAACGATCAATACCTGAGCTAAGATTTAAAAAAATTTCTCCAAATATGGTCGCCCACCAGAGGGGCAATAGTAACAATGCCGTTAAGTAAATACTTTTGCCCCGTACCTAGCCGCGGGACAAGATACACCTTCCCCTACATCTTGTACATTTCCGTATGGGTTCAGATGGGTTCAGATGGCACCTATAAGACGAAGAGGGCGCTATGACACTAAAAGAAAGCGATACTTTGCGTCACCAAAACAAACGATCAACGTCGGCATAGTTCTCGGATGTCGATATCATGTAGGCCTAATCATCATCCACAGAAGCTAGTTGATATCTGATTCATTTCTATTGTATACTGAATACTCTTGACGATATCTCATTATACAAGGATTAATATATCGTATCAGGACATCTCCCCCGGAGGACAACTCCCCCGGGGACAAATCCGGGAGGACAGCTCCCCCGGAGGCCAACCCCCCTGAGGACGACTCCGCCGCAGGACATCTCCCCCGGAGGACATCTCCCCCGATGTAG
>CALNVZ010000174.1:12164589-12176243 GCA_940671915.1 Paracentrotus lividus
ATGAATCACTGCACTACACGTTCGTCGGGGGCCATATTATATATATTATATAAATAGTGCATGTTTCTACATGCAACATACTAGATTATGTGCACGGACAAATACTAAATTATCGCCGAGGGCACATTTATTTCACCGAGGCCGTAGGCCGAGTTGAAAGAGATGTGCACGAGGGATAATTTAGTATTTGGAGTTCACATAGTTAGCAATGTTGCATTAATAGAGCATGCACACTTTTTATTATAGTAAATAGACTTCCTAGATATTTTGACCTTGCCTAATCGTTTTTATCTTTGCCAATGTTTGCCAAAAGTTTGGTGCTAATTAAGCTATTTTGACGTAATATTGTTGCTCGCGCGTATATAATGTTGTGGCGCCAATTTTAGCTGTTATTACGCGCTAGCGCAACAAAGCAATCGATTTCGCCATTCATTTTAACACAGATAAAACCGTTCAACATAACAAAAAACCGTTCACATAACAAAAACCGTTCAACATAAAACAAAAGGCGTTTACACATACCAGATGTTGACGACACGTGACACCCTTGTCAACCAATCACAGCTCGTAAATATCGACCACTATTTAAGTGGTGGCCAAAATTATTAGAACACCTGAACCTACACAAAGTCTATGGGATATCAATGCCTTGTTTATTTGCCGAAATCAGATTAAATATATCTTTTGTGTGCCATGAGCTTTCATGAATTTTTTAGCATAGGGTCTTACGTGTATGTAGACCAAATTTACATAGTTTTCGACTATCTGGTAATGCGCAGCAATTAAAACAGTTGCGCTATGCGCTTTTGTTTCCCCATAGACTTGTGTATTAAACATGTAGTCCCAAATGCAAAAAAGTAAAATGCCAATTACATATTGCCGATTGCTCAAAAGTATTTATGTAGAAGTAAAACTTAGCAGGCTTTATTATCTAATATACCTCAACTACATGATAAGTTTCAGAAAATTTTGTAAAACGGGGATTGTGGATTCGCCCCCACACTTGGTGGTGATGATGACAAAAAAACCATGTCTCATTGAAGGTTAAGACTGTTTTTTTCATTTATAAACACTCTCGTAAATGTATATTTTTAAAAGGAAATTTCATGAGCATTCAAATATGTTGAAATATTAAGGGTCACTTGGAACGGGGGACTTAAAGAGGGGCACTGAATAAAAATTGGGGCCTTCAAAAATAATATAAAAATCCCCAATAAGATGTAACTTCTTCACCCTGTGGTATTATGAATGCCATTTTTTGACATCCTCAGGAATTTCCTTTCACAATATATATACTTTTGTATAAAGAGGCTTATGACACTTTGATCCTGAAAGGGGCAAGATTTTTTCAATTTTTCAATCGGTGGTGTAACATAAAAGGGCACTTGGGGCGAGTTCTCAACGCATGGCTTTGTTATTTAGTTTAAAGCTAATAATGATGATATTCGGAGACATTCCAACCATTTATAGGTATTTATATGGTCAACTGAATAAAAATTACTAAATCATTCAATATGCCTGGTGTTCTAATAATTTTGGCCACCACTCTCTCTCTCCTCCTCTATATATATGCATATATATATATATAAATTAATGTATGGTACTGGTTCTAGGACATCTCCCCGGGAACAATCTCCTCGGAGGATAACTCCCCGAGGCAACTCCCCGCAGGACATCTCCCCCGGAGGACAGGTCCCCGAGGACGAGTCCCGGGACAGCTCCCACGGAGGACAACTTCCCCAGGACAGCTCCCATAGAGGACAACTCCCCGCAGGACATCTCCCCCGGAGGACAGCTCCCCCGGAGGACAACTTGGAGGAACTCCTCCCGCAGGACAACTCCCCCACAGGACTCTCCCCGGACGACAGGTCCCCCCAATAACACTCCCGCGGATGACATCTCCACTCACTTCAAATACTTTATATATTGATTTAATGCCAACCCCTTGGTTTTTTCTTTCTGTTACATTATTACAGTACTTTTCGCATGGAGTAACCCTTCTGTTATGACAAGTGGGGATGGGAATAGTTGTTTAATTGCTAATCATTCCATGATTGGAACCACCCCTTCCATTTATGAATGGTACTCCTTCCCTCAAAAGGTTGTTAGGTTTGGTAGATTCAAGAGGTACCCCCATCGAAATGTGACCCTCAGAAAAGGAAATTAATGAAAGTGCAGAAATAAAAAAATGTTGAAAAAAAATAGAAGGATGCTAAATGGGAACTTCAATATGAAGCTACAGGAGTAGAAAGAGCACGAAAGGGCGGTTGGCCTACATACCTCTAGTCGTCTTCAGCAAGGGGGGGGGGGCGGAATGAACCAGATAATATAAGCTTTAACTAATAATCAATCACACCATAAAACAAATTAGAATGGGGGCAACAGTTTTAAACAAGAACACAATTTTTATCTATCAAAAAAGAAAATTCACAAAAAGAAATTCAAATCATCACTTGTTTTGTCAGATTTTCAATTTTACAAGGAATAATGTAATACAATCATTGTCATTGGGTTTAAGATTTTACAGACAAATTGTTTACTTTATCCAAAAACAAACCGAATATTCATATCTGAATGGTGTGTGTTCATAATATGCACTTGCAAAAGCTTTGCATTCATGCCGTGTTTTCGCTATTACAAGAGGGTGTTATTGCAATTAGTGTTGGTAATGAGAATATCTCCAGAAGTAGATGAAAATTAAAACATCTCGGCATATCAACCAATGTTTCAGTATTTCCGTCAACAATATCCGATGAAAACATTTATAATTCTAAAACATTTGCTGAAACAGCCACAAAAAAACAAAACCCTTGTATCAAATTATGTACATGTATTTGTATAATTGAAGAGGTGAAGTATAAAATTTTCCAATTGATACTTCCGCTCGAAATCCTTCTTTTTTCCTTTTTTTTCTTTTTTTTTTTTTTGGGGGGGGGGGCTAAAAAGAGGTGATCGTCACCGTATGTAAAAAAAATAAAATAAATAACAAAAAAAAAATAAAAAAAAAAAAAAAAAATAAAAAGTAAAAATATACCGCTTCGGGTCATTTTAGTTCAAAATTTTCCGGCTCGCGTTCGCGCTCAAAAATCATCCTCAAAGAGTTAATTTTTTTCTTCAAATGTATCAAATTATGTACATGTATTTTTTGTATAATTGAAGAGGTGAGATATAAAATTTTCCACTTGATACTTCGCGCTCGAAAATCTTTCTTTTTTTTTTTCTTTTGTCTTTTTTTTTTTTTTTTGGGGGGGGGCACGTATGTTCGGACCGCTCGTTTCGAGGGGCGCATCCATGTTTAAAAGTCATTAGCATAACCACTGAACGGTTCCGTGAACTTCCGTGAATTTTGCCCACTGTACTTAGCTCCTCCCGTTCGTTAATGAGCAAGGAAACCTCTCAAAATATGTTTTTTTTTCCAGCGTGAGCGCTGGGTGCACAAATACAAATGAATATTTATAAGAAGATATGAATCATGCTCGTTCAATTAGGTTTTACTTATTTCTTCACAAAACTGACCCAACAGTGACATATATTTCCAACAAGAAAAAGTTTGTAAAATTTTGAATATTTGTTGAATAATTTTTTATTTTCTCATTTTTTTTGTCCTTTCCGAATTTTTACAGCTTTACGACCTTCATATTTAGAACTGTGATATATTTTCTCTATTTCCATCATTTCCAGGAGGTGACATGAAAACATTGATGTTAGAAGCTCTAGAAACAGGTAATTTTCAACAATTTAAACAGTGCTTTCCGTATACAATGGAGCTACTAAAGTTATGCGTATACTATATGCAATGTATCAAGAGGGTCAAGGTTATTAGATAAAGTAACTTATATTAAATATAGTCAGTGTATGAACAAAGTTACTTGGAGGAACAGGTGTAATTTTGTTATGTATTTAGTAAATTTAATCATGGAGGCCTGCGCGGTAGTACCATGGAGCTACTAGGTAGGCCTACGGTAGCTAACATAATTGTTGTCATCAGTTTTACAATGCAAAGTTTGACACATGTTTGTAGACTATATGCTAATCTACCTGGTTTATATTTATATCGTAATCAATCTATGACAGTATAAATGACAGATGCTTTACTTTTTTTATATCATAAAAATATAATTAAAACACAAAACAAAAACAAATGGGAAATACCTTTTCATTGCCATTGCCATTTTGTCATCTGTCAGTGTCAATTATTTTCGATGATAGTTTCAGATATTATGGCTTTAGTTTAGACCTCACGATTATAAATACATCCATAAATACAACTGTTCCGGTTGTTTTGTTCATCCATGGACACTTCTAGTAGTGTCATGTTTCATACACTGACTATATTTTGTAATCATACTTTCTAGTAGTGGTCCATGATTTAAATATAAAGTTACTTTATTATAACTTGACCTCTAGTAACTTGCATATTTTTAACGCATAAACGCATAACTTAGTAGCTTCATGGTATAAGGTAAGCACTGTTTGTTAAATTTTGTTGAAAATTACCTGGTTTTCTGGAGCTTTAACATCACGTTTTTCATGTTCATTTCCCGGAAATGATGGAAATTATAAAAATATATATATATATATCAAGCATGTATGATCATGTAAAGCTGTAAAAAATTCGAAAAGGAAAACAATGAGAAAATTAAATATTATTATAAATATTCAAAAATTTTACAGACTTTTCTTGTTGGAAATAACTTTGGTCAGTTTTGTGAGAAATAGTAACCAATAATCATATATTATTGAATGAGCTTGATTCATATCTTCTTATAAACATGACATTCATTTGTATTATTTGCGCACGTGCGCGCTGCGCGCACACTTGGAAAAAACAAAAAAAAAACGTTTAAGAAGGTTGTCATTGCTCATTAACGACGGGAGGAGCTAATTACAGCGGGCAAAGTTCACAGGTCAATTTGGCACCCCTGAGTTTAAGGTCGATTTGGCGCCCCGACCTATGTTACAAGTCAATTTGACGCCCCTATGTTTAAGCTTAATATGGGCGCCCTACGTTTAAGCTCAATGTGCGGCGCCCCGTATTTTATGCGATTGGCGCCCCTAAGTTTAAGGTCGATTATGGCCCTTTATGTTTAAGCTCAGTTTTGCGAACTTTTTTTCTCTCCCCGCCCCTTCCTTTTCTCTACTCTTCTCCCCTTCTCTTTTTTCTCCTTCTTCTTCTTTCCTTTTTTCTTCTTTCCTTTTTTCCATTTTTTCCTCCTCTTTTCTGCGCCCCAGTCGCCCCTGCTCGCCCTACCCGGGGCCCGGCCGTAAAGCACCCGAGATACCCAGATATTACTGAAATATAAAAAAAAAATTATTTCTGCCTTGCAGAGAGACAAGCAAGAAATAATCATTTTATTTATTTATTTATTTATCAACCAGATTGCTTTCAGGTGGCCCATATTACCTGCTGGCCGCATATTACCTGCATGTACCCTATTAAAAAACATGATAACAACATTATCAACGACAATGATCAAACAGCATTATAATCCAATGTTACGAATTACTAACAGAATTTTGAAAATCGATACACATGTAAAATAACTTAAACAAAATTACCATAGATGTCATTTAACAAAGAATAGTTGCTTAATTTAATATGATTGAATTAAAAAAAGCTAATGATCAGTGGAATGTTATGGATATAAAGATTAAAACAACATTATAATTTGGATCCATTGAGAAGGCAGTTTTCGTTAAAATTTGTAATTTGAGTTGAGAACGGATACAAAGGCAGTAGTTATTAAATTTATGTTGTAGAGATAAGATCATATTTATGAATTCAATTTCTTTATTACATGCGTTTTAAAAAGTGTCATAGATGAAGCGTTTTGTAAACTTGGTGGTGAGATTATTGCCAATATCTTACCTCCGTCATATTTGAAACATTGCTCTTTAAGAACTTCAGAGAGTTGGGCTTTTGGGTGTCAAGTCGGAGTCCAGAATATTCATGTATTTATCAATCATGGACCAGTCTACCGAAAGACTACTTTCTATCCTCATTACACATTCTCACAGGTGCTTTCCAATATGAATCAGAGAAGGAAATAATCTCTTCTTATCGTCTAACGTTTTGCCATTGTATAAGTTGAAATCCAAGGCTATTGGTTTGTGTAAATCAAAGTTCCTTTAACGATGCGTGCAGTTGCGCTTGTTGTAAACGTTATAAGAATTGGCTTTTGTTTCTTGAATAGCAATTCCCCGGTCAGACTGAGCAGTGAGATAATTCGGAAACCGGTGTATTGTGCATCTTATAAATTCATTTAATCATTAGCGCCCTCCCTGACGCATATTAACGAGTTGTTGAAGATAGTGACATAAGTCGCAATATACTTATGTTTTCTGTAGATGATTGAAAGCAGTCTCCGCAATTATGAAATAGTTTTTTGTAATAAAAGAAATATATGCATGTTTCACTTTACGCAAAATTCAACATATCAAGTAGATATGGCTATAAAAAAGATAAGAATTGAAACAATAAGACACTGGCAAATTCGGAAAGAAGACAAATTGGGCTTTTGTAATTATAAGGCAGATATGAATTGAGGCCTTTCTTTCAAAGTGCCTCAATGAGCAACATTGTTTTAAATGCCAATGCCGGTTATGACATTTTCGAATTGTTAATCTACATAAGGGAAGTTCAGGGGAAAATATGACCAAATGCGCAAGCTAAAGCATTATAAATCTCTTACATATTTTCATTGGCAGTTCTGAAAATTTATTTCAGCCCTTGAGACAACAAGGCGCAGACCTATAAATATAATCTAGTCAATAAAAAACTGCACCCACCGACCCGTCCAAAGATGAACGTCATTGTTGTTAAAATAATCATATAAAATCAATGGTATGTATTTGAACAGATTTTTTCAAATTGTACATCTGAAGGGATCATCAATGGTTCCAGATGAGTCCATTTAGAGATCAGAATTTTGGTCCAGTGGGATTTTGGCAGAATTTATTAGTTGCTCAAGGTACTCCCAAAGTGTTCCAATTTACGGCGTCTATTGTCTTAGTGTAAGTTGTTTGTTTTACATGCCCAAAGCCCCCCGTCTGACTACAGAAAAAAGAGCAGAAAAACCGTCTCTCTCATAACTTTAAACACAGATTAAGAAAAGATATATGACCAGTAAAGCCAAAGTCTGAAGACATTCATTAAACACCTTATTTTATGATTTTGTCAAACTCAATTTTAACACACGGGTCCTAATGGGAGGTCTATTATAGTCTGGCGGTCTAGAGTGAGCTTCACGAACAGTAATGTGTACACTGTACAACAGTGCGGAGGGATATCTCAAAATGGTGTGAAGTACTAGATGTGAGTCTTGTTATGATATCTAAAAATCTGAGTCCCGTGAGAAGTTTTTCGGTGGCCAAAAGCGTTTTATTGAGGCTAAGTTTGTCAATTTCGGGGGTGCCTGAAATATTGCCAGAAGAACGATTTGGTTACCGTAATTTTTTCGAACCACTGGTCTGTAGGCGCGCCATTTTGAATTTCAAACTGGCCGCATAAAAATTGTATTGTTTGACCTATATCATTGTGAAGATAATTTAAGCTATATTGGTTTTCCTGACCTTGAGATTTTGTCAATTTGGGGTGACTTGAAAGTCCAAAAAAACTTGGTACATTCTGGAGGTTGGGATGAAGCTGCTACCTGCCATGTGGGGGTTGGGCGGCTGTCTAAGTTGATTTCCGATATGCTACGCCATTTTGAATTTGCAAAATGGCCGCCATAGAATCGTATTAACCTATCTTGTGGATATATCAAGCCAAATGGTTTCTCTTGACCTATTTATGTTGATTGTGGGTGCTACGAGTCCAAAAAACTTTTGGTAATAGGCTAAGGATCATGATGTGTCGCCTCAACGAACAAATCCACGATTGGAGCGATATATTTGCGTACGTCTTGCATTCTTTGATTTCAATGGCCGCCGATAGAAAACTTTATTACTATATCTTGTGAGATATTCAAGCCAAAGAGGGTTATTCTTGACCTATTTTGTCAATTTGGGGGTGCTGAATTTAAAAAAAACTTTGGACAATATTTCCCGAACTACACGTCTAGGTCCCGCCTTTTATGCAATTTCAAAATGGCCGCGAATAGAAACATTGTACTACCTATATCTTGTGAGAATATCGAAGCCTAATAGTGTTTTTTCCTTCTCCTATTGGTGCAATTTGGGGGTTGCTGGATCAAAAAAAGACTTGGTTTTCCATTTTTTTCGACCATTCGACCGTCTTAGGCCGCCATTTTGAGGATTTATAAAATGGCCGCCAATACAAGAAGATTGTATTTTTTAAAGCTTATAATTTTTTTTTTTTCATGAGGGCATTTTATTGAGGTTTGGAAATGTGGAGACAAAGAAAGCATAATAATTTGATGTTCACATTATGATTACAATGTTCTTTCGTCATATGAGTCATTAATTTCTCTTGGAATTTTCATAATGAGCACCAGCACATACAGTCATTATCAAATCATGTCAGCCTTGGGGTGTGAACCTGTAATGGTTTTGGCGCCTGTAAGGATGGCCCCACCATCATGGAAGCATTCAATGGCCGACCTAGAAAACATAAAGTAATCAGTTGCAAGGTTATAAATGTAATTTGAGAATAAGTCTCATACGCAGACGAAAGCTGTTAGATACACCATAGTAC
Source organism: Paracentrotus lividus (assembly GCA_940671915.1). Classification (NCBI taxonomy): domain Eukaryota; kingdom Metazoa; phylum Echinodermata; class Echinoidea; order Camarodonta; family Echinidae; genus Paracentrotus; species Paracentrotus lividus. The sequence continues at coordinate 12,173,246 of CALNVZ010000174.1, forward strand.
TATTAGACGAGCAAAGATAGACGAGCATGAAATATATAATTAAATCCACTTGATAGCAGTACAGTGCTATTTATAAGTCATATTGTGCATTTGATAATGTTAAATGTATTATATAAAGCATTTTGAAAAACGAGAGAGCAATAGTTCTAATAAAGTATAGAGCTCACCATGAAGACAGTGCAGGTACGCCAGACCATACTACATATCTGAAAAGATAACTTTGTCAATTTGACAAATATATTTGTCATTAATGTGGTTAATTTAACAAATTAATAATTTGTCCATGCCAAAGAGTTTGTCCATTATAGAATTTGTCATGCAGCCATTAAATGACGAATTTTAATTTTCATGAAAAGTGTCTAATTTGACAAACCTTTTTCAAGTTTTGTCTTTGCAGACATTTTAATTCCTCATTCTCATTTTCAATTTGTTTTTTTCATTATCAATTTGTACTGCATTTTGGACCGTTCATTTGTCATGTAACAGTCAGAACACAGCCTGTAATAAAACAAACAAACAGATAGTTAATATTGTTGTCTAGTTTTTAATAGAACCTCGAAATTCTGAGGAACAAATTCAAAATACATCAATCCAGTCAACACTTGCCAGCTCAAGCCTGCTCGCAGCTAATCACGGCGACGGCGAGTGATTCGAAAGACGTCTGATTTATGGTGCGGGTTTCCGAATGTCTTCAGGAGCTAAATTTGTCATGCAATTTTTGCGTCACACAATTGATTTGTTTTTTCATTGCAAATAATTTTGTATTTTATAAATTCGTTATGTGCCGACTTAAAATCGTCATTTTCTACATTGACTGCGAAGAGGAATTTGTCAATTACGGTTGCGAAGAGTCGTCGCGCAAATAAAATCAGTCATGCGCAATTTGTTTTTTTGTCAAACACGCAGTTGAAACTTTGGTATAGTGCTCGATCAATTTGTTATGTATACTACATGAGTTTGTCATTTCAAGCATTATACTCGCAAAACAAATTATTTTACCCCCGATTGACGAATTATCTGGCCTTGTGACAAAGTTATCTTTCAGTGTAGTACATTGCCTTCATCACTGTTTTTAAAATGTCCTAAAGACAGGGACCGCCTGGTCTCCAACTTGATCCCCTTAACACACTTGTTATGGAATAAACACTGGAACAACAGTTTATGGGAACTTTATATTGTAATGTTTTTACTCAAATAACGCATAATGAGGAACTGTTGGTTTCTTATTTGTTTATGATTTGGTCAGCTCATTCAAAGTTTTCCAGGAATCCCAATTATAAACTACATTATCTTTCTATCTGATAGAGATGATACCGGAAATTAGCCTGAAGTGTGCAACATTAATGCCTTAGTATTCATCTCATAATTGGACCTGTTCAGACTTTGCTGCTCCTCAAACAGTTTGAAGACAACCTTTTGGTGGAATTCAACATAATACTCATATATTGTCAAATGTTGTTTCATGCCAAAGTGGCCGCCATCTCCGTCATACATAAGGAACAAATAGGCCGACCCTTATGCTTCTTAGTACCTCTAGAGCTAACATGGAACATCAGACATATGTTGTGTTTTTTTTTTCAGACACTGACAATGAAATATTCATGGATCTCAATCTTACAATAAAGTATCAGCGGTTATCTTTGCTTCATGCACTAGAAAATGATTTGCCAAAAATCGAAAGTGCTCAAGATACTGTACATGTATAGTACACTCTGCAGTTGTTGAAAGGAATACTTGAACCAGGATATTTTTGGCAACAGACCCTGATATTAATATACAATGTTTATGACAAACAAAGCAAAGCCACCAAATGAATAAACAAGTTATTTTAGGAAAAAGTGAAATATTTGGCAGAAAGGTTCCCTCCTAAACCCTTTGTCTGTACCGGTAGTTCCAAACATCTAAAGCGGGAAACTTTGTAGCTCAAAAATTACACATGTCACTTTTATACAGGCGAAAGAAATAAAGACAAATGAATCGAGCTACGTATATACATGTATATAAATATTATTCATTGCTTCCTTGCCGTCTCATTCAGTTATGCAATCCGGTGCAAACTTATTTAAAATTCTTCCTGGAAAACAATATTGAGTGACATTGGTTGTGAATGTAAAGTTTATCGTTAATTTCTGTTCAGTATTTCGTCAAGGAACTACCAAAAAGTGATATGGTGCCTTAACACTGTTATTATTTAAAGAGCCACTTACATTATGATGTGTTGATTTCAATAATAAAATAATTGAAATTTAATCAAATCATCTCATACGCCTTTATATTTCGACTCTTCGGCCCGAATTCACAAACGTGGTTTAGTTAGTCCATGGTCTAAATCAGGGGTTTAAACCATGGACTAATTAAACCACGTTTGTGAATTCGGGCCTAAGTCTCTTTTTCTTTTCTTTTTTGGCGGAAAGAAAATTAATTTTGACAATTTTTTTTGTCAGTAGAATGATAATAAATGCAAGTAATATCATGCTAGTTTGCCGATTGTTAATGTTACAGCCACACAGACGCTTAGGTTTTGTTACATTTTTTGTTGTTTTATCCTTATTTCATCTTCTATTCTATCATTTCTAATGTATTTCTTTGTTTTATTAGATAAAATTATCACTATTTCCATTGCTGACTATGACGGGAAATAAGCATTCGTGGAGATCCACAGAAAATAAAATTTGGACGAAAGGTCGGACGTAACTCAACGTAAGTGTCTGTGTGACTGTAGCGTAACAATTTTTATACCCCCATCCTGACGAATCTGCTCGTGTGTTCCCGAAGGTTTCTGATGGTGAAAACTTAACAAATGTAGTGCAAATCCAGGGGAGACATCATAAATCGATTCCACAGACTTTCAAAAGATCTCTCATGACGGCAGTTCTGATTTGGACCTGCTATGTTGATCTATAATATAGCAGGCGATCTTGAACCCAAAGTGAGTATTCAAGAATTTGAAGATACTCACACACAAAGGGGTATGATAAAATATGATGAAGAATGTAAT
>CALNVZ010000174.1:12176359-12232305 GCA_940671915.1 Paracentrotus lividus
GGTATTATAAATTCACTGCAAAACTTCTTTCGAGGGAATTTCCCTACAATTTGATTCACATATCGCCTATATTGTAAAGTTGAATCGAAATATATATATATATATATAATTAAAACATAAATAGGATATAGGGCCTATATAGGATACACATAATATTGATTAAATTTTCAGTGCTGTTGAGATATGGCATATTTCAACTCTAACACGGAGAGACTGTAGAAAGACTGAAGAGAACGAACGATATCTGTCCAGGATTTTAATTAATCGCTTCAAGTTCAAGGCCTATATTTGTTTTCATTCCATAAAGGATCTCGCATTGTTTGTATAGGATACTAATTATGAACGTGTATTTAGAAGACAGATAATATTTTTACATCCCGTTCTTGGAAATAATCACAGTGTAATACAACGTCCACATTATGCTCCAGAAGACATTTACGGATTGAGAGTCCCTCTCATTGATGGAACAATTCAACATCACCGTTTATGCAGTGTAGAGTTCACTTTTGCTTTCCAATGCCTTAGAGGAGTTGGTCGTTTTTTTCCCCTCAATTTTTGTAACCTTTTAAAAGAAACAAATTTCAAACACCTGCACTATTTTCCCCAAACCCCCTCTCACATTAAAATAACATTCCTTGAAGCATTACCATGTCTTTTCTTAATGCTACAGTCACACAGACACTTACCTATAGATACGTTTGAGTTGTTGTAATCTTATTTCATCTTCTATTCTATCATTTCTTAAGTATTTCATTGTTTTACTGGATGAAAGAAATTATCAATATTTCTACTGCTAACTATGACGGGTAAGCATCCATGGGGATCCGAAGAAAAGAAAATAATTTTTGGACGCAACCGGACGTAACTCAACGTAAGTGTCTGGGTGAGACGCGGTCCCACTTGCTTTTTAGGATGATTTGCGTATGAATTGCGGATTGTTTGTTTTATTTTTGTTTTTAGTTGCGGATGAACGAAATTTGTATACGCAACTCATGCGCAATTAATCCCCCCGCCAGTGGGACCGGGCCTTTAGACAAGATGAATGAATGGGTCATGATTGTGATCATAATGTCACGGGGTCACGATGAATATTTTTCTTTTTATGAAGGGTCTCCATCCCCCCCCCCCCCCCTACTCCTCTCTCTAGGCTCTCTCTCTCTCTCTCTCTCTCTCCTCTCTCGCTTTCTCCTGTTCTTTCACTTCCCAGCATCTCACTTCTTCTCCTCCTCCTCTCTCTCTCTCTCTCTCTCTCTCTCTCTCTCTCTCTCTCTCTCTCTCTCTCTCTCACTTTCTTTCTCTTTCTCTCTAATCATCATCATCATCTCCTCTCACAATCCATCTCTGAGAGTTAGCATTAAAGGAAATATAGGTGTGTTTTATATTACCTTTCATGATAAGATCTCGAGAAGGAAATGCTAAAGATTCTTTATTCAGATTGATTTACTACTACGGTATGGAATGAAGATTAAGTAGGATATGCTCATGATTGAAAATAAAATCATTATTTGTGTAGTGTTTATGTATAACTTTGTTTTGTTTTTTTGGTCGAGACCATTACCACGATTATTAAGAGGATCATCATCTTTCCCATCATATAAAAGTCCAAAGTTAAAATGGTGCATACTGCTACATACTTCTGATTGTCTTTCCTGGAAAGATGGTTTTGGCCGGCTGGATATTTGTACAGTCGAGCTGTGAAATATTGTAGACGCTCTAGTTCTCTTAAAATGCTTTTACAAAATTGCATCATAAAAAAATATAAAAAAGAAAGCAAGAAAATAAACTATACCTCACAGGTCGCGTCGACGAGGTTACGAGGTCAATATAAATATTAAGATATCTTGAAAAAAAAAATATCGCGCTGCCCCGCCACCCCCCCCCGCCGCAAAGGCAAAAAGTATTTGGTGTATAAACATATTCTCGAAAAACAAAGTTTCCTAGCTCATTTGCTAGCTCCCTCCTTTTTAGTTGACAAATGAACCATGACTCTTGAGGGACTGGAAGAAATAGATTTGAATAAAAGTTCATATGTTTGTTTTTTTTTTTTGTTTTGTTTTTGTTTTTTTTTTTGGGGGGGGGGGGGTTATAGGCAAATTGTACACTTCCATTTGGCTCATTTCTGAAGAAATGAAAGGAAAAAAACCCTCCAAAACCATATATCAGTAAGAGAGGTTATATATCAAGGAATCTTATGGACGGAAAAAAAATCACCAAAAATGCCCAATTAGCATAATTTGTGCAAATTAGCCCTTTTTTCAAAACAAAATAACTCAAGAATGGAATGTCTGTTACTGTTAAAACTTTGCATGCTAATTGGTGAAATATGTCTCTGGGGGAATGAATGGATTAGAATATTAAATAAAGTTTTAGTTTTCTGGTAATAATGTCATGAATATATAATTAGCTAAAAAACAATAAAATACAAAAGAAAAAATACATTACAATTTTTTTTTTTTTTTTTTTTTTTTGGTTGAAATTCCAATCCATTCATTCCCCAGACATATATTTAGAGAACATCTGTGAAAACATGGAGTTATTTGTGTGTAAGGTATTCAGTATAGATCTTGTTTTAGGCAAAAAGGGCTAATTTGCATAAATTATGCTAATTAGGCATTTTTTTTTTTTTTTTTTTTTTTTTTTTTTTTTTTTTTTTTTTTTCATCCAAAAGATTCCTCGATATATAACCTCTATATGGTTTTGGAGGGTTATTTCTTTTCATTTCTTCAGAAATGAGCCAAATAGAAGTGTAACAATTTGCCTATAGGCTAACCCTCCCCCCTCCTTAAATATGGAGGTTGAGCTTAGACGCTATCTGGTTACGAACAGCATGGAATTTTATTGATTTTTTTTTTTTAAATACATTATTATTAATTTTTTACTTGAAATATTATTCAAAATTCTCTTCTATCGTCTAAACGCAGATCTAATCACAACTCATTAATATGCTAAAGGGTTCATCCTTAAAGTGCATGGTTCTCTTCAAAATACCTCCACTGTTTCTGAACTGACTCATAATTGCATTTGTTTTCTCTTTTCATATGAATTTGTAATAATGCCTTAGTTCAATTAACAATAAGTAAGGAGAGCGGTCGAATGTAAATATTTTTAACAAGTGATTTAAAAAAAAAAATCAGATTCAGCTCTTTAACCATTTCCCTTGAAATTAAAAACATGATTTTTTTTTTCGCTACCCGCTGATTTTGAAAGGTCGCAGCAGGAGTACCATGTGAATCTAATAATGGTTGAATGATAAGTTTCTAAAGATCCCGAGGGAATGGTGATCACAGTGTGGCCGTGTCGGGGCGGACATGGCTGAACTGTATTCGAACCGAAAATGAGGTCGACCAGGGAAGAAGCGAGCTAGGATACTTAAGAGAATAACAGCGTGTGGAACACAGTAGGTGTAAAAGACAAGAAACTAATTGATTTTTTTTACCACTTTCAAAGAGATCCTCAAAAAGAAAAAAAATCTGAAGATAGCCGTCACCTTTAATTCCTTTTTACTTAGCAGCAAATGAAAAGGTAATAGTAATACGTTGGGTATAATAATATTTTCTATCTAGCGAATGCGGGGTTTAAAAAGGGTAAACATTAGGCCCTCTGCTTTTTTAAAGATCTACATTAATTAGAATTTAATCATCTTCTGTTAACATCGCGATAATGAGATTCCAAAGTTATATCTAGGCCTATTGTGCAATAAAAAATTCACATAAAATTCTCAACGGTAAATAACATTGACGATGTACCTTTTGGAAAAAAAAAACTAAAACAAAAAAGTTTAGCTGTTGTTTCTAATGAAAACTTTGATTTGGATAAATACGTGACATGACTACTTTCATTTAATATTTTGTATATCATGATGAAATATGTGTCATGTATATGCTTGTTATGCTTTATGATTCCTTAATCATGTTAATATCTTAACGTATGTAGGCCTTGACTTATTGAAAAATCAAATTCATTATGTACTGCGTTAACAAAATAATTTAGGACATCAGAACTCGACGTGATGACAGGGTTGCTTTGAGCTGAGACAAGGTAGCAAAGTTTTAAGTCCTGAATATCATAATAAGTCCCTTTGTAATGACAATGTATAGGAAAGTAATAAAATGACTTGACTCGGAGTCACTATTTAGGCCATGCGTCGATGTGTATATGAACTGAATTGAGATGAACCCTTGATCATACCAAGTTATGCCAATATTTTGGAGTATTTTTAAGTGATGGTAGGTCAGGCTACCTCTGGAGGCTATAATACGAGAAGCTGTGATACGGCACATGGGATTTGTGCCTTGACATCCATACAATAGTCCCAGTGATTGATATTTGTGTCCTTTGCCCCTTTTCTCTCGTCAAAGTTTGGAGAAAAGATGACTGGGGCGGGGTTAAGTATTTAGGCTTACGGATAATGTAAACTTCTCACGAGTCGCACTCGAAACAATAAGGACAATGGATGAAATAATGTTTTTTTTAAAGAAATGCTAAAAGGAATTCACATTTTATTATACAAACATGTATTACATTTTGTACTAAAAGTACTAGGACATCGTTCCTGGTCTGTAGACCCAACAAGGTACAATATTAATCAAAGAACTATTGATAATAATAGTGAATCATAATAATGCATTAATATAGAATATTTCTTTTAAGTTAACATTGTTTTCAATTGCGTTTTTTTCATAATTACATTATATATGTTATAGATTATGATACTTTAACACAACTAAACAACTTTTAATACTTGATGTATTTAACAATATAGGCCTACATGTAGATAATCATACCATGGAGATGTTGAACAATACAGAAATAAATAAATAAATAAAAATAAATTATCGCTCTGCCTAGGCATCGAACACTTTCGGCTAACCTCAACGCACAATTCCAAAATGTATATATATATATATATATACACATACATATATATATATATATATATATATATATATATATATATATATATATATCCACACACACACACACATACAGTGGTGGCCAAAATTCAGTTGACCATTTAAATACCTATAAAATGGTTGGAGTATCTCCGAAAGTCATCATTATGCTTTAAAAACTAAATAACATAGCCATGCGTTCGGAACTCGCCCCAAGTCGCCCTTTTTTTTTGTGTTACGCCACCAATTGAAAAATCAAAAAAAAAATCTTGCCCCTTTCAGGATCAAAGTGTCGTAATTTAAAAAATGTTAAGCCTCTCCCTACAAAAATAAACATTTTGTGAAAGGAAATTTCCCGAGGATGTCAAAAATAAGGTAGGGTGAAGTAGTAACATCTTATGTGGGAATTTTTAAATTATTTATGAAGGGCCCCAAATTTTTAATTTAGAGCCCCTATTTAAGTTCCCCTTTCCAATGACCCTTAATTTTTCACCATATTTGAATTTCTCATGAAATTTTCCTTTAAATATATGTATTTATAAGTAAATTTCTTCATTTCGTGAAAAATAATCTTAACCTTAAATTGGCAGGGTTATTTTAATTATCTCATGACCAGGGGATGGGGCCAATCCACCACCTCCCCATGATACCAAATTTTCTGAAACTTGGCATGTATTTGGGGCATGTAAGAATGAATAAGCCTGCAAATTTTCACACGTCTAGCTTAAATAATTTTTGAGCTATCGGCATGTGTAATTGGCATTTGACGTTTTTGCATTTGTGCTACAATAATACTCGGTCTATGGGGAAACTGAAAGCGCTTAGCGCAACGATTTTTAAAGCTGCGCATTACCTGATGGTCGAAACTATATAAATTTTTATATGCTATAAAGTCATGAAAGCTGTCGGCACCAAAAAGTTATCCTAAAACTTACTTCGGCAAATGTACTAGGGCATTGAGAACCACATAGACTTTTTGTAGCTTCGGGTGTGGGCGTTATCTATCTTTTCTCCCTGCAAACGAAGGACTCGAAGTCTTCATTCATTCTTCGGAAATGTTTGGACACATAGAATTTTTTTGAATTTTAATTTTTGATCTTTTATTCTATTATTATTATTTTCATACTATGAATCATTAAACGTTTTCCTTTGTACATAGCGTGAATATAGATCTAAGTTATCAGTTTCTTGTTCGAAAGAAGTTGAACGAAACCCATTCACTCGATCTGATTTGTTTATTGGTTTCGGGACTTCAGGTCACAAATTATGTATCCTCATTTTCGGGAGAATCCTTAGAAACTAGATTTGTGGCTTTTATTTTAGGAGCTTGCATGTATCCATCAATTTTCGCTATTTTGTCTCTCTCTATCTTTTTCTTCTTCTTCTTCTTCTTCTTCTTCTTCTTCTTCTTCTTCTTCTTCGTTTTCTTCTTCTTCTTCTTCTTCTTCTTCTTCTTCTTCTTCTTCTTCTTCTTCTTCTTCTTCTTCTTCTTCTTCTTCTTCTTCATCTCTGGCTTTCACGGTTGGGTGCAAATAAAGTCCCTGTGCATGGCCTATTTTGTCGCGACGCACGTCTACACAGAAGCTTCCCGTACAATAGTAGAAATAATCACAGCAAGTATAGCTTTATACAAATAGTTGCGTGGTTTATTCTAGAGCTTCATCTAGGCTCAGCTCTTTTTTAGCCTATACCTTTGAACATGTTGAAGGAAATCACCCATTTTTTCGTTTCTTGTTTTTACCTTTATACCCTATAAAATCTCCAAATCTCTGCCCAAATTCTTCTTTTCAGTTTACTCCTTCACATGCACCTTCTACCACACCCTTTCTTTCTCTCTCTCTCTCTCTCTCTCTTTCTCCCTGTCTCTTTTCCCAATTCTTCTTATTATTACAGGCGTCATCAATCCTTTAAAAATTCTTTCGTTCCCCATTCGCTGGCTTTCCATCTCTATCCCTCTCTCTCCCCCTCTATCTCTCTCTAACATGTCCAATGTTAAAGTCCCAGACCGGACCGAGAAATGAAAACCAAAATTACATATAAAACGAAGGCTGATATTTCTTCATATACAACAATTCCCAATTTAAGCATTTTTATCTTCCATCTAAAAAGTATTTCATTAAAAAGGTGATCGAACCTCAACCAGGCCATCCCTCCCAAGTACTCGAAAAAGTACCCCTATTATAGTGGCGCGGCTGATGACGTCAAAAAATGTTAACGGAACGCTACATGCTAAATGCTGAATGAATTTGCCCTTTCATTTCATAACAATACAATTCTAGCACACATGGGGTCTATTGCTCTGACATAGCAATACAAACGTGTTTTCTAAAGGCGAAACCCAATCATGCCTGGCAGTAGCATTCCCTTAAACTTCTTAGACGTCATCAACCGCGCCATTAAAATAGGGGTAACTTTTTGAGTATTTGGGAGGGATGGCCTGGTTGAGGTTCGATCATCTGTTTATGAATACTGTTATGAAAATTTAATTTATTTTGGGGGTATTTATGTTATACGCCTACTTAGCTTTCAATCGATGTAAGGGCGTATTTTCTCCGTCAACGGTCTTTAAATATTTCGCACTCTCTTCTTAACCCTATCAAGACCAAGGGAGGGGGCACAATGTGCCCCCCCCTACCAAACTTTTATACGCCATTTCTATAAGCTTCGCTTATTTTCCCCCAAACTTGGTGACTTTTCCTAGAATTTATTCACGAACATTTTGATACATATTTTGTGGGAATATGATATTCCGTGTTGCCATGGCAACCACAAATTGACAGCCATGTTTATCCAATTTTTGATCATTTTTGAAATACAGTGTTTTAAACAATATTTTAGTGTTATAAATGGGGTTTCTTTATTGAAAATAAATTGAAAAAACATTCCAAACTGAATACCAATCTTTTTCTTTTGTTTTTGTTTCAATTTATTTTTAAAATGGCGCCAAAACAATGGATATAATAGAAAATATTGAAATATCAATTTATTCACATTTTTTATTTTTGTAAATGAGTTTATCCAATGAAATTCACAGAACATGATTATTGCTTATTATACATTCACTTTGCATGCCTAAATAGTGAAAATTAGTACAAAAACAATCATTATTTAATTATTTCAATTAATTACCAAAAACGCCCTCTATTGGTGAAATTGAATTTTTCTTATTTAAGAGCGTAGGGCGCCCTCATTTGGCAACCTTGAATATTTCAAATGGATGAATGAACAATGAATGAATCCTCAAACATATTTGTAACAGTTTCCATCTTCAAACTATGATTTTAGGGAGTTAAAATGATTTAATTCAAATTTTGTGCATTTTTCTATGTGTTTCTTTATTTAAGTGATAATAGCGCCCCCCATATGATGACCTTGAGGAATTTTAGTTGCACCAAATTGTAGAGCTTGAGTTGCTCTATCGTCGTGCAAAATATGAAAGTGATCGGTCAAATAATAAAAAAATTATGGAGGGGGGGGGGGTGGCACAATGTGCCCCCCCCCCTTGGGCCTATGAACCATCAAAATACCTTGGTCTTGATAGGGTTAAGAATAAAAACATACCAGATGTATGCCGATGATCGACCCGAAATCGTGTATGGCCTCCATTTGACCCATAATGGGGTAATTTTTACACTTTATATACACTGTTAGAAAAAATAAAAAAAATTAAACTGCGTGTTAACCGGTGAATCGCACAGCGTTGTTTAAAAATTAAAAATTAAACAACCTGTAGTTGTTTAAAACTTTAACACTCTTGTTGTTTAAAAGTTTAAACAACCTGTTAAATGGTTGTTTAAAATATCAACAGTATTGTTTACCGCTTCTCTCCGAAAATAAAAACGCTCCAACTTTTGGTCAACGCGGCCGGGTATCGAACTCAAGACCTTTCGATAGAAGGCAGACGCTCTATCCACTGGGCCAACACATGGGTACATACACTGATATAATGTGTGAGGCATAAGTCCTTCCCCATGACTGAAATGTTTTACCTTGCATGTAACGAGTGATGCCATAGGTTCATGACTATCACGTGACATTTGCCTCGGCCTTTAAACAAAAACCTGTTTAATATAGTGTAATATGTCTTTAAACAGGTCTTGTTTAAGGCTAAAAAACCCCGCTTTTACGGTTTTAAACAACAATGTTTAAATATTCAACAAGAATGTACAAGCCAAAGTCTATTTGTATTCGCATTTTCTCTCTCCCTCTCTCTCTCTCACTCTCTTCTTGTCTCATATGTATTTCTTCTATTTCCAAGCAAAAATCAATTACACTCATAGAGCCTTTTACCCTGAAAATGGTTATAAATCAAATTGTGCAAACATGGTTTTTGAGATTACAAAAACCGAATCTATTTGGGCGTATATGCTATCAGGTAGCTTTATCGATTCCAATAAGATGATGGGAAAATAAATGGGTGTGTTTTAAAAAATGACTTGGAAATTTTAATATCTACACCCTCAATCGTGTGCAATTTAAAAAAGAATAATAATGTAAAGCAAAGTATCAACCTTAGAATTTCCAATTAAGTACATGTATGCTGGAATTAAATTTGAAAATACATATAAACAAAAATACGAATCCTGTATAAAAGTCACAAATAAATCTTAAATTATATTGAATTATATTTGTATAGCTCCGTTGTATTTATTAACAACATTAAAACATACATCTAAATCAAATACATCAGTGATCATGTATAATATATGATACAAATATATTTTTATTATCATTCCCAGAAAACTTAGGCTGGCATAATATATTTTGTTTGATCAATATGAGAGCACTTTGATGAAAACAATATAATTAAAACTTTATGAAATTTCCCGATAGGCAAATCAGTCGAGGAGGAATTTTAACTCGCAAAGGATGATAATAAGCTAAATAAACCAATTCGAGCACATTTTCCTCTCAAATTCATCATAAGTGTATAATTTATTATATATTTACATACATACAAGTATTCGAATAATGATAAACAATCAAACGGATTCAGCTTTCATATTATTATCATTATTATTGTTATTATTTTTATTATTATTATTATTATTATTACTATTATTACTATTAATATTATTATTATTATTGATATTATTATTATTATTATTATTATTATTACTATAATTATTATTATTATTATTATTATTATTATTATTATTATTATTATTATTGTTTTTATTATTATTATTATCATTATTATTATTATTATTATTGTTATTATTATTATTATTATTATTATTATTATTATTTTCATTATAATTATTATCATTACTATCATTATTATCATTATCATCAATAATTTTATCATCATTTAGGCAAGGGGCAAGGAGTCATTTGTTCCTGATGCCCCTCCCCGCTCCATCATATAGTCAGGACTCTGCTTCAAAACTGTACCTTGCGTCTATAGTTTATCCCACCTTCATGTATTTCTAATAGGCCTTACCACAAAATGAAAAGCTGTACATTACAATATTTCATAAGTACTATTTTTTGTACAGCATCACACACTTCCTTTACTCCAGACTTCCTCAAATATTATTTTATATATCCATGTATATAAATACATTGCATATAAAACAATATCTATCGGGTATATAATTAATCACAATATTAACAAGCAATGTAATTACGGAGGACCAAATGCACCACTAATCATGCTAATCATAATATATACAGATATGTGTTCATACTATACACAACATGGCCTATCTTTTGGCCTTGGCCTATATAGTCTACAACAACATTTTTCTTACATAATTATGGAAAACTGTCGTTATTTTTGAGCTGTGATTCGCAACATTTTGGGGATTTTTAATGGTACAAGCGGCTCGTCAAGAATATAAATAGTTCCAAGTTATAACAAATAAAAGTAAAAACAGAAATTAAGTAAGAAATACATTTCAGACGTGATATATACCTTAAAACTCCAAGGTATAATCACAGAATTGTTACAATTCCCTGGTTTAATAGTGATGTATGAAGTAGGCCTATGACTTGGTATTACCACTTCATACGCACGTTATTTGGCCGTCGAGACTAAACTTGACCTCGACCTATCATACGTTGGGTTTAAAGGTTGCATTGCAGGCCAGATGGGCCTATGTCTGCAATTCAGTGTACTGTTCAGAGGCATTTAAAAGCTTTGTGGAATGAAAAAATATTGGGTACATTTTCCCTACAGTCCCGTTAATTTGTCCATCTGACCGCGTATCTCAAGAAAGTTCATAAATCACCAAGCTTTTATATACATGTTCCACTCGTGCCGCACGCGTCATACATTAAAATAGACATACGAAGACATTATAGATTACTTTTAGACATTTCAACCGAAACCTTTGCTTTCTGACATGAATGTGTGCGAGATTTGTGATCCAATTTTAGGAATAACATAGTTACGCTTTTTTTTTCTTCTTCTTTCTTTCTTCTTTTCTTTCTTTTTTTTTTCTTTTTTTTTTTCCTTCAAAATAGCATCAATCCGCAATCATCATGATTTATCATTAATAACTCAGCCTTTCTCCAGTTATTGAACAATGTAGAATATTTTGTAAAATATAACAAATTTGCATAAGTGTTGTTTGTACGTCAAAGTAAAGTTTATGAATATGGGAATATACTCCTTAAATACAGCGAGACCGAACTGACCAAAACTCTTATTGATTGTGTGTTATATTAAAATATACATTTTGAGAAACATATCAACAATATAGTGTATAAATTATATTATAATTCAATTTTTATTGGAAAACTAAAAAACAAACAAACAAACAAACAAAAAACAAAAAATCGGGAAAAGTATTGTTTTGCTACTTGGTAAAATAATTATTGCAGTGTGAATTTAATATGTAGTATGAAAGTTTGTTTTCATTCAAATGGCCCAGTATTATGAGACTACACTGCTCATGATGTTGCATTATGGGTTAGGAATCAGGGCAGAATTGAGTAGTTGAGGGCTTGAGGTGGTGAATACAAGGCTGCTCGTTCGCACTGGCTTTAATTTAAAGAAATCTTTCCCTCTTTTTTCCACTAAATATTGAAATCAATAATATAATACTTTATTTGGATACATAATATGGAAGGGTTGCCATGGTTACTGGACTTGCAGTGGATGATAAGAAGAAATGACTAACAATAAAAATTTGCCATCCATCGTCATATAGATTTATGAATTATGGATTGCTCTCATAAAACTTAAGGCGTGAGACAGGGATGCCCATTGTGAGCATTGTTATTTATAATTATTGTTGCAGGAATATTAATAATAATAATAATAATAATAATACCCATTATTTATAATGCGCTTTTCCCACATTGGCTCAAAGCGCTTTACAGTATATTATTACCCCGATCACTGGATTTAACTCCATATTTTGTAGTCAGCCATTTATAGGCGCCTTATATGGAATTATCCTCCCGCGTTAAAGGTGTATAAAAAATAAAGATATTAAAGGAATACAAAATCTTATATCAAACCAATGAAGGGCATGTAATAAAATTGCACAATATACAGACGATACGGTATTAACACTTAATTCGCTTACATCAGTCAAACATGCAATAGTTTTAGATGAAATAAACAAATTTGGTGCCGCTATTTTAGTGAATTGGGATAAATCGAAAATATTGCAGATTTCAAATAGATGCGATGGTATATAATAAAATTGAAGGGCCAGTTATTTCAAACGATCCATTTGAGTTTATCGGAATTAATGTAAGGAGGAATACAAATGAAGTAAAAATCTAAATTGGGAAGGAAAAATTAAGAAAATGAAAAGGATATTAGATTCGAGGAAAGTGCGTCACCTTACGTATTACGGGAAATCACAGATATATAAAGATGCTAATAGCTGCATCACAATAATACTATGGCTACTCATGCTCTAGCACCCAAACATTTAATCAAACGTATGAATATGTTAATTCATGTATATACTTTGTGTGGACTGCAAAAACAGAAAACTATGTGTTACAAATTGGGGTTTAGGCATGCATGGTTGATTTCCTTCGTATTTCATATAGATAACAAAATATTTGAATTGCAAAAATATATCATAGTAAACAAGATTTTCTTATTGGATTCACAACATCTAAATTTAAACCCCCGTCCCCTCTGCCTCCCTTCATACATGTATATTATGGTAACCATGGTAATATAACCCAAGCAAACAGTGTAGTGACACGATTGACCTGCGACAGATTAGGCATTGCGAATGTATGAAGAGGAAGTTTGAAACGCTTTCTCATATTTAAAAGCTGGGGAAATCCCTCCGTTTTTACTCTTAATTTTTTTTTTCGTCTACAGTTTGATTTGCCAATTTATTTCGCTTGATTTGCAGAATGAAACTGGCACACGTCAAATTAGATACTTGCATGTTAACATTTTACGATTATTGCATGTGATTCTATCAGTGTGTTCACAAGCTTTCAAAAATAGAAATTAAACTGACGTGTTTTAGAGCGAAAAGATGGCGATGAGTGTTGCAATGATGAGAAGATAAGATGATGTCAGGATAGATGATTTATTGCCTCGTGGTCCATTACGGCCTGGTGGTGTGTAGTAATCTGGGAGGATGATCCATGGTAGTTGTTTTACCGGAGTCATCGATCTCCAAGGCGACAAGGTCGTCGTCACTGCACCAATTGCTCGACGACATTCGTAAACACTCAAAACGGATGATAGTTTGGCTCTCGTGGCCTGGAACGCTCCTCGCTGAAGGTTATGCTCCTGCACCACATACTGAATGTTGTTTTCATGTTGGAAGGGTTCCACAAATATCAAGTAAGAGTCGCTGAGGCTTACCATCGTGTTGACGCAGTCATTATTCTCACCAAACCCTGTCACGTTGATGATAGGTAGCTTCTCCAGGTCGGAACTCCCTCGAAAGATGCACTGAATCTCGATCTGTGCTGTCACCACTGCTCGTCCGATGTGAGGGATGTGCCGAGGAGGGTAGATTTGGGTGATTCTGCCTTGGATTAATCCACGGATGGCATTTTGTCTGAAGAGTGTAGAGAATGTCATGGGAGACCAAGATTCGAATGTTTCTCTACAAGACCCATCTACCTGCATCACTGCAGAAAGAACGAGCACCAGTAGCCCAATCAAGTTCAACATTTTCACCATCGTTCACACAGCAACACGCCAATGCTTCGCCAACGTCAAACAAAGAGATGAGTAAAAAGTCAGTGAAATGTCAGGAAAAAATATATTGTAGCCTATGCTGTACTCTTACCCGTTGTCTCCATCTGCTTTCGCAAAGTGTTAATGTACGTGAATTCCAGGCCAAAATTCTTTTTGGGGTTAGCAGGCCAAATGATGCACGTCTCACAGCAGCAACACACAGCATGAAAACAATATCTGTGGTACGTTCTGGAACGACCACGCACTTTATACAGATGAGATGTATTGGAAGGTATGAAATTTGTTGTCGCACGCGCCAAATGTGAGATAAGCTATTGGTGCACAAACTCTTTCTAGTAGAATCCATGGTGCAACACTGTCGTCTGACACTATATCGGTGCTCATGAGGTGAGCATTCTGATTGGATGGCAGCTTGAATGGGCGTGACCAATAACAGACAGGTATCTATGATTGACAGAAGTCCTTTACAACTTTTACATTGACTGGGTTAAACTTTCTTTGTTTATGTTATTAATTTGCATTTTCTAAATTAAAAAGACGACACACAATTAAAGTTCGCGTGAGAGAGAGAAAAAAGTAGTTTGATATAGAACATATTTTATACGCGAATGATAAAAAAGTTTTAACAAAGAATAATCATATTTTCCATTTAATATGTATGCCTTGTAGCTAAAGTAAAACACACACACACACACACATTTAAATGATTTTGACACTTCGTTCTCAAAATATTTTAGCCTTCGAGGCAATTTCAGCAATTACTTAAATATTCTGTAATTGGAGCCCTTGGTATATGCACACACGAAGCAAGGTGTCAAGTCTAATACACGCTCTGACATATGCTATATCTGTCAAAATACTGGGGGGAAAAAAGAAAAAAAGAAAGAAAATAGATGCGTAGACACATTCGTGGACAAATGCTGATGATAGCAAATATTCTTATTATCATGTTCGATCGATTCCTACATTCTAATTTACATTGAAACATGGGCATAGTTGTAGTCTTGGTAGAGACATCCCCATGAAAGCCACATCCACACTATCTCCTCGCAGAGGCGGCGGGACGAAGGTGGGGGTCATGTTGGAAAACGGGCACTTAAAAAAAAAGGCCCGAAATTAAAGGCACAAAGAGGACAGTGTTCGGATAAACAGGGGGTGAGCAGAAAATTTTGCATTTTAAATTTATGCTTATAAGAATCTTAATGGCTTTGTATTTTATTAATGGACAAAAAGCACTGCGAGTGCGAAGCGCGAACCGAAAATTTTGAGCTCAGAATTTTAGATAATTATTAGTGTCCGCAAGTTAGAAATTTTGAGCTCAAAATTAGAGTTAATTGTGCATTATCAAACCTATTTAGTATCCCCGAGCGCGAAGCGCGAGCCCAAAATTTTTAGTTGAAAATTAAAGTTAATTGTGCAGTATAGAGTCTATTTAGTATCCGTGAAAATCTTGAGATTTTAAACACATACATGCCAAATGACTTTTTAAAAGTCTGAAAGGATTATTTGTATTATAAAAAAGGGCATTTTTTTTTAGCAAAGAAAGGGGCAGCGTATAACTCCTCGCCTCCCGTCCCCATTTGATGGTTTGATTTTTTTTTTTTTTTTTTTTTTTTTATTGAAACACAATGGCCACGAATGCTTCAGAAACAAATGTCTTCACATAATTCATAGAAACGTATGATTTTATACACTAAACATACACAATCCTAACAAAACAATGAATACAGTACATAAAACAGCCTCAATTAGCTTTTGGTAAATCTTCTTCTTCTTCTTCTGCAAGTGTACTGCCCAACCCCCCAGTACAGGAGCCAATCCAATTAGCGGTCTTTATTTACAGAATTTTGACATCTTTTTGAAACATTTTTGCCAATTCAAGGAAATTTATTCTAAAACACACACAAACACAAACACATACAAAAGAAAACACTAATATACTTCTCTTGTATTTGTTGATCCATTTTGAATGTTTTAGCTTCCTCTGTATTGTAGAACTAAAGAAGGCGCACAAAAATGTCTACACATTTTGAAATCTTGTATCAAACATTATTTATACAAATTCATTGTAAAATGGCGGCACTCTTATTTCTAGGACACATGGACAAATGACAACATCATGATAAACATGCCTGATGTAGTCAGGGTAGCTGTAGACATGTGAAGAGTGTGGTGGGATTTTATTTTTTCTTTCTTTATGAGGGATTTATTTTTTATTCATCAAAAACCTAAGATGCAAATATTTTAATATTGTATTGATATCCTGGGGTGGAATTCTGGGGAACTCTCTTAACTACTGTCTTATCTTTTGTCTTATCTCTGAGAGATAAGACAGATTGTCCTAAATCGGTATTCTGAAGACTGTCTTTTCTCTGTCTTATCTCTGAAAGTACCCGCCCATCTTTTCCGAGACAAACCAATGAAAAATCACTCTCGTTTAAGCCCTCTAAACCAATAGGAAGGCCCGAAGACATGCAGGGTGTGTCCAAAATGAAGTAAATCGCAATGCGTGACTGCGCATATTGATGCGCTTATTTACGCAAAGTTAAAGAAAAAGACAGACAAAACTCAGAAGACTTTTCGGAAGAAAAAAAAAAAGAAGCAAAAACAGAGAGGAAAAATGGCAGTTAACCTGAAGGGCTTAACTTCTGGCAGTATAAACGAATTTTGTTGAAAATTGTCACATATGATAAGTAAAACTAATGAAACAATGTAATCTAAAAAATATTATTGTTGGCTTACAATAAAGGGGCTATTTTACCTGGGTATCATGGTACTAAAACTTTGTAAAAGATAAGACAAAAGATAAGACAGCTAGACCCTGTCATATCTTTTATCTTATCTTTTCTCTGGTTTTGCGTAAAAGTTGGCTTTTGCGCGTTTTTTAAACAGCGTATTTCTTTTGTGCGCCAATAATTTATGACAATTATTTATGACAAAACGATAAGACAGCTCCTAGAATACCGATTTTGTCTTATCTCTGAGATAAGATAAAATACCGAGATAAGACACTGCCCAGGGGCCGAATTCTGGGGAACTCTCTTAACTACTGTCTTATCTTTTGTCTTATCTCTGAGAGATAAGACACCCTTAAGATTGTCCTAAATCGGTATTCTGAAGATTGTCTTTTCTCTGTCTTATCTCTGAAAGTACCCGCCCATCTTTTCTCAGACAAACCAATGAAAATCACTCTTAGTTACTCGTTTAAGCCCTCTTAACCAATAGGAAGACCCGAAGACATGCAGGGGTGTGTCCAAAGTACAGTAAATCGCAATGCGTGACTGCGCATATTAATGCGCTTATTTACGCAAAGTTAAAGAGAAAGACATACATAACTCAGAAGACTTTTTGGAAGAGAAAAAAGGAGAGCAAAAACAGAGAGGAAAAATGGCAGTTAACCTGGAAGGATTAACTTCTGGCAGTACATACGATTTTCGTTGAAAATTGTCACATATGATAAGTAAAACTAATGAAACAATGTAATCTAAAAAATATTATTGTTTGCCTACAATAAAGGGGTAATTTTACCTGGGTATCATGGTACTAAAACTTTGTAAAAGATAAGACAAAAGATAAGACAGCGAGACCCTGTCATATCTTTTATCTTATCTTTTCTCCGGTTTCGCGTACAAGTTGGCTTTTGCGCGTTTGTTAAACAGCGTATTTCTTATGTGCGCCAATAATTTATGACAATTATTTATGACAAAAAGATAAGACAGCTCCCAGAATACCGATTTTGTCTTATCTCTGAGATAAGATAAAATACCGAGATAAGACACTGCCCAGAATTCCGCCCCAGAATTCTGCCCCTGAGCTTTACATACGACGTCGGAAATTCATAATTAATTTTCTTTTTATGTTCTCTCTTCCCGATTCCTGACAAAAATTCATAAACTATTCTCTTTTCATTTTCTATTTTCCCGATTCCTGACGAATCCCCAATAATTACCTCCTCCTTCTCTCTCTCTCTCTCTCTCTCTCTCTTTCTCTTTCTCTCTCTTTAAATATGTATATATTTCTCTATGTATATATTTCTCTATGTATATTTTCTCTATGTATATATTTCTCTATTTCTATACTTCCATATATTTCTAGTTTTTCCCTTGAACTATATATTGATTTCTGTGGGGTGCTTAGGATGCACCTGAAGAAAAATATAAAAAGGATTACTTGTGGTTAACGGTAAAAAAAATAAAAATAAATAAATAAATAAATAAGAAAGACAGATAGATTATAAAAAGATATGGATCGAAGGCTTCTTCTGTAGAATCAGATTACCTTGTACGTTTCCATTTAATGTGTTCCGGTGTAAAAACTAAATTCATGATTAGATTGTGGCTCAAAGTGGAAATAGTTTGATCATGGAGATAAAATAAATTCAAAATCTTTTTCACCTTAAAGGGGAATTCCAGCTTGGAATGTATTGGTTTTAAAAAAGCAAAAACAAGAAAGAAACGCAACAGTGAAAGTTTGAAACATCAAAGGATAACGAAATTATGAATGCTTTATTTTTCTGTTTTGTGACGTCACTAGAAATTTGTTCTCCCTTATTGATATGAAATTCGAAAACTGTCTTTTTAATTGTTCTTAAAATGATAGATGTATTTCACAGAGGCATGTTTATAAACATGGATTACAATGATATATCAAATGCATAGGCGAAATAATCAATATCATTTTATTAAAAACATGGCACTTTTATACGGAATTTACATAACATAATTTGCGGGAGAGCAGCTCGCAAGTGACGTCACAAAACCAAGGTTTAATTATTCATAATTTTGTTGTCTGTTGATTTACGTTCTTCAAAATAATATTAACTGATTTTTTTTTATTTTTATTTTTTTACTTTTCTGCTCTTTTTATATAATATTAATTTCCAGGGTGGACTTCATTTTCGCACCAATCCACAACATTCTTTACCTGTCTAGTAAAACTGTTTTTTATTAGCCATACTATGACGGATCCAGGCGGATCGCGCGCTCCCTCTATAATTTGAAAACCACGACTGTGGATGTTAAAAATCACACAATTTAGGCAGCTCAACCCATTTACGGGCCTGGCGCCCCCTTTATTTTGAAATTCTGGCTCCGCCATTGCCATGTGTTACAGGTGTGGTGGATCAAGACTCTAGCTCTTGACATGGAAGGACTGTCAAAGACATGAAGGATTTCCGTGGATTCTACCAGGTGAGCAAGTGGGATTACACCGATAATACGATTTACAGTATGTGACCGTGGTAACACCTGTATAATGTATGTTAAAGGGATTCAGTAGCTTTCAAAAACAAGAGCAATTATATCAAGATTAATAAAATTATATTGATCCAACAGTAAAAACAAACTACTGAAAGTTTCAGATCAAATGGAAGTCATTTACTACCTTAAAACAGTGTAACAAACAATGCCAAGCATACAGCCGAACACCAGTACCCTCTGCTGATAGGTGCACCAGGCCGCTAGAGACGGGCGACTTTACAACAGGAAATGGCTGTGTGGAAAAGCACATGGTTTTATAAACCATCCGGTGTCGGTTTATAAATTTTGAGTATGAAATCATTGATATCTCGAAGGTAAAGCAAGCAATTAGCTTGCAATTTTGAAGAGATACCAGACTGACCTAAGTGTTTATAATTATGTTGGCAAAATAAGCTAAATCGAATGAATGTGATTTGAATATCATTCAATGTTACTGCATCCCTTTAAGGCCAGGCTGTAATAAATGTTGCTTTGCAGTCAATTTTTAAAAATTCATGCAATTAAAGACGTGGATTAGCATTATCCTCGCAAGGCTATTATAGTAAGCATGGTAAGAGTGTAATTTCTTTTCATTTTAAAAATGAAAGACACGGAAGTGCAAAAAGACGGACAAAAAGACGGACAGGTAAATAATTTCTATCATATCTAAATGTCGCTATGATTAAATGAAAAGGCAGAAATTTTCCCTAAATCTAACATTTGTCTATTTTACCGTCGTATTATATATAACAAAATAGATACACTTGTTTCAAAGAGAAAGTAGATCATTGCTCTGCTAGTCTGCTTACTAACTTTTTCACTATTTTTTTTAAATTCGTCTTGTCTACATCTTAATGACATTTTTACTAGATAAAACAAAATGATATCGAACCCAGAATGGAAATAGAATAGCAATTCACTATGCATTTACAATTGACATGAAGATAATAAGACAAATAATGTATCACTTTAATTATTGATTAAAGTAGGCGTTTTTATTGTTACCAAGATGATTACCCATTAAGATGCAGAAAACAATATATTGCCCCATCCCACTTTCAAAAAAAAAAAATCAATAACAAAAAAGGGCGAGGAAGTGGGGAGAAAAAGAAAGACAGAGGGAAGAGAAGAGAGAAGAAGAGGATGGGATCGAGATCTAGATTAGATATTAAAAACCGGTGTTGATCCCAACTGTGATTTAACTAGGTGACTTTATATACACCCCACCTGTCTATTAATTCCACCATGGTCACAGTTTACAATCTGATCATTGCCCGTCCATGACATCAATCAGCGTGCGAAACAAAATTAAAGTGAATAAAAAAATATTCCATACGTCGGCAGTGCGGGTTTTTTAAGTGCGGTCGGTCCCGCAGCCGAAGTTATACAGCGGTCACAACTCGCCGCACCTTCGTTGATTGCACGTGCCCCGTAGCCTACGACGAGTTGTGACCGCCGCATTAGGCAGCTACCAAATCTTGCAATTCCTTGCGTTCATAAAGTAAGTCAGTCCTTGCTTCTGCGTGGCTGAAAAAAGTGAACCTTCCTCCATCCCATGCAATACTGTTCTCATATATCCGTCACATTAGCCCGTATTTTGAACCGTAGTTTGTAGGAGTTAAAAGTTTGTGGGAAGCTATTGTACCATCATTTTGTATGATGCATCAGTCAACATCAGACAAATTTAAAGGAATGCACAATAGGACTACACAAACTTAACTCGTACAAACTCAGTCTATACGGTTCAGAATACGGGCTATAATGTCAGAAGCAGATAGTTGCATTACCAATACACCAACGGTTGTGACCGTGGTTTTATTTACTTTTTTAATTATTATATATTTTTTAAGCACGCCCTGATTTTTAATTTCCCCGGCATAATTCAAGTATTATTGTGATCATAAATGGTCAATACCATCGACATCCTCATAAACACCACTATCATTAATAGCAATAATAAGATAATATTTCCTTGATCTAAGGAGCTTTAATAAAATGAATTGATATAACAATTTGAAATAAGCCTTTCATTCGTGTTTAGAATGAAAGGCTTATTTCTAATTGCTTATATCATTTCGTTCATGATGTTGTTTTTCTTTTTTTTTTCTTTTTTTCTTCTTCTTCTTTTTTTCTTGGGGGAAAGATAGGACGGTTAGTGAATATCGCAAGGATTAGTTGACCCAATTTGTGTTATTGCTATTAGGCTTTACAGACAGATTGATATACAATTAAATAATTTTTACGACTATTTGAATATTTGCATATGTTTATCTATCTATTAAAGTATTTTTTAACTCATCGATATAATATATATATTAGATATGAATTATACCATGTAAATAGTGGATATTCTATCATAATATTGCATTATGTATATTAGGTACGAAACATGTTACCCAAATTATCCAGAGTGCATGCCATGCTGTTTGTTTCATCAAATTAAAAAATACTCTAGCAATATCTTATTTGACAGCTTAGACATAAACTCTACAAAATCCCAATAATCAAACGATACAATAACGACTTCAAAGCATGTCATTATGGAGACGTGATATGTTAGACAACCACGTCCAATATTTCCAATGTCTAGCTTTTAATTTGTCTGGGTATTTTCGTGAAACTTGATGATTTATTATTGTCAGGAGAACCGTTGGAAGAACTAGGAGGTGGGGAATCTCATACCCCTCACAATTCAGTGTGTGTGGGTGTGTGTTTGTACTTTTTTTTAAAATAACCAAATTCTCCTGACAACCACTTATCTTAATGTGCAAATCGTATAGATCATGCAGCAATTTATCTGGAAAGGCAGTAGTGTAGTGTTTTTCTCTATACACCTACCCCCGCCCCTAAAAATTTCAGTTATTACTTTACATTAAGCCTAATGTATATAAGAAAATATTTGTGAACTATTTCGTATCATTCAGATTCTAAGATCATAACTTTATTACTTTGCAATAATAGCCTTCTCTCAACAACAAAAAAATCACCTAATCTCTCTCTTTCTTTTCTCTCTCTCTCTCTCTCTCTCTCTCTCTCTCTCTCAAATCTTTCCATTCCCTCCTCCTTTCCTTCTCCCCCCCCCCCTCTCTCTCTCTCTCTCTCGTGCTATTATTCCGACCCTTTCATCCAACCCTTCTTCTCTATGCACTAGTCTTTATCTTCATCATTTCAATGTGTCCCATGCACGGGGTTTTCCCATTTTCGATCTATTTCTTGTTTGGGTATCTCTTGTTTGGGTATCTCTATTTTTTTCATACCAAGTCTGAACGCTTAGATTCTTTCAAGGATCACACAAAAATGGATGCATAACGAGCATGCAATCCGAATATGATTACTCCAAATATACAGAGTGAGTAAAAGAAAATGTCCCATCGTTTTGAAGTTGTCTTGTGTGAAGTATGAACATTTTAACATTGGTTTCATTATTATGTCTTGATAAAGTCATTCTCTCAGCATTTTTTGGTACCCTTTTCATTTGGATCTTTGCAAGCAGTCTTCAGAAGTAGAATCACAATTGTGCCAAGTGGATGGATGAAGATTGAACCAAATGATAAAGAATAGTTTGTGTACGCATACGCACACACATCTTCCTCACACCCACAGACACACCCACATACCCACTCACACATTCTCCCTTACACACACGCACATCATCACACACTCACCTACAAACAATCGCAATAACATTTCCCCTTTCCTCAATAAGCATTGATATGATGTTTTGTTTGCAAAGACAATCGCAGAATGTTTGGAACGCAGTAATTCCCTATCAACCATTTTGTCAGTGTGAGTGAGGATGTGTGTATGTGTGCGTGTATGGCCGTGTTTATTGAGGGTTTGGGTATGTATTTGTGTGTGTGCCGGTGTGGATGAGATAGGGTATGTGCGTCTGTAGGTGTATGTGTGGGGGTTGAATGTGGGTGTGTGTGGTGAGGGTGTTGGTGTGTGTATGTGTGTGTGTGGTTTAAGTAATACATTATAAATATGTATATTCTTTACTCTGCCACTTGGCGCAAGTGACATTTTGCTGTCTTCTGAAGATCGTCTCTTCTTCAGGCATGCGTGCAAACATCCAAATGAAAAGGGTGTCAACAGATGCGAGGAGAATGAATTTTCAAAGACAAAACAATGGAACGCATGATTAAATGTTCATACTTTTCACAAGAAAACTTCAAAACGATGGGACATTTTATTTTATTTTTTACTCAATCTGTTTAGGCGCCTATTTCCTAGCCCTGTGTTCGTGTTTTTGTTCGGTTAATTTGCACTCTGGAGAAAAGATTCATGCTCAGAATGTATATACAATACCATGATAGAAAGCTGATTCATTTAGAGGGGAAGTTCACCCTGGAATTTCACTGGTTTTAGAAAATGCAGAAAAATAAAAGAAAAATATCAGTAAAAGTTTGAAGAAAATCAACCAAAAAATAGCAAAGTTATGAATATCTAAAGTTTTGATTCTGTGACGTCACATGCGAGCAGCTCTCCCATATGCTGTGTATGTAAATTCCATAAATTTGTCATTTTTTCATGGTTCGTAATAAAGGAATGGGTCCATTTTATAGAGGCATGTATATATATATGAACATAGTTTTGATGATATATCGAACGCACAGGTGAAATAGTTGATATTCTTCTGAAAAAATGACACTTTATGGAATTTACATTACATAACACATAGGAGAACAGCTCGCACGTGACGTCACAGAATAAAAAAAATAAAATATTCATAACTTCGTTATTTTTTGGTCGATTTTCTTCAAACCTTCACTAATATTTTTCTTTTATTTTTCTGCATTTTAAAGCCAGTAAAATTCCAGGGTGAACTTCCCCTTTAAGGTTAGACGAAATTAGTTCATAATGTTGCTTTCACAGAAAGCAATACCTAGTACATGTGCATGTAGTATCCCCGGTAGTCATGGTAGTTAGTTGGCACCATGTGATATAAACAAAATAGAACCAAAAAAAAAAAAAAAATAGTCTCACCCATTATTCTCTTGAAAAGACAGAATTATCATGACACAATCATAAAAGTTGACACACCGATTATGATGGCGCTTGTTTCTAAATTCAGTCCTACTCATGATCCAACAAATCTGCGACATAATTCGAAAGATTACGATCAAAACATTTTAACAATGAACAAAATAAAAGAGCATTAATTTTGTGGCTCAATTATATACCATACAGTTCCGTATACTTCATGTTGAAATATAGTTCCGTATATTTCAACATGAAGTATATGGAACTATATGGTATATAATTGTGGCTCAATTATACACCATATAGTTCCGTATACTTCATGTTGAAATATGACGGCAAAAGGTAAAGAATGTGTGTGTGTGTTTTTTTTTTCTCCAACATTTAAAAAGCTCATCTCTCTCTCTCTCTCTCTCTCTCTCTCTCTCTCTCTCTTTCTGTTTCCTTCAAGGATATGGATAATGATGTTGGTGTGGCTGGGTGGGAGTTAGTGGTAACCATGGCAACGGTGAACTAAACTCTGACTGATTCCCGCTGTGTTTTTCAAGGAAAATGCACACTAGAAAAGAACTAATGGAAGACACTTACCATGTACACTCCTTGTATATCCATCTTGTACTTGGAGAGCAAGGTTATAATCTCTTGTGTTGTTCAGCATGGGTTCAGAATGGGAAATTAGATCACCTGGCATGGAAGGTCGTGCCCCCATTGCAGATCCATTCTGTAGTATTTACTAAAGGTACATTTACTATTTTTCCTGTAAACAACATGAACAATGCAGTGCTGGCCAAGGGTGGTATCCGCGACGTCTCCGCGACAAGCTCAAAAACTGCAACAAAGCACATTCAAAGAACCATCTCAAAGTAGTTTCTGCGACTCATGAAACGTCGCGGAGACGTGTCGGAGACGTACCGAAGACGTCTCCATCCGAGACGTTTCATGAGTCACGGAAACTACTTTGAGACGGTTCTTTGAAAGTGCTTTGTTACAATTTTTTTTAAGTGCCGCGGATACGTCTATTATACTTTTTATCCGTCGCGGAATCTACTTTGAGACAAATTTGAGACGGATTCGTCAGCATGGCTTTGCCATACCTCAGTCTCCTCAGTTTCCTAAGTTTCGGATACTTTCATACGTGGAGCAAACGATTCTGTCGCGAAGACGTCTCCGCGAAGTGAGATACCACCCTCACCCTCTTCCAGTATGTGCTTCCAGCTTCAACAATAGCCCCATTTAAGTAGAGCGTCCTGTATTCTTTCATTCTTTTTAAATATTTTTTATTCCTTTTTTTTCTATTATTTTCACCATACTCTATCTTACATAACGTCACAGGGGACTAAGCGTCACTATAATTTTTTTCTTTCTTTCCTATTTTTTTTTCTTTCTTTTTTTTGCGAACCATCTTCTATTATTACGACTCGATTGTTAAAATATGCATTTGACACAAGCGTCAGCCATTGAATTCTTCGACCGAATGGCATGTAATTGTCAAAAATGTTTATGTTGGTAAGTCCTTCATGAAAACGGTAATACAATTTTAGAGTGGACATTATTTATTTTATATAATTCTCTTGTCTATGATAAACTTACACCTCGTTTAAAGCATTTTTGTTTTGTTTTGTTTTTGTTTTTATGACTTTCATTATTATTTTTCAAAATTTGAATCCAATCTTAATAACATGAAAGAAACTTGGAAAATAATTAATGAAGTTTTGAATAAAAAGAAGTCTCAGAAGAGATTATGGTATATAAGATGAAATAATGTTACTGATAATGAATTCTGAACATGCGGTTTAACGATACTTTTCTCGAGAATTGGCTCAAACCTTGCCGATGCTATACCGCACACTGACAAAAGTTTTGAGTCCTTTTTAACCAACAGGAATCCTAACCTCCCTTTTCCTCACTCCTACTGATGCAATTGAAATTAGAAAAATTGTGAAGAATTGAAAAGTAAGAAAAGTCTGGGTTGACCATATTAAATGACTTATTAAAAGATATATTTCTGAGATTGTTACTCCTTTAGAGCATATAATAAACTTGTCCTTGTCAATGGTGTTGTTCCTGATAAGATGAAAATTTCCAAAGTCATTCCTGTGTATAAAAAAGGTATTCCAACTGAAGTAGGAAACTATAGACCTATATCACTATTGTCTTCTTCTATAAACAATATTAGAAAAAATTATGTATAACGCACAATAACATTTATAAGGAGCTTTGATTTGCTATCAAACTCGCAGTTTTGGCTTTAGACAAAATCACTCAACAAACCATGCAAATCTTATACTTTATTAATCATATAGCAATGCTATTGAAAACTTCCACAGTCTTGGTATATTTTTGGACCTATCCAAGGCCTTTTGATACAATTAATTCACGAAATATTATTAAAGATTATCATATTATGGAATTTCGCGGGAAAGGCTTGGATTGGTACAGAGTTATCATCCGTGGAAGAAAACATTCGTATGTATAAATGACTCAAACTTCTAATTTTACGCCAATAACTTGCGGTGTACCAAGGTTGCTCTTTTAGGACCGCTGCTATTTATCATACATATATGCAATGATTTTCAGAAATCCTCTAGCGACTTATCATTATATTATATACGCTGACGATACAGTGTCTTCTTCTCCCATAAAGATCCTGAAACGCTTGTTAACCACGTTAACGTTGGGTTTAAATAGTATTTACGAATGGATTTGTTGCATATAAATTATCTTAAAGTTGTTAAGACTCAATGCATGCTTTTCAGGCAATTCTATAAAATGTTACCTCATAACGTAATTCTTAATGATAATGTAATAGAGCTTGTTGACTCTACGAAATTCCTGGGTCTTGAAATTGATACTGTTTCTTGGAAGCAGCACATTTCACATATATGTAAAATCTTAGCCAGAAATGTAGGCGTCATGATAAATTGAATCGCCTTCCTCCCTCCATATTTATTAAAATTATAACACCACTTATTCTCTTACTTTAATTATGGTCTTTTAGCTTGGGGAACTCGTCTCAAACGTAATTTTAGAGAGGTTATTATAATCAAAAGAGCAATGAAGAATTAATGTCACGAAAACAGACTAGCTCACTCAAAATTTGTTTTTTCTAATAAGTGTTAAAAATAGAAGATTTATACAATTTACGTTTGGGCAGTTTCATGTTTCAATTGAACAAAGGTGAGCTTCCAGCATCGCTAAGCGCATCGTTTTCTAAAAACCAACATTTTCATTCTTACCCCACAACATTGTCATCCTCCTTTCATCTCCGTATGGTACGAACTATTTATAAGAAAAAGACTGTTGTTTATAGCGGACCAAGTTTTTGGAATACCCTGGAAGAGTCGCTTAAAACGCTCCCAGGTTTTTTATCTTTAAACGTAAACTCAAAGCTAAACATATAGCTTCTTATAATGCTTAAATATCATTATCTGCAGAAGGTCATTCCTTATTTTGTCTTGTCTTTGTGCCGTTCTTGTCCTGTTTTCTGTTTTGTGTGTGGCTTGTTTTGTCTTCTTATTTTTTTTTTTCCTTCTTTTCAACACAAATTTGATATTCTGGGAACCTTAATAACAAGCTTTGCTTCATTGGTTTCCATCGCAATACAGCCTCTACTTAATAATTCATTTTGATAAATTACATATTGGATATTGTTACAAATGTATTTTGTATTTTGACTATATCTATGTAAGCTTAATTTATCTTATTCACTGATTGTTTTGTTCTGTAAATTATTTTTGCTGTATTGTGGAAATAAATAAATGAAAAAAATTAAAATGAAATTATTGCACACTGTTAGAAAATTTCTCCTTAAAAAAAAAAAAAAAAAAAAAAAAAAAAAAAAAAAAAAAGCAGAAAAGTTCTGAGACGTCTCCTCAGTCCTGCGAAGTTTCATGAGTCGCAGAAACAATAATTTGAGACGGTTCTTTGAAACTGCTTTGAGACAGTTTTTGAAAAATGTCGTGGAGACGGCGCGGAGATGTCTCGGGGAGGTCTCCGCGACTAGTTTCAAAACCGTCTCCAAGTAGTTTCGAAACCGTTTCAAAGTAGTACCAAATCCGTCTCAAAATAGTTTCCGCGAAGTGAGATACCACCCAAAGGCAATATTACATTTAATAAAAACTGTCATCGTTATTTGAAATGACAATTTAAGATATAGGCCTACTCAGTTGGAATATATATAGGCCTTAACCCTAAAAGGCCTGGGGTTTTTTGGTCACCTTATGACAGAGGGGGGGGGGCGGATTCGGCCCCCCCCCCCTGAGATCTCGGCTGTTGACCACGCGATCGCGACGAAAATCGCCACGCACGTCACCCAGGATGTAATCTCCAAAATTGCATGGTCAAATGACCCGGAAAATATTTTGTATTAATCAATTATGCTAATTTATGCATAAATTTACACATTGCTCTAATTCATTAAATAAAGCTCCAAAGCTGCTATTTTTTTATTTTTAAACTCTTGGTAAGATTCTGATGAAAAGGATTTTTTTTTTTTTTTAATCCGCATCAAATTTCATTTCTTATGTATTTCATTGTTTTTTGTTGTTTTTTTTTCTTATGTATTTCTTTGTTTTTCGACTTTTTGTTTTCTATTGTTTTTTCGATGAGAATTGTCGGCGACGTTATCACGAAAACAAAAAAAAAAAAAAAAATAATTGATTTGAAGCAGTTGAAGTAAAAATAATCATACATTTATGAATATTGACTTGTAATACATTCGTATTGGATTTGTACACGAAAGCACATTTTGAGCAATTTCCGGTCTGACGAGCATGTACAAAATGTTGCGTAACTTTAGAATCGCATACCCAGACGTCGCAAATTTGGTCTTAAAAGTTGCGCGAGACTTAAATGAAAAAAGTCATGAAACCGTGTGTCGATAGCTTTATGCGTTATGCTGCAGTCACACAGACACTTACGTATAGATACGTTTGTGTTGTTTTAATCTTATTTGTCTAAGTGTCTGTGTGACTGTAGCATTATTGAGATCTTGCGCTAAACGTCGAGGGTGACGGAATCCACCCCCCCCCGGCCTTTTAGGGTTAATGCCTGCCATCATACAAAAAAAATATCCGTTTGGGATTGGACAGGTGTCAGAAAGACCTACAAACATCCGATTACCGGGGAAATAATAAATATAAGGAAACTGTATCATATTAGGTACCATACAGCTAAAAGGATAGCAATTTTTATTACTCATAAAAAACACCAGATGCAAGGTTGCAATACTGATTTATAATCCGATGCTCTGCTGGATGTTTGTATGATTTATGAGATAAAGACAAGTTTGATTTTATTTATATGGTCACATCAATTTCAGAGATGAGTGATGTCATTTCTTTTTCTTAACGCAGAACAGTGGAGAAGGGGGAAAAGCATTCATTCAAACAGTGTAAAGAAATGTGTCAATTAACAGGGACTCATGAAAACCAACTTTTTTTCGTAAAATGAGCTACCCTGGTAAAATTTAACTAACTTAATAAATAATTTCCAAGTCACATACATATATACCGAGTGAGTCAGAAAAAAATAGACAACTAGAAAAAATTTCAATAAAAAGAAGACCAATTCATAAACCCCAGATTATTATACATATTCCAAAAGAGTAATTCTTCCCCCATCTTTTGTTACCAATTTTGGGTGTTATATCTTTACGCTTGAATGAACACGGCGCATTGTTTGCGAACATGTAAATTTCGAAATGTGCAAAAGTGGGAGTAAAATGAAAACAACAAAAATCTATTTAAAAAAAAGCAACCCCATCCTGATTATAATAGCATAACTTTTTATCAGAAATGTCTTGCGCTTTATAACTTGCAGGGGTGTTTTACAAATATTCACTACATGTTGTGTGAAAATGAGACTGATCTGTAGAGTCAGGCATGAGTGAGCACACATCAAAGACAAAAGAATTACTTTTCAAAAGTATTAAAAGGCCTTTTCATAGGTCTGTCTGTGACAATTTACTCTTTGATGTGTTCTCATTCGTGGATTACTTGACGAATCAATCTCATTTTTACACAGAATCTAGTCGATAACGGTAACAACACCCTTGCAAAGTTATTTGGCTCAAACATATTCCTTAAAAAAGTTGTGCTATTTTATTCAGGAAAGAGTTGCTTTTTTGTCCGCTTTTGTAGTTTCAATCTTATCCCCACACTTGCACAATTCGAAATTGACATGTTCGCAAACAATGCGTCGCGTTCATCCAAGCCTAAATAAACCCCTCCCCAAAAGTTTCGCAAATGGACTTTGGGCCATGATAACTTTTCAGGTACGCTTTAGTTATTCCTGATATTCATACCATGTGAAATATAATTTATTCCGTTTTGTAGTGATAAGTGAAACATGTACATATGATCCTGTCATTGCCCTCCTCTCTCTCTCTCTCCTCTCTCTCTCTCTCACACACACACACAACACACACACACACACACCCCTCTCTCTCTCTCTCTCTCTTTCTCACTTCTTTTCCTCGATCTCTCTCTCTCTTCTCTCTCACACACACACACACATACACTCTCTCTCTTTCTCACACACTCTTCTCACACACACACCAACACACACAGACACACACACACACACCACACACACACACACGCACACACCACACACACACCACACACACACACACTCTTCTGATCTCTCTCTGCTGTCTCTCTCTCTCTTTCTCACTACTATCTCTCCCTCTATCTCTCTCTCTCTCTCTCTCTCTCTCTGCATCCGTCTATCGAATTTGATTTAGAATATAAACAAATAACACATCATACACATGCCCATTTCATAGATACTTTGCAATATTTCAAGTAATATAATTTATTTCATATTACAATACATGCAGAAAAAAAGTTCTCTTTAATGCCGTTACATATAACGACTAAGATATGATGAAACATTAACAATGTTCCTCAATTTGATATAAGATATTTATCAGCAATAATCTGTGTATGAATAAACAGGTGTGCAGAAATATAAATAATTACTCTCGAGTAATTTTTTTTTTTAATTTTTTTTTTTTACAATTTTGATTATATTCATGGACTGGTCTTGCTTTCTGTCGTTTGAGTATTTATATATATATATAATTACATATTTCGGAATATCAAGGCCTATAGAAGACCGAGAGCTTGTCTGGCCCACAGAATCTTGAAAAAGAATAAGCTACTCGAATTTCAACTATCAAGGATATCATGTGAGAAAAAAAATATCAAGTTTATCACGGTTTTTTCATTGCACTAAAAAAAAGTATTGAATATGACCCCCCCCCCCCCTTTTACTCAAATGTAATTATATATCTTTTTAGGTGGGACCGAGTAACTTGAATAGAGCAATCTTGCGTATATAGAGGGTCCAATGATGGACGTCCTTCTTGACGAGGTCGGCGTCGAAGTCGTCGAAACACCGAGAAGACTCGGCAACGAACGTACCGATCCTTGTAATGACGTCACTTTTTGTACTATTTGAGGCGAAGGCGGTGGCCTCTCAGAAAAGTTTGATGAACTTGGTGAGGGTGAAACGCGAAGTGGAGATCGATCAAGTTGTTGGGATCTACGAGATGAAGACGGAGGATGTTTGGAGAAAGATGATCGTGGACTCGGACGCACGGATTCGTATAATGATACCATCCTACGCACAATGGAAGGTGATGGCGGGGGCATAAAGGTATTTAATGTCGGACTTTCTGATGTCGTAACAGATCTACGCTGCGCTGGTCGATCTAGTGGTTGCGTGAGTGGAGAAGGTTGTGGAGTCTTATTTAGAGAAGCCAAGTCAGATTCTATTATCTGATAATGGTCTACGGGTTCGTGAATATCAGGAGACTGCAGTAGATTGGGTGATTGCGGTTCGGCTGTTTCCGGAGGTGCCTCGGGTTCGGCTGCTTCCGGAGGTGCCTGAGGTTCGGTTATTTCCGGAGGTGACTGAGGATCAGCAGTTTTCGGAGATGAAGGTACAATGATTGAAAGGGACGTCTCTGTCGATGGCCGATGAGGAATAGGAGATGCTTCAGTATTCTGATTCAAGAAAAGGGGACCGGGTGACGAAG
Source organism: Paracentrotus lividus (assembly GCA_940671915.1). Classification (NCBI taxonomy): domain Eukaryota; kingdom Metazoa; phylum Echinodermata; class Echinoidea; order Camarodonta; family Echinidae; genus Paracentrotus; species Paracentrotus lividus. The sequence goes on from CALNVZ010000174.1 coordinate 12,208,652, forward strand.
AGTAAAAACCAAAAGATGAAGATCAGAAATCAGGACGAAGAATAAGAACGATACAGGCAGAAACAAAATCAGAAAACAAAAGCTTATTGTGATTAAATCTCAAGTACAGGCAAATGATAAATCTGCAAATTTTCTATAAATGGAGAAACTAAATTTTTTTAAAAGTTATCATAAGGTTATCTTATCTCATTATACAAAAAATGTAAAAATTGTACAAAGGTGATGTAATCATCGCGTTATTTAAAATTTATGCTAACTCTGTTTATTCATGATTTAATTATGTTTAAACCTCGTAGGTGGTCTAGGCCTACTCGCGGTTTTTTTAGATACTATATTGACAGTTACAGATATTGATTTTACAAGCAGGAAATCCTCGACTACCTTTTGCTATTTCTAGGTTCCATTTTCCGATTTGTGATGTACTGTATTATTTTTTAAATTCTTGGTAATAAATTCATAGTCCTAAAATGTACAATAAAGTTCATTGGACCTAAATGAATAATACTCCACAAAAGTTCATACTCATAACATCTTTTGGGCAGTGAAATTTTTTAGCATACCTTGATTCTGTAAACCTGCGTCATTTCTGAGGCATATCCATCATTATCGATTCCATTTAAGTGGCCAGTAGATGGCGCTAGTCTCTGGTTTACTTGATCGGAGCTGTACTTTTTCTTCAAATTGTTACGTTTGGAGACCTGTGTTGTTTCGATCAACAGAAAAAAAAATTATATGCATAGTATTAAACATGAAGATCGTCATGATCATGTACAGTTTTAGACTGAGCTTGCAAATTTGAAGATATGAAGATACTTCTGCTTTTTGTGCATTTTATCTACAATTAAAGGCCCCTGAAACTCGGAGATCGTGGGGAATGCGCGTTTTTCCTGAGCTCCATTGACTCGTACACAATTGACATCAGTGAGGCTTACGCATGGGTCGGAGTCGGACTACTGGAGATTAACATTCGGACAGCACGAACATGACGAAGTTGACCGAATTCAGTCATTATACCCTCATTCCACTGACAATCGGACTCTCATCTCGAGCTCACCTGATCCCCAAAATGGCAATTTTGATGAGTTCCGATGAAATCTCACCCGAGGAGCCTGTTTTAGTGACCTTGATTTTTTTTATTACCCGCATGAAATCGGATGAAAGACTGGTATCTGCCCGACATCTGTCCGCCGTTTTTATCGGCTTGTCCAATCCATGAATTTGCTTTCGGAGGGTAATTTGGGGGCTATCTGACTCTAAACTGGCACTTCCAACATCTATCTGATACCGACCAAACTCTAATCTAATTAATCAGTCACTACTCGGAGACGTGTTGGACGCGATCCAAAGAGGCAAAATAGTCCGGTGAGGGAACTAAGCTCAGGCCTTAGTTCGCTATCGGACTGACCGGACACCATTTCCGTTTTCCGATGAACCATCGAGTCAATATTGGATATGTGTCAGTCAGTCCGATGTGTCTAATGATTCTATTGTTTCAGCTGTCCGAACGTCTCTCGCCGACATCTGATTAAAATCGGGTGATCAGGTACTCATCTTATTGCAATTTAGCGGTTTTTTTTTAAATCAAGTTTGCGAAAAGAAGTGTCGTTTTCAACCCGACTGAGTGGAAATGTTGGTAGTATCGGGTCAATGTACGATCGAACTCCGAGTAGTGAATGATTAATTTGATGTAGAGTTGGGCCCGTATCAGATTGATTGATTGATCTTGATTGATATCTTTATTAATACACGGTTATAAAAAGCCAAACAGTTACAGGACTGGTTTCCATTAGGGCCGTGATAAAAATACAAAAACTTCAAAAGGTTCAACATGAAATACAAACATAACGAAGAACAAAATATATATATATATATATATAATATATATTATATATATATATATATATATAATATATATATATAACTCAAAATATAAACAGCAATGCAACAATAATACAACAATATGAATAATGCAATAATACTGAATTAACATATAAATATACTTAAAGAGAACATTTTGTGAAACAATATTTAGTACCACGAATACAATAGTTTGGGCATAAAATTGAATATTAGAAATTCTGGACAATCGTGTATGTATGAGGACCTTACTGTTATATAATATACAAAAAATCAAGATGATGAGACTTGATGTTTGGAAGTGCCAGTTTAGAGTCAGATAGCCCGCTCAATTACCCTCCGAATGCAAATGCATGGATTGGACAAGCCGATGAAACGCGCGGACAGATATCGACAGATATCCAGTTTTCATAAGCCGATTTGATGCGTCGAATATAAGAAAAGTCAAGCCAATAAAACAGGTCCTCGGTGTAGATTTTCATCTGGAACTACATCATAAATTTAGATCATTTATTGGCGGTGAATCAGATGAGCCGCAGATTGAGAGTCGATTGGTCATGGAATGGGGTATCAGTCAATAGCTGCAACGAAAAATAAATGAAATGCCGGCGCCTCCCAATTTATATCTTAAAAAAAGAAAAAAAAGTCGCCCGCTTTCTTTTTTTTTCATTTTTAATATCGTTTGAGAACTTATGAAAAGCCGAGAAAAAAATTGTGCCCCCCAAAAAAAAAACAAACAACAAACATAAACAACAAAAAAAAAAAAAAACTGCAGCCCAATTTATATTTATTATTATTTTTTTTCTTCTGGGAATCTGGAGGGAAACCCCCCCCCAAAAAAAAAAATCTCTCTCAGCCCCTACAAAAAATGTCTGGTCCCCCCCACAAAAAAAAAAACATTGATATCTGGAATCTGGAGGGAAAAAACTTGGCCCCCCCCAAAAAAAAAAAAAAAATTGAGGCCCCCCCCCGAAAAAAAAATCTGCACCTCCAGGATCCTTCAGGGATTTCCCCTCTTATCAATGCACCCCATAACCTTGGACCCACTTCCATATACAAAGTTCATTGATCTCGCCCAATATTTTGGCAGAGGGGACACTATTAAAAATATTGTGTCCGTTCAACGAACTTTTGTAAGTGGGTCCAGTGTTATGTAGTGCATCAACAAAATAACACTTGTATTTGGCCTCTAGAATCCTCTGTATGGATAATAATTAAACATTATTGTTCAAAACCGAAAATTCGAGATTTGATACCCTTAAACAAGAGCTGTTTAGAGACATAGATAAACGTGAATTAAACAGGGGTTGTTTAAAACAGCCGAGGCAAAAGTCACGTGATAGTCATGAGCCAATGAGCAAAGCAACTGTTAATTTTATGATTTAAAAAAAAGATCACAGGATAAAGTATAGCCCTCACACCCACAAATCGACCTCGTTTACTTGATCACCGAAGGTATAAAAATAAAGAGCTCGTACGTGTGTTTATAGTCTGATGCTGTGCGTGTACGTCAACATAATCAGGCAGCATTATGATTTGGGAATGCAACATGGCTACATGTTTTCAATTCAGGGCTCTCTTTTACATTTTTCGGATTATTTTCCTGATGAGCCAGTGTGAGTATATTTGATTTTCATTTCATGTGACACATGTCGTCTGGTAACCGATTTCTTATTTTTTTTTTTTTTTTTTTTTTTTTTTTTTTTGTTGTTGTTGTTGTTGTTGTTTTTTTTTATTTGATTATTCTTCAAGTTGTTACTTTTTAAGATTTGTTGTTTTGACGAACAGAAAAGAAAATGTGCATGTTATTTAACATGAAGATCGTCATGATCATGTACAGCTTTAGATTGAGCTTGCAACCTTGAAGATATGAAGATACTTCTGCCTTTTGTGCATATTATCTATAATTCAACTTTTCTTCCTTTTCCCCAAAAGTATTAGAGATTCTTCATTTATCACTCTGGGTTCTTTGTCTTTAAGGAAAGTTTATGCAAATATCGGATCACTAATAATACGACCATACTTATTCTCATTTTACCTAATGATCATATGTTTGCTCACCATCCCTACTATAACAGGAAAGAGCAACGCATAGATGAGCAAGTCATGTTTGAAATTAAATTGTTAAGATTAGATTGCGCAAATTAGAGCATGGGAACAGCTTATGATTGAGAGATTTGGCGAATGAAACCAAACAAGGTATACTGTCCAAAGTTGTGGGTATTCCTATGAATACCAAAGTTGAAATTCAAGGCGATTGCGAACCCCGGCCCTTCTCTGTATAAAATCAAAATTGTTCCATACCGCAGTGACGTCACAGCGATCTTCCGATTTTAAATAATTTGACCTTTATTCCTAATCAATGGCTCGCATTGGAACAAAATTTCGATTACATTGTTCTTTTACAATTTTTACCTCTCATGTTTCAAATGTCGCATTAATAATGGAAAATACCATTTGTTTAAAAAATCGCATCGCAACTCGCATCGTGTGAGCCCGCCTTTAAGGATCCTTTGGCATTATTATAGGTTTTCCCGGCCCATTTCATTGTTTTGTCAATCAAATGCATATTAGAGGCATTCATTTTCGGAAAAAAACGCTGCTGCATCGAAATGTTGCCAGTCAAAATCGTATTTAATCATTAAAATTAACGATTGTTGTGATCGATTTCGTATTTGCGCATTCTACTTCACATAATAAGCATATACATTCGGCAATAACTATTCAAATTCGTCTTCATCCTGTCGACATTTCATTCCGTATACTAAAATTTGCACTACTTGGAATGCACAAATAATGAAATTAAATGCCTATATCCGAATTTGAACTTTGCAACCATTACTTTGTGTGCCTAAAAACGAATCTGAGAGCATGAACACAAAATTGTTTGACTTAGTCAGTCTGTCGCATCAAACACACGAATTTGAATACACATTGAATAAAGACGGATGATAAATGTATGAAATTGGCCGGGAAAACCTATATCATAACGTTAACATATGATTACAGGCATCAGCTCATCAGACTCTTTGGAACTAAAGAGCGACGTTTGCGAACCAGTTGTTTACGACGGGAAAGAAGTTCTACAAACTACGAAATACAGCGTGGATACCGAACGATCCTTTGGTAGACCTGGAGATCCGAAGTCTAAACCCATTCAGCGGAGGCATTGTGAAAACGGTGAACTAATTTTGCTTTAATAATCATCATTTCGAGATGATGTCCACTAAGATTATTCTGTAATGTGTTTACAATATGTTATTTTTAAACCAATAAGAAAGTCTTAACAGAGAGGCCAAGTGGGCGAGTAATTGCTGGTAAAAAAAAAAAAAAGAAAAAAAAATAAAGAAAAAACGAGAGCACGGACCAGATGCAGAAATTAAATTTCCCGATTCTCTCCATTTATTCAGCATTCAATCCCATATTCTTGAAAAGAATATCCTGGGCCCGTATTCCATAAACATACTTAGCAATTTGTTTCTTTAAATCTGAAGTATTTTCTAAGATTTCGTCCAGGAAAATAATTCTTAGCCTTTATACAAAAACACGTTAAGCACTTTGTCTGAGGTCAGAAACGCATCAGCAAAATTCTGATCTTAACTAATATCGTCAATTTTTCATTTTGTGGTCTCAAATGAAGCTTGCCCATATAATCAACATTGAAGTTAAGCATCTATGTAGTGAGGCTTAAAGTTAGCATAAATTCTCTTTCTTTTAATGTGGCGATTTGATGGCGCAATCCCATTTAAGACATTTGAGTTTAGCAAAATCTAAAAGAATGTATGCCTTGCAACTCGCAAAAATAGGCTTGAAACAGACTTCTTAGTAAGCGCATATTTATGGAATATTGTTATTTTAAAGATAAGTAAAAATCTTATTTCATGCTTTATGGGGAATAAAACGGGCCCTGGCCTACACTGGTAAACTGCGTTAGGCTCACTGTAAAATAAAAAAAAAAAAAAAAAAAAAAAAAAACGGAAAAAATACAGCAAAGGTGATGTTCAGCAGAGTCGCCATACAAAATGTATTAAAAAAACAGTTATGTTGTAAATTTCCTCCTCTAAGAATTTATGAAAGCGAAGGGAAAAAAATTATTAGAGTTCTAAATCTATACCGTATTTGGTTAAAATAAAAACGGAACAAATGTGGTTAACTTCTGATGTATTTTTGTATTTCTCATTAATTATTGCAGATAATTACAACACGTGTTTAAAATTACATTTTTTTTATGGCGACCCTGCTATAGCAGAATTTGCTGTAAATACAAATATTTTACAGTGTAGCTCAACCGTTTTCACATGATTTTGGTTCCCAAACCATTTTGGTCCTATCAGTAATTAGCATGATTAGGGCTTTACAGTCTGTATAAATAAAATTCTACAAGTGAGAAACATTTTTTTATAGTATGAAGATTAATCACAACCTGCTATGTTTAGTATTCATAAAGCAGGAAATCATCTTTCTTCTCAATTTTTTTTTTTATCTCATTTTGTGCTTGTAATTTATTAGATATGACTAGTTTTCTACAATTAAAAAAGAACATCAATTTGCGCACGATTCCCGGGCGCGGTGTTAGATTTAACACGTGTGATATAAATTTTAACATCCCATTTTTGCAGTGCAAGTGTATTTAAACAATAAAAAAAATATAATTTGGCTTTCATTTAATACCACATATATAATGTTAAAATTTCATACTTATTTTTCCCGTATTGTACCATTTTTTAAATACAAGTCTGTACAGTGTACGAATTATTTACTATCCTGACTATATAATGTTTGAATAAATTGGATATTGACACCGAAAGGTATACAGAAATGAGTAATGCACGTTCACTACAGAGCCGAGATCTAGTACGAGTCCTTGCGACTTCCGCGAAGTTCCAACTCGCGAACTCGCCTAAATGACAATTTTTTTTGCTTGTAAATATTCCAATGCGAGTTCAATACGAGTTTGAACAGAAGTTCAGTGCGAGTATCGCAAAGAGAACAACGAGTATTAGCGAGTTTGTTCTCGAGTTATTGCGATCTTGTCCGATGGAAAGAGAGTGTATGCGAGTAAAGCCGAGTAAATGCAGGCGCGTATCCAGGAATTTCGCAAACCCGGGGGCCCGACATGATTTGCGCCCCCTGTGTACTTTCAAAAATATGGGGGCGCCCCCCCCCCCCCAGCCAGGCAAACATAGACCCTACAGCTTAAATGTATGTTGAAGGATTTGAATAATAATTTAATTGACGGGTGTTTTTTTTTCTTTTCTTTCTTCTTTTTTTTTTTTTTTTTTCTTTTTTTAATTCTTGCCAATTAAGTTCATTGAACAGTGAAAAGAATTTCTAGTTATAATGAGGTAACGTCATAGATGAAAATACGAATAATTCTAAATACGAGCGCGAAGCGCGATCAGATTTTTTCCCCTCTTAACTTTACGATCAGAAAGAAAGATTCTAAGCAATTAGGGGTATTCAATTTTGTTTAGCTCTTCATCAGAAATATCATATGAACGGCAGCTAGTAAATTTGTCCATCAAAACGATTTTGAAAAGCAAGCCATATAAAAATCATGTGAAATTGTCAATGTGAAATTTGTCCATCAAGTAATGTGAAGTCAAACAAATGTATATTGATGTTTTGTTGTTCAGAATCCTCATAATCTGGTTACAAGAAAGAAGAAAAAAATAGGCGAGAGTGAATCGCAGCCGAAATTTGATGTATCGAAATGATCTCTGAAACGTGGCATTTAATGCATTCCTCAGGAACACAATGTATACTCTTGGAAAAGATGGCCGACGGCAAAGCGCGAGCGAAAAATTGCTCTTTGTAATAGAGACCTGAAGTTTAAGGATGGCCTCCAAATTTAAAGACCGTAAGTGGCCCAGTAATTTTTACATGATTGAAGGAAAGAAAGATGAATATCTATCCTATCTACTGGCTGCTTATCTATTCTCTGCTTCCCTCTAATAAGTTTTGAGAAAAATTTGGCGCCCCCATAAAGTTTCAGCTCAATATGGAGCCACTAATCATTTGGCGTCCCCTAAATGTGGCTTAAATTTGGCCATACATGTACGATTTAGGTGTTTGATGCCCCTGGGAATAATGCCAGAATAAATATAAAGGTACTCAAATAAAAATTTAAATGTCTTGAATGATTAGTAATCCTATAATGTAAATTTATGGTCAGGGAAACAAAACACAGGCGAGAGCGGAATTTGATGTCTTTGAAGAGTAAAAATGGCTATTGCATGCGTTCCTCAGAACACAATGTAATGAGCAAAATTTTGCTAATGTATGGCCTATATACAACCAAGGAAGGAATTAAAGATTTTAGAGACCATATTTCAAATACCAAGTTGTTGCCCTAGTTTCAGGTAAATTCGGCCCCTTCTTAAGTCAAAAAGTTGGAGCCCCTAAGTTTTAAGATAAATTTGGCATCCCTAAGTAATCTAGGTCCATTTGACGCCCCTACGTTTAAGGCTCAATTTGAGCGGCCCCCTAAGATTTAGGTCAATTTGAAATGTCAAAAACTGAATGTAACGTGAAATCAATAAATTGAAATGTTTTGAATGGTTAAGAATCCATAATGTAAACTTTGGTAAGAGGGAAAAACACAGGCAGGGTGAAGCAAGAACGGAAAGTTTTGATGTATTTCAAATGATTGGAAAACAGGAAAATTTCATGCGTTCCCTTAGAACACAATGTAATAATTCATTGGGAGAGAATTATGCGAGCGCGAAGCGCAGAGCGAAAATTTTGCTAATGTATATAACAGACCCGGATGCAGAATTTTGAAATTTCGTCTATCTACTAAAAACATATTTTTAAACCTTATTTGTTACCCCTTAGTTTCAGGTAAGATTCGGCGCGCCCTTAGTTTCAGATCAATTTGGCGCCCAAAAGTGTAAAAGCTCATTGAAACGCCCCTAATTTTAAAATCGATTTGACGACGCCTTAACTTCAATTCAAAGTGCCCCAATATGTTCAGTCATCTTGGCGCCCGTACGTGAAGCCTCAATTTGCGCCGCTAATATGTTGAACATAAATTTTGGAATGCAAAAAAACAAAATGAAATAATATAATAATTTTAAAGTAATAATAATAAAAAAGTAACGTGAAAAAATAAATTTAATGTTTTGACGTTAGAAATCCCATAATGTAAATTCCTGGTAAAGAAGAGGAAAAACATAGGCCGTGTGCGAATAGGAAACGGAAATTTTGATCCTTTCGAATAATAGAACAGGGACATTTTACGCGTTCCTCGACACAATGAATAAATCAATGGGGAAAAGATGATCGAGCGCAACGCGAGCGAAAATTGCTATGTATAATAGTCTAGGAGCCGCACAAATTTTTTCTCCATTTTCCCTATAAAAGGTTTGGACCCCTGAAAGTGATGTAGTTCAGTACAACGGAATCGAGGAAATCGATGCAGCTGCTGCGAAGTGGGGATCGGCCCCAGAACCCACTCAAAAACCCGTTTTGGGAACATTTATTTAGCCCCATCTTCCCCATGGACCAATTTTGTCAGTTGGGAAGTAGTATGAATGTACATTGCAAAATATATTAGCTGACAAAAAATATGGGGGAAGTGCAGAACTAAAGTTCAAGACCCCCTCCCCATACTGCGCCATGCGTCGGGTCAGTAAGCCGCACGGATATAACGGTGTGCAAATGATTCTCTGTATACATGGTATACAAACACATAGCAATCCTCTGTTCTCTGCTGAGATGTCAATATATTAGACTATGTAAGTTTAGATATAGTGACTTTTGCCCGTCAATAGGTTGATCTCTAATTTATTTATTTATTTTAATAGAAGTTTTTCGAATAAACAGAGGTCCTTGAGAAGTGGGTAATAAATGTAATAGACTGTGCAACTCCACTTGTTTTATATTTTATTTTTTTATTAACATACAAAATCTTTTCGAGGCAAAGAAGGTTCGATACACATTTAATTCTATAAGATGGATAAATCTAGGCCTAGGCTAACTTGCAGATCAACGACATTCCTAGACCCCCCCCCCAATCGCCTGCCACCCTTTGCCTTACATCATTCTTCAAGAAATAATAAGTTCGTAATACCAACAATAATTATTTCGTAATATAATACATTTAGCTCCAAAACAAGGCTCTGCCGCAATGTGTTAATCAAATTTATTTATAATGCTAATGTTCTTGCATTTACTCGCGTGCAGCTCGGCACTGTGTTAATACAGATAACTACGGATCCGGTTAGGAAATCAGGGAGGGCCACTGACTCTGGTTAGTATACAGATCAGGGGGAGGGGCGCAGTCAGAAATATGAATATAGGGGCGTAATAAGTTGATATATAATCAGAAATGAGTGGTTTCAATAAAGATATTATTGTGCCTGTGCTGGATCCGTCACTGCAATGTTTCACTGTGTTGTATTATGTTATGCACACCTCGGCTTATTTCTTATTTGATATATTTTGAATCAAACAACAGGGACAAACCAGGATTGAAGTAAGCCCCTACATAATTAATTAGAGGGGTTATCGTGTTTCATCACTTGTGTTATTATCAAGTATCTGTTATAATTATACAAGAATTCATGTCATGTTAAATGTAAACTTTAGTAGTACATTTTTAAATTTTTTTGGCATCCAACTTCCAATTTTTGATACTCATTAGTGCAACTGTCTACAATTATGAAGATAGTTTTCAAAAGGTGAAAAAGTGATATCAAATTTATCAATGGAAGCAGTTAACTTTTTTTTAAATCTATAATCAGGGGAAAGAATGCAATATCCATAGGCCACATTGACCATGATAATTTTTCATTTATTAATTTTTTTTCCTACAAATACAGTCATCTAGATTCCATTATTTACAAAGAGGAGAAAAAGTAATAAAGTGTATCAGGATTCCAGACTTTGAATTTCATGTTTCATATTATCTAAGTCGTTTGAAACAGAAGCACTGAGTGTATGAAGTCCTACCGTACGAAGATGTGAATAAGGAAAATCACGACAAAAGTGAGAGAAAGTCGGACATGGAAAGAGAAAGGGGTTTGTAAGAGGGAAAGGAAATACAGTAAAGAGTAATAATGATCTTTAAAAAAAAAATTCATTGTCATCTGATAATATAATAAGCACTCAGAATGTCCACAAAACTCCCATTTGGTTGCCTCCCCGTCCTCCACTCCTACACTGCTTTCCAAGAAAAGTGACTCGTGAATAATAAAATGGCATATCCAAAAATATAATGAAATTAGTAATTTTGGAACTAATCAAGATTATTCCATTTTCTTCATTACATCATTATTACATGCATAAAATTATATATTATATATATATAGCTGTATCCACATATTCCTGGCATCGGGAGTTTTATAATTCCAGAACATTCATTGCATTGCAAAATTAATTGTATTTATTCAAAATTAATTAACTTTCCTAAATATTTCAATCGGCTGATGATTTAAGACCTCATTAATCGGATTTCCCCCTTAAAATAAACAAATAGATATAATAAAAAAGGGATCAAATCCCAAATAATAGCAAGTCATCAATAATCTAGCATAACAAATAAGTATGAAAATGAATTATAAAACAAACAAATAAACAGAGGTAATTACCCATGTTTTATATACAAGAGATACATGCACAATATACCGAGCACAATCGCTCCCGACGCTGCGGCAGTATGGGAGGGGGTCTTTGAAAGGTCAGTTCTGCACTCCCCCCACTATTTTTGTCAGCTAATATATTTTTGCAATGTCAATTCTACAATACTTCCACTGCAAAATTTGGTCCATGGGGAAGATGGGGTTAAATAATGCCCAAAACGGGTTTTTTTTTTAGTGGGTCTGGGGGCCGAGTCCCACTGTCGCAGCAGCTGACAATCGATTTCCTCGTCCTTTGTCGGAACTACATCACTTCAGGGTCAAACCTTTAGGAAAATGGGTACATAAATTTGTAGCTGCTCCAAAGATAAATATGACAAACCAGGAGGCATGGAATTTAAAATTTTGCTATTTCTAGATAGAGACACATTTTATAGACCCTTCTGTTTTTTTTTTTTTGCGTTTGGGGGCCCCTAGTTTCACGGTAAATTCGGCACCCCCCTAATTTTAGGTATAGTTAGAGCCCACTAGTTAAGATAAATTTGGCACCCTATAGTCTCAGGTCAACGGCGCCCCTTTGATCTCAATCTGGCGTCCTTAATTTAAAAATCGATTTGGGCACCCCCCTTAACTCAAGGTTAAATCACGCCCTTAAGTCTCAGCAATCAGCCGCCCCTAGTCGATCATTTTGCGCCCTACATTTGATCTAAAATGGCGCCCTTTACTTTAGAACATTTGGCGCCCCTTAAGATTTAGTTCACGATTGGCGCCCGCCAAATCAAGGCGATTTGCGCCCCTAGTAGTCAATTTGGCGCCCCTAAGATTTACTGGGATTTTGCGCCCACTAAATTTAAGGTCGATGGCCCCCTAAGTTTAAGTCATTTCACCCCTTATTAACTGTCGATTTGGCGCCCCCTAAATTAAAGGTCGATTGCGCCCCTAAGTTAAGGTCAATTTGCGCCCCATTAGATTGCATGGGCGCCCCTAAATTTAAGGGATTTGGCGCCCCCTATTTAGGTCGATTGGCGCCCCCCATTTTTAGGCGCCCCCTCCCCCTCCCTTTTTCCCTTACCCTCTCTAATCCTCTCTTTTCTCTTTCCTTATTTTTTTTCCTTCCTCTTTTCCCTTTTTCCCTTCTCTTTCCCCCTTTTTCCCTTTCTCTTTTTCCCTCTGTTTTCTTCTTCTTTTTTTCCCTTCCTTCTCCCTTGTCTCCTCTTTCGGCGCCCCCTTGGCGCCCCTGGGGCCCGGGGCCCGTAACCCCCCCCCCCAGTAAACGCGCATGTGTACGCGATTTGGTTTTCGCGCCAAACTGAACCACGTGATAAACCCCATTATTCGTACTCGCTAATAACCTCGCCATAGACTCGGTGAGCTTGTGGCAGAGCTCCAGTTGCTCGCAGCAGACTCTCAGTTGCTCGCACTAGAACGCGGTACTCGTGTATTGAAATTTAATGCAAATTATCGATTGTCGCGAGTAAGAGTCTTTACGATCCTTCACGAGTTGTGCGAGTCTACTACGATGTCCCGAGTTTTTACCGATCATTCAAGAGTTCCAGAGCTTGACTGATTTTTTGAAATTTAAAACATTGCGCGAGCTTCACGCGACTTGTGGCCGAAGTTGCAAAGAGTCATGAGAAGTTGTAAAGAGTTGTGCCGAGCTGCGGCGGTTATGGAGAGTTATCAAAGAGTTGAAGCGCGAGTTCTCACGCGATCCCCTCAAAAAATCACTCGCCACAACTCGGCGCAAACTCGTACTCCCCCCTTTCAGCCTCGTTCTGTGTGAACGTAGCATAACCTCTGGTCAATTGTTCATCTTAGTTTCACGTCAAACTAGGAAAACTTGTTACCCGACAAGACCACCATCAGGGCTAAAACTGAATTCGATTCATATCTCCATATTTAAGTCTCCCCGATGAAGTATTTCTCGTGAAATTGGTTTAATGACGGAAATTTAAGAGAGCCTTACTATTATACCATGAACCGTATATTCCGTGACTTTTGCAGAAATTGGTTACTTCTGTCACGAATTTGCTTTCTGAGTTTTTTTGTTTTTTGTTTATCACCGCTTTCACGCTTTTGGAGATATAGAGTGTTTCCTTCAAAGTTTCCTGGGCAACCTCAACGACTGCGCTGACATCCAGACAAGAGGGAAAACATTAGTGGGTATCTATGGCATCTATCCTGGAGAATAGGTAACCCTTCAATGTCTTCTGGCGACATGGAAACCCGATGGTGAGCGGGTGGACGTGAGTATTTGTGGTGCTCGGAGAGGGGTGTCGAACCTATGAATTTCCCAAAAGCGTACGTCATTGGACTCGATTTATAGAGGGGTCCCGTAGAAACATGTTTAAATTTGACTCATAGCAATGCACAGCTAGACTCACCAGTTAGATAAAAATATTTAATAGTTCCACAAACAAAAGTGAGCTAGTAATGGGATTCTCCAAAGGCACTACGGCTCGTTCCTGAAATTTTATTCGGGCTAAAGGAGGACTTTTGTGATTTTGTTAATTATACTTAATAAACCACTGTCTGAAATCTAAGCAATAAGTACACAAAAGTACGTTTGTCCCGAGGTCAAAATGACGTTGTTTTTTTGTTTTGTTTTGTTTTTGTTTTTTTTTTGTTTTTTTTCTTCTCTGCTTTTTTTTTCTAACGAAAAGCTTTTGAGCAACTATACTTGGTAACAATATTCCTACACATAAGTGACAAGAACCGGTCGACTTGTCAACAACGGGATGGCGATATACTTTATCTTGTCAAGTCGATTCAATGTCCTATCTTTTCGATTTGGTGCTATGTCGAACCGACTACGAAGTAATGCTACAGTCCACACATACACTTTACGTTTACTTATGTTGGTTGTTTTATATCCTTATTTCATCTTCATCTATAATTCATATGTTTTCTCGTTGTATTGATAATCGAAATTATCGACTATTTCCACTGCTGACAGTGATGGAAGGCATCCGCAGAAGGGGGAATTGTTGGACCGCACGCCAAAACGAACTCAACGTAAAGCGTCTTGTGACTGTAGCTTAATGATCGACAAGGAATCTAAAACCCTATAGGAAAGAATCAATCTATGCCTGTAAATGTAGAAAGAGTAAATAGAGGCGAAATTGAAAGTGAACAGAGTTCAATCGGTTTAAAAAAGAGTGTGGAGGTTCAAAAGTCCATTGTCGGAATCTGATATATTATTATATGATAGAATATATTTCGATACTAAGTTAAAAATGAATTGGCCATTCAAATCAGGAGAGTTGAACACGTATAACATTTTTATAAAATTGTGCTCATGTAGGCCTACGCTAATCGGGCAGAAGCATGATGAAATAAAGAAATAATGATATTGGTTGGCCAAAATGTGTCGTCGTTGAGGAGCCACATAGGAAGGCCTAATTGTCGTGTGATGGTTTATAGAGGCACACTTTTCTCTTTTTTTTTCTCTCTTTTTTTTTTTTTTCTTTTTTTAAAAACTATTATAGGTTTCCACGAAGAAACAGATGGTATCTGTGGATTTCAAATCGCAATGGTGGAATACATGAACGGCTTTTGAAGCGTCTCTTCAGAACACTGGCTCGCAACGAGAAGATTCATCGCCTAACGACCCAGAGGTCTAAACAACTACGGGTCGTCTCGAACATGGATAAAGCAATACTACTACGTCAAATACAATCATTTCCGTGGCGTTAAGCAATGAAGACTGAAAATTACAAGCTTATATATCCGCTGAATATCACTCTGACATAAGTAATTCATATATTTACGAAATCATTCAAAAGAAAATCTAATTTGATGGGGGGGTGGGGGGAAGAAAAAAAGAAATATTTCCATACATCAAAGGACCTTTTTATTTTAATTATTTGGCAAGAAGCTATCATATACCATAAACTTTGAAAGTCCTAGCCTACAATCAGGAGGATGCAGTTTGTCTTTGCAGATGATTACGCTAAACGTAAGTCTGATGCTTCTAAAACAGTGATGTAAAGATGGTAACTCACTTCGCGAGACCTCCCGATACTCCAGGGACGTTCCAATTTTTTTCTGTCTCCGAGACGTCTTAGACGTCTTTCGCGTCTCATGAGCCGTCGCGGGAACTCATGAGACGTCTCCGCGACTAGTATCACCATCTCAAATCGTCTCAAACCCGTCCCAAACTCCTCATGAGCGTCTCATGGCAAGTCAGATATCACTTCACTTGCATGAGACAACTTTAGGACGGTTTGAAGCGGATTTTTAAAACAGTTTTTAAGACAGTCGCAGAACGGCTCGGAGACGTTTCCGAACGGTCTGAGTCGCAGAGACGAACTCCCGCCGTTAGCGTCGCATCACTTTTTGTAACCAATCAGCACAATCAGACCTTATCGTTTAATATTTAGCAATTTAACAACAACTACAATAGCAGCAGCCTCCGCCTATAGATGGAAGGCTTTGGACATTCACCGTGTGAATTAACAGAAATTTCCTCATTTTCGATCATATGCGTATTGATTGTTATTCTTATTAACTTTCCTTTTACTGATTACAAATTTCATTATGTGAAGGCATATGTAATGTGCTTAGGAAACAGAATTTTTCAGGTTTCATCTTGATACAACATGCACGGACAGCGGTTTGGGCCACAGCTCATATTTTTTTTGAAAAGGCCTTTCAAATTTAAATTTGGATGATAAAAAAAAAAGTAAGAAAAGAATGTGCAAAAAAAAAAATTAACCAAACACTGAGCAAATGGTGCCATCAATATGGGTTAAATTTGCCAATTTTAACCAACTCGGAGCCCCTTGAAGGCTGAATTGGGTAATTTGGCTTTTCACCCATCAACAATTACCTAACTAAAATTACCCAATATTAAGTGCGTATCATATCTCATTTTAGAGTATTAGAGAAAGACTCGATCCATTGACCGATGTGTATTTTTTTTTTTCTCTCTCTGTAATCCCATAATAGTTCTGGTGACCGATTCCTACATCACTCTGGTCAACAATTTAGTACCCTGATAGAGACAATGATGATAATGGCTACTCGAACTGTGCTGCCAATACCAAAGGAGGGTGGTGGTTTCATAAATTGTTCTCAATTTTCCTTAACGCACCATACACAACATTTGGAGGACAAAATTGAATTTCAAATCAATTGCTATATGATCTTTATTTAAATATAAAAGCTTAATGCCAACTTTCATTACATTCAAATACCTCCCTCGCTTGCCAATACATTGCAACATTGTGATTGTGACATCGTGTATTTAGTTTCACTGTCTTTATCATGTTGTTATTTCATTTTATGGCCAACTTTTTCTATCCATTTTGTAAATTCTGAAGAGGAACTTCCCTTTTCATTCCCTGACAGCAGTAGATGAACAGACCCCTGCCCATTTCTGAAACAAAGGGGGAACAAAGGGCAAAAAGCCCCGAATGAAATTTGGTAGGGGGGCCTTATCACGAAACATGTATTTATTTCCCGAAAAACTGTTTACAATTCGTTTTACCTTTGCTAATGATGATAAGCCATAAGTAACCAGTACAAAGGCAAATAATAATTTTTTATAAAATTTTGAAATATATATATATATATAATATATATATCACCCATAGAAGAAAAACCTTTTTTCCGTTGTTGCTAAGAGGATGCTCCAAAACCAAAGGTCATAATTATCCAGCCAAAAATAAAAGTGTGATAATGGGTGCTGTAGGAAGCTACATTACCATTTATTATTATTTATAGTAAATCAGCTATGATTTATAATTGGTGAAATAAATGTTGTATGGACTGCTTTACATAAATAAAGGTTCCTCGACAAACGGCCAATATAAATTTGTGCTAACTTTTTGGCCATATTCATATAATCTATACCTTAAAAAGTTTTCGATAAAAAAAAAAAAAGAAATATGAAACATATAATTAATATAAAATAATAAAAAAGCGCGAATCTCCGGCCTATGTGCAATACTTATGACAAGTAAGGTAGACATTTCTTACATATTGAATATGAGCATCGTACAAGTTATTCAAGTATAGGTCTTGGGACTTTAAGGGAATAGTAAACAAATAATACAATGACAATCGAGGATCTGGTTAAAACTATTCGCATCGAAGGAACATCACATAGTACTATTCTCTCGAGGCCATCGGCCGAGAGAGAATAGTAACTATGTGATGTTCCTGAGTGCGAATACGTTTTGAACCTGTTCTGAGAAGAGTCATTGTAATGTTTATATCCCTTCCACTTTTAATTTTTTAAATGAACAAAATATATAGCTACTCTACCTTCTTCTGGATCCAATAAGTACAAGTATTGATGGGATCCATAGTTCGCTGCAAATTTCAAAAAATTATAAAATTGCCACATTCAATCAACAATATCATGGTTTACTCAAAAAATCAACGAAAACTATGATACCAAAATAAACGTGGCAAAAATTCATAACTCCGAATCGCCAAAAAGAAGAAGTGAACTAGGTCAAAAGGGTTTCGAGATACGCGATTTCAAAATTCTATGTCGATCGAACGATCGCGCCATTCTGCTGGAAAAAGTCAACAAAAAGTGTGACCTTAATTCCCGCACGAGCGTTGACAAAGATTTATCAAGAAATTCCATCAGTCTAAGGAAAGGGAATAAACATAAATGTAAGTCAAAATTCATAGAAAAAATGAATTTAATATCATCTCATAATTTATGATATTAATCGAAAAATATGATTCAACCTTGTCAAACCGGAATTTGGCAAGGACACGCAATTTTTTCGAATGTTTGTCAATAATTTCACAAATTCGCATACAAATACCGTGAACGAACTTTGATCTTGGTCGCCTCTTTCTGAGGTGCTATCAGATTTTCACGACATGATTACTTTTTGCGAAGATATTCCGTCCGTGCGATGAATTAAGGTTCTGCCGCGAATTATGGTTACAACCACCATACTTACAAAGCGGCGCCGTTTTTTGTTCGAGCACACGACGAAAAATCTTGCGAGCGCTTGATCGAGGTGATTTTGATCGTCGATCTCAATCACAACTCACACCATCATTTGATGACAAAATTCACGAATATAGATACAGATAACTTAATTTGTTTCTAGAGTATAACGCTGTTCAGTCGAGTTCATGATCACAATTTCCTTGTCATTAACTGCTGAAATCTTCCCGTATTAACATCAATCTGGCAACTAGTGGAGGAGCCATTTTGTCTGTTACAGACAAAATCAGCTGTTGAAACACCTGGTCCAGTGCATGCATCAGCTTCAGCTCGCCGAAAGTTTCCCGTGCATGCGCGCATGCAGTGGAGAATTCAGGTAAAATGCAGCAAGAGTAACCGCCGCGTGAGCCGCAACTCGTGAATAGGGTGGGGGGGGGGGGTCGGAAAAACGTATAGTCCAGTTTTCCCTAGGAAAAAATGTACTATGCGTCGTGAAGAAAAACGAACTATTCTCGAGAAACGTTTTTCTTAAGTTAAAACATTCTTTTTCTCCTTGTGTTACACTCTCAATGCAAACAATCTTAGTAAGGATATAAACATTTTATATGTTGTAGCAGTAGGCATCTATACAAACTGCATAAGTGAGTTAGGCCTACTGATTTTTAAAAAGAATGTTTTGTTATCACTCTTGCAGCCATTGTTCGCAATAAAGTAGTTTCTATGTAACTCCTAAAAATTCCAATGAACTGGATTGCACATCTAATTTTATACTTTGATTTCCATATTGATAAACTCCCTCAAGGCATACCTACTCAGATGCTTACTTCCTCAACAGGGAACTACAATGATGATTCGCCCGGCACCCGAAGCAAGTACCTTAACAATCATCGAAATTAACTGACAATTCAGGCCAAAATCACCAGAAGAATAAGAAAGTTTCTTTTTAAATCTTCTATCTTCTGTCGCTAAAGTACATATTGGTGAAATATTTCGTTTTCTGTCTCCTATCAATTAGTGATGGATTTCTGTGAACTATATCCCTCACTTTCCCGATAACATCACTTACTTTGCAACGTAGCAAAGTAAATATAGGTTTTCCCGGTCAAATTTAATAGTTTTGGTCAGTTAAAATTTCATGATTAGAGAAGTCATTTTCGGTAAAAATAACGGTGAATGCATGGAAATATCATCATTCAAAATCGTATTCAGTCATCCAAAATTAATGATTATGGTGACCGATTTCGTATTTGTGCAATTCATTGTATCACATAATAAGCAAATCTTTTTCGGCAATGTTTATACAAATTCGTTTAATCCTGTCGCCATCTCATTCCGTAATTATTCAAATTCGTTTATAGACACAAGTTCATGATAGAATATTCAATTAAACATGTAAGGTATCTAAAATTGACATTGCCACAAGCGGTATTTCAAAATTGAATGTTAGAACATATAATTAATTTGAAAAGGTCATAATAATCTTGCTTTGTTAATTGAAAACTAAGAAGGATGAACGAACAAAAAACATTGCGATATAAACGATGAAAATAAGATAACATTAGAATCATGATGGTGGAAATGATGTTCAAGAATACAATGCAATGATTCATTAGGATAATGGTGATTATTTATTTTGAGGATCAAATAATTTTGGATAAAAGAGAGATGATGATCACTATAATGATGAAGTAAAAGCACTCTTTATGATAAAGTGGTCAAGATTGCCTATCCTTATAAATGTATACTTGTACATTGTATAAACGGAATTGAATGTTGATCATGGAAATCGATCGCTTGATAACGAAATTGAAAGTGTTTTTAAAGAGCTTTACCTTTGCCTATCACACTAATTTGAAGCATTAATCATGAAAGAGTGCCTATTTCGAATTTAAACTTTGTAAATCAATTAATTTGAGTCCGTAAAATGAACTGAGAGCTATGACACGAATTGTTTTGACTAAGTCAGGTTCTGCGGCACCAAACAAACACGAATTTGAAACACATGTAATGAAAACAGATGTAAATGTATGAAATTGGCCGGGAAAACCATATTATATCCCCTTCGAGAAAATTTAAGTCAGCGTTTAATAAAAAACTTGAAATTGCCTCTCTCAATTTTTCAATCTTTGGAGACAATACTGAATAAGGTCCGAATATGGTCCAAAAACCTGGACAAAGGGGGTAATTTTATTGGCTACCCCCCCAAACCTGTAAAATAGGGGTAATTGGTGCAACTCCATTCCAAAATAGGAGGTAATTTTGACGCGGCTCCCCGATGATAGGGTTATCTCTTCTAAATCTGGAACGAGCATCGTATGGTGACCCCGTGGGTGGGGGGGGGGGGGAAATATGATTCGGATACATGAAATTGGTTATGGATGTCGTGCTTGAATAGCGGTAATAGCAGATCGTTGGGAATCATGAGGAGGAGGAGAACGGATAAGTGGAGAAGATGACGGGACGGAGGGAAAGGAGAATGACGATGATGGTAGGAGGAGGAGAGGACGGTGATGACGTTGCCGATGAGAAGTTGAGAATAGTATTGTGGTGATCATGATGATGAAAATTAGAGGAGGCATCACGAGTTTCAAAAGACAAGATTCAATTTATTCCGGAACAAACATAATATAAACTTCAATATAAAATTAATCCAAAAGTACATTCAAATATGATATAAACAAGCTTTGTTTTAGAATAATCAAGCACATATATTAAAACAATGTCAACAAAGAACTGAACAATAAACAAGCAAAAAGGCATTTGTTGAATATATATTTTAAAAACGGAGGGACTTGCAAAAACAGATGCTTTGTAAGGCGCAAGCCCGTAACTTAGTTTACATAGTAAGCTCCAAGCAACAGAATGAGTAATTAAAATTACATAGAATATACTAGCAAGACAAGAGTAACAAATAATTTGAAAACAAACAAAAACAAAAACAAGTCGAGAAAATAAGGACTATAGCTCAGTCGGGGAAGGAGATAGAGAGAGAGGGTTGAGAAAAGGAGTAAACAAAGAGAAAGAGAGAAGAAATAAGAGAATGAAGATGAGAAATAGAGAATGAGGAGGGAGGCATGATACAGGTGAACCACTGGCATAAGGAAATATATTTGTCGAAGGTTTGTTGCTGGGTATTAATTTTTGACCAAAGTTTTCACACCAGCAGATTGCGGTAATGTGCGAAAACGGTGGTGTTAAAACTATGTTGAATCAACACCACTGGTGTTTATGTGGACATCTCTAAACTGGTGGTGTTGCCAGATTTACACCCAGTGGTGTTTTGATTTAAACACCCAATTGGAATACCGACGTTTTGCGGCAGTGTAGTAATTAAATGGTGAATAACTTACCAGACAATAAACTGCCAACTAAACAAAGCAAAAAGCACCAGTAGTACAAGCACAGCATAAAGTAATCTGGTGCATATTGGTGGCCGCCGTCCCAGAATGAAGGAATGACAGATGCAGAATCGCTGTCTACCAAAAAAGCTTCACTGGCCCAGTAAATTCGTGAACAGGAATATATAATTTGGCGTCAGTTAACTGCATGTAAGAATTTGAGGGAAAAAATGTGGAAAGTTTTGACATCCCTAGCCTTCATACTTCATTGATAAAACTGAATTGCGCCAGGGCAAGCTTTAGATTCTTTTTCCCCATAGTTATAACTAAAACTTTTGTAGAATTGGTTTAAATATGGATTCTTTGTTTTAATTACTAAAAATGTTGCAAAATATAATCTTGTTAGCATTAAATATACGTTGACACAAGCAATTATTACAGTTATATCACCCGTCTAAAACAATATGAAGCATGGGTAATTACAACAATGATTAAATATTTTAATTTTTTTATTATAATTATCTTGTTCAGATCAATTGGGGCACGTCAGTGGTTCATTTACAGGTTTTACCTTCAAACACTTGATAAAACATAAGTTTTCTATTGGTTTGGAGATTTCAATCTATCCATTTAATCAATTTTTTTTCACTGTGTTTTAATCTAATTTCATTTTATTTTAATTGGGATAAGATAGTTCAATTCTGTGTAAAATACTTTCTGGCAAAGTCGGTTTTTGAAAATGGAAAGTGGAAAGCTTACAAGTGAAAAGGTTGAAACCCCTCCTACGTCTAATGTGGTACCTGTGTATGAAGACTCTCACATATTCGTATCACGGTCCACCAAAAGTTTGAAGGAGTGTAATTGCTAATGAATTCCTTGTGAATTCATTTTTTTTCCTGAAAGATTACATTGCAAAAAAGTATTACAGATTTCGCTGATAAAATTTCGAAATGAAGACCTATGTGCGAATATTAAAACTCAATGTCGCTTTTCTAGTAATCTTATCATCACACATATACATGTTATATTTGATTAAAACAGGGTTCTTCCCGACCTTACATCCTTTAAATGTTCCCTCTTGATATTAGCATGCTATTTCTGTATTAATCAGATCAAAATCAACTTGGATAAGGTCACTGGGAAGAAGAAACCTAGAAAACAACCAAAAAAAGTATAAAACATTTCTTAAGTTTTTCACAAATTCTAACTTCATCAATTTCATTTCACATTCATATAGAAAATAATGCACAAATATGATTAAACAATATTATTTAAACAGTACATAGAAAAGACAATTCGTAACGACTGAACGGTGAATTGACCCGAAAGTTCAGTATATATACAAGATACATAAGTTTTCACAAATAAGAATCATTTAATAAATTTCCATTGCATCGTATGCATCTTTGTGTCCTTTCATTGTCTGCATGGTGAAGCTTCATCGGTGAAGAGGGGGCAAACGACCCACGAAAAATGTTGCAGCATATATAATACACAAAATTTTCTGTCGTTTGACGAATTCAACCGTCATATCCATTCCGTCATGTGAAAGCGCAAATGTGGATTAAAAACAAAAAACAAAAAAAGAAAAACATAATCATTGTTCTTATTTTTCCTTATCCATTGGGGAAAGACCTTTTAAAAGCATGAACCAATCCTACTTACTTGAACACTCGTGATCTGTTGACTCGTGAACTGTACTTTGTCCGTAAATCTCAACCAAGTTGCCTGACAAAAGAAAGGAAATGATAAGAATGCTTTAAAGGAAGTATGTTTAAACCCGCTTGACGCTCAAGAATTGTAAATATTTATCTAAAATGAAGGGTAGATATAAAGAAGCATCGAGGAAAAAAAACTTACTGAAGATTACCTTGGTATTAACACGCCTATTTACTTTTCCATAAATTACAATTGTGTCCATTTATATGGGTATTAACAAAAAAGGAAACCAAGTTTAGT
>CALNVZ010000174.1:12246404-12291025 GCA_940671915.1 Paracentrotus lividus
CTACCATAACTATTGAAAGTCTAGCCTACAATCCAGGAGGATGCTAGTTTGTCTTTGCAGATGATTACGCTAAACGTAAGTCTGATGCTTCTAAACAGTGGATGCTAAAGATGGTAACTCACTTCGCGGAGACCTCTCCGATACTCAGGGACGTCTCCGATATTTTTTTTCTGTCTCCGAGACGTCTTTAAGACGTCTTCGCGTCTCATGAGCCGTCGCGGGGACTCATGAGACGTCTCCGCGACTAGTATCAAACCCATCTCAAATCCGTCTCAAACCCGTCCCAAACTTCCTCATGAGCGTCTCATGGCAAGTCAGATATCACTTCACTTGCCATGAGACAACTTTAGGACGGGTTTGAAGCGGATTTTAACAGTTTTAAGACAAGTCGCAGAGACGGCTCGGAGACGTTTCCGACGGTCTGAGTCGCAGAGACGACTCCGCCGTTAGCGTCGCATCAACTTTTTTGTAACCAATAGCAGCATCAGACCTTATCGTTTATATTTAGCATAACAGCAACTACAATAGCAGCAGCCTCCGCCTATAGATGGAAGGCTTTGGACATTCACGTGTGAATTAAACAGAAATTTCCTCATTTTCGATCATATGCGTATTGATTGTTATTCTTATTAACTTTCCTTTTACTGATTTAAACAATTTCATTTATGTGAAGCATATGTAATGATGCTTAGGAAACGAATTTTTCAGGTTTCATCTTGATACAACATGCACGGACAGCATGTTGGGCCCCACAGCTCATATTTTTTTTGAAAAGCCTTTTCAAATTTAAATTTGATGAATAAAAAAAAAAGTAAGAAAGAATGTGTCAAAAAAAAAAATTTAACCAACACTGAGCAAAATGGTGTCCACTACATATGGGTTAAATTTGCCAAATTTTTAACCAACTCTGGACCCTTGAAGGCTGAATTGGGTATTGTGGCTTTTCAACCAATCAACAATTACCTAACTAAAATTACCCAATATTTTAAGTGCGTATATATCTCATTTTAGAGTATTAGAGTAAAGACTCGATCCATTGACCGATGTGTATTTTTTTTTTCTCTCTCTGTATCCCATAATAGTTCTGGGTGACCGATTCCTACATCACTCTGGTCAACAATTTAGTACCCTTGATAGAGACAATGATGATAATGGCTACTCGAACTGTGCTGCCAGATACAAAGGAGGGTGGTGGTTTCATAATTGTTCTCATATTTTCCTTAACGCACCATACACAACATTTGGTAGGTACAAATTGAATTTCAAAAATCAATTGCTATATGATCTTTATTTTAACATTATAAAAGCTTAATGCCAACTTTCATTACATTCAAATACCTACCCTCGCTTGCCATACGTATTGCAACATTGTGATTGTTGACATCGTGTATTTTCGATTTCACATGTCTTTTATCATGTTTGTTATTTCATTTATGGCCAACTATTTTCTACCATCTTTGTATATTCTGGAAGAGGAAACTTTTCCCTTTTCATTCCTGACAGCAGTAGATGAACAGACCCTGCCATTTCTGAAACAAAGGGGGAACAAAGCAAAAAGCCCCGAAAATGAAATTTTTGTAGGTGGGGCCTTATCACGAAACATGTTTTATATTTCTCCGAAAAACTGTTTACAAATTTCGTTATTACCTTTGGCTAATGAATGATAGCCATAAGTAACCAGTACAAAGGCAAATAATAATTTTTTATAAAATTTGAAATATATATATATATATATATATATATATCACCCATAGAAGAAAAACTTTTTTCCGTTGTTGCTAAGGAGGATGCGTCCAAAACCAAAGGTCATAATTATCCAGCAAAATTAATAAAAGTGTGATAAGTGGGATTGCTGTAGGAAGCTACATTACATTTATTTATTTATTTTTATAGTAAATCAGCTATGATTTCATAATTTGGTGAAATAAAGTTGTATGGACTGTCTTTACATAAATAAAGTGTTCCTCGACAACGGCAGATATAAATTTTAGTGCTAACTTTTTGGCCATTATTCATATAATCTATACCTTTAAAAAGTTTTCGAAGAAATATGAAACATATAATAATATAAAATAATAAAAAAGCGCGAATCTCGGCTATGTTGCAATACTTATGACAAGTAAGGGTAGACATTTCTTACATATTTGAATATGATGCATCGTACAAGTTATTCAAGATAGGTCTGTGACTTTAAGGGGGATAGTATACAAATATACAATGACAATCGAGGATCTGGTTAAAACTATTCGCATCGAAGGAACATCACATAGTACTATTCTCTCGAGGGCATCGGCCCGAGAGAGAATAGTACTATGTGATGTTCCTGAGTGCGAATAGTTTTAACCTGTTCTGAGATGAGTCATTGTATATTTGTTTTATATCCTTCCACCTTTTAATTTTTTTAATGAACAAAATTATATAGTCTATGCTTACCTTTCTTCTGGATCCAATAAGTACAAGTATGATGGGGAATCCATAGTTCGCGCAATTTCAAAAATTATAAAAATTGCCACATTCAATCAACAATATTTCATGTTTTAACTCAAAATCAACGAAAACTATGATTACCAAATAAACGGCAAAATTCTAAAACTCCGAATCGCCAAAAGAAGAAGTGAACTAGGTCAAAGGGTTTCGACGATATCGCGATTTCAAAAATTCTATGTCGATCGAACGATCGCGCATTCTGCTGAAAAAGTCAACAAAACAGTGTGACCATTAATTCCCGCACGAGCGTTTGACAAAGATTTATCAAGAAATTCCATCAGTCTAAGGAAAGGGAATAACAGTAAATGTAAGTCAAAATTTTCATAGAATAAGATGATATTAATATCATCTCATAATTTTATGATATAACTCGGAAAATGATGATTTCCAACCTTGTGCAAAAAAACTCGGAAATTTTGGCAACGGACACGCAATTTTTTCGATGTTTGGTCATAATTTCAACAATTCGATACAACATACCGTGGACGAAACTTTGGATCTTTGGTCCCTCTTTCTGATGGTGCTATCAGATTTTCACGCATTGATTACTTTTTGGGATATCCGTCGTGCTGTGAATTAAGGTTCTGCGCGAGATTATGGTTACACCACCATACTTACAAAGCGCCCGTTTTTGTTCGAGCACCGACGAAAAATCTTGCGAGCGCTGAATTCGAGTGATTTGATGTCGATCTCATCACAACTCACCATGCAATTTGTGAACAAAATTCAGCGAATATAGATACAGCATACTTAATTTGTTTCTGAGTATTAACGCTGTCAGTCGAGTTCATGAACACACAATTTCCTTGTCATTATACTGCTGAAATCTTCGCGTTATTACCATCAATCTGGCAACTAGTGGAGGCAGCCATTTTGTCTGTTTACAGACAAAAATCAGCTGTTGCACACCTGTCAGTGCAGCATGTCAGCTTCAGCTCGCCGAAAGTTTCCCGTGGCTGCTGCGCATGCAGTGGAGAATTCAGGTAAAGCAGCAGAGTAGCACCGCTCGCGTGCGCATCTCGTGAATAGGGTGGGGGGGGGGGGGGGCGAAAAACGTATAGTCCAGTTTATTCCCTAGGGAAAAAATGTACTATGCGTGACGTCATGAAGAAAAACGAACTATTTCTCGAGAAACGTTTTTCTTAGTTAAACTATTCTTTTTCTCCTTGTGTACACTCTCAATGCAAACAATCTTAGATAAGGGATATAATACATTTTATATGTTGTAGCAAGTAGCATCTATACAACTGCATAAGTGAGTAGGCCTACTGGATTTTAAAAGAAATGTTTTGTTATCACTTTGCAGCCATTGTTCGGCAATAAAGTAGTTTCTATGTAACTCCTAAAAATTCCAATGAACTGATTTGCACATCTAATTTTATACTTTGATTTCCATATTTGATAACTCCCTTCAAGGCATACCTAGCTCAGATGCTTACTTCCTCACAGGGACTACAATGATGATTCGCCCGGCAACCCGAAGCAAGTAACTCTTAACATCATCGAAATTACTGACAAATTCAGCAAAATCAACCAGAAGAATAAGAAAGTTTCTTTTTAAATCTTCTAATCTTCTGTCGGCTAAAGTACATATTGGTGAAATATTTCGTTTTCTGTCTCCTATCAATTAGTGATGGATTTCTGTGAACTATATCCCTCCCTTTCCCGATACATCACTACTTTGCAACGTAGCAAAGTAAATATAGGTTTTCCCGGTCAATTTAATAGTTTTGTCAGTTAATTTCATGATAGAGACAGTCATTTTCGGTAAATAACGGTGATGCATGGAAATATCATCATTCAAAATCGTATTCAGTCATCCAAATTAATGATTATGGTGACCGATTTCGTATTTGTGCATTCTTGTTCACATAATAAGCATATCTTTTCGGCAATGTTTATACAAATTCGTTTTAATCCTGTCGCCATCTCATTCCGTAATATTCAAATTCGTTTATAGACAAACAAGTTCATGATAGAATCATTCAAATTAAACATGTAAGGTACTCATTAAAATTGACATTGCTCAAGCGGTATTTCAAATTGAATGTTTAGAACATATAATTAATTTGGAAAAGGTCATAATAATCTTGCTTTGTTAATTGAAAACTAAGAAGGAGAACGAAGCTCATAAAAACATTGCGATTATAACGATGAAAATAAAGATAAACATTAGAATCATGATGGTGGAAAATGATGTTCACGAATACAATGCAATGATCATAGGATAATGGTGATTATTTATTTTGAGGATCAAATAATTTTGGATAAAAGAGAGATGATGATCACTATAATGATGAAAGTAAAAGCACTCTTTATGATAAAGTGGTCAAGATTGCCTATCCTTATTAAATGTATCTGTACATGTATAACGGAATTGAATGTTGAATCATGGAAATCGATCGCTTGATAACGAAATTGAAAGTGTTTTTAAAGAGCTTACCTTGCTATCACACTAATTTGAATGCATTAATCATGAAACTGAGTGCCTATATTCGAATTTAAACTTTGTAATCATTAATTTGAGTGCCTAGAAATGAACTTGAGAGCATGAACACGAATTTGTTTGACTAAAGTCAGTCTGCGGCACCAAAACACACGAATTTGAAAACACATGTAATGAAAACAGATGGTAAATGTATGAAATTGGCCGGGAAAACCTATATTATATCCCCTTCGAGAAAATTTAAGTTCAGCGTTTTATAAAAAATCTTGGAAATTGCCTCTCTCAATTTTCAATTCTTTGGAGACAAATACTGAAATAAGGTCCCGAATATGGTCCAAAAACCTGGGAAAAGGGGGTAATTTTATTGGCTACCCCTCCAAAAGCCTGTAATAGGGGGTAATTTTGGTGCAACTTCCCTTCCAAAATAGGAGGTAATTTTGACGCGGCTTCCCCGATTGATAGGGGTATCTCTTCTAAGAATCTGGAACGAGCATACGTATGGTTGACCCCGTGGGTGGGGGGGGGAGGGGGGGGGAAATATGATTTCGGATACATGAAATTGGTTATGGATGTCGTGCTTGAATAGCGGTAATAGCGATCGTTGGTGATCATGAGGAGGAGGAGAAGCGGATAAGTGGAGGAAGATGACGGGGAGGAGGAAGAGGAGAATGACGATGATGGTAGGAGGAGGAAGAGGACGGTGATGACGTTGCCGATGAGGAAGTTGAGAATAGTATTGATGGTGATCATGATGATGAAAATTATGAGGAGCATCACGAGTTTTCAAGATTCAAGATTCAATTTATTTCCGGTTACAAACATAATATAAACATTCAATATAAAATATCCAAAAGTACATTCAAATATGATATAAACAAGCTTGTTTAGTATGAAATCAAGCACATATATTAAACAATGTCAACAAGAACTGAACAATAAACAAGCAAAAAGGCATTTGTTGAATATATATTTTAAACGGAGGGACTTGCAAAAAAGCAGAGCTTGTAAGGCGCAAGCCCGTATAACTTAGTTACATAGTTAAGCTCCAAGCAAACAGAATGAGTAATTTAAAATTACATAGATATAAGCAAGACAAGAGTAGACAAATAATAATTTGAAAACAAAACAAAAACAAAAACAAAGTCGAGAAAATAAAAGAGACATATAGCTCAGTCGGGGAAGGAGATAGAGAGAGAGGGTTGAGAAAGGAGTAAACAAAGAGAAAGAGAAAGAAAGAAATAAAGAGAATGAAAAAGAATGAGAAATAGAGAGATGAGGAGGGAGGCATGATACAGGTGAACCATCTGGCATAGGAAATATAAATTTGTCAGTAAGGTTTGTTGCTGGGTATTATTTTGACCAAGTTTTACACCAGCATGATTGCGGTATAGTGCGAAAACGGTGGTGTTAAACTAATGTTGAATCAACACCACTGGTGTTTATGTGGGACATCTCTAACGGTGGTGTTGCCAGATTTAAACACCAGTGGTGTTGATTTAACACCAATTGGATACCGACGTTTTCGCAGTGTAGTATTAATGGTGAATAACTTACCAGACAATAAACTGCCAAACTAAACAAAGCAAAAAGCACCAGTAGTACAAGCACAGCATAAAGTATATCTGGTGCATATTGGTGCCAGCCGTCCCAGAATGAAGGAATGACAGATGCAGATTCGCTGTCTACCAAAAAAGCTTCACTGGCTCCAGTAGAATTCGTGAACAGGAATATATAATTTGGCGTCAGTAACTGCATGTAAGAAATTTGAAGGGAAAAAAAATGTGGAAATGTCTTTTGACATCCCTAGCCTTCATACTTCATTGATAAACTGAATTGCGCCAGGGCAAGCTTTAGATTCTTTTTCCATATGTTATACTAAACTTTTGTAGAATTGGTTTAAATATGGATTCTTGTTTTAATTACTAAAATGTTGCAAATATATCTTGTTACAATTAAATATATGTTGACAACAAGCAATTATTACAGTTTATATCACCCGTCTAAAACAATATGAAGCATGGGTAATACAAACAATGATTAGAATATTTTTATATATTTTTTATTATAATTATCTTGTTTCAGATCAATTGGGGCACCAGTGGTTCTTCAGGATTTTTACCTTCAAACAAACTTGATAAAACATAAGTTTTCTATTGGTTTGGAGGATTATCAATTCTATCACATTTAATCAATTTTTTTTTCACTGTGTTTAATCTAATTTCATTTTATTTTAATTGGGATAATGATAGGTTCATTCTGTGTAAAATACTTTCTGGCATAGTCGGTTTTTGAAATTGGAAAGTGGAAGCTTACAAGTGAAAGGTTGAAACCCCTCCTACGTCTAATGTGTGTACTGCTGTATGATGACTCTCACATATTCGTATCACGGTCCACAATATGTTTGAAGGAGTGTTATTGCTAATTGAATTTCCTTGTGAATTCATTTTTTTTTCCTGAAAGATTTTACATTTGCAAAAAGTTATTACAGATTTCGCTTGTATAAAATTTCGAAATGAAGACCTATGTGCATTATTATATACTCAATGTCGGTCTTTTACTAGTAATTTATCATCACACATTATACATGTTATAGTTTGTATTAAAACAGGGTTTTCCGGACTTACATCCTCTTTTAATGTTTCCCTCTGTGATATTAGCATGCTATTTCTTGTATCTATATCAAGATCAAAATCAACTTGGATAAGGTCACTGGGTGAAGAAGAAACCTAGAAACAACCATAAAAGAAGTATACATTTTTGCTTAGTGTTTTCACAATAATCTACTTCAATTCAATTTCATTTCACATTTCATATAAGAAAAATAATGACACAAATATGATTTAAACAATATTACTTTAACAGTACATAGAAAAGACAATTCTGTACGACTGAACGGTGAATTGACCCGAAAGTTCAGTATATATACAATGATACATTAAGTTTCACAAATTAAGATCATTATGAAATTTCCATTGCATCGTTATGCATTTTGTGTCCTTTTCATTGTCTGCATTGGTGAACTTCATCGGTGATGAGGGTGGTCAAAACGACCCACAAAAAATGTTGCACATATTATACACAAAATTTTCTGGTCGTTTTGACGAATATCAACCGATGCATATCCATTCCGTCATGGTGAAAGCGCATGTTGGATTAAAAACAAAGAAAAAACAAAAAAAGAAAAACATAATCATTTGTTTCTTATGTTTTCTTATCCATGTGGGGAAAGACCTTTTAAAGGCAGACCAATCCTACTTACTTGAACACTCGTGATCTGTTGACTCGTGAAACTGTACTTTGTCCGTAAATCTACAACCAGTTGCCTGAAAAGAAAGGAAATGATAAGAATGCTTTAAAAGTGAAGTATGTTTACCCGCTTGACGCTCAAGAATTGTAATATTTATCTAAATGAAGGGTAGATATAAAGACAGTCATCGAGGAAAAAAAACTTACTTGACAGATTACCTTGGTATTTAACACGCCTATTTACTTTCCATAAATTTACAATTGTGTCCAATTTATTCAGTGGGTATTAAACAAAAAAGGAAACCAAGTTTAGAGTCTGTAAGATCATATATTCAATCTCATTTATATTGGTTTTTTATTTGTAATAGGGTCTATATAGAGAAACTTCTCACATTTGTAATAATACCTTGCTTGCATCATATGGAATAAATTAAAAATGAAGGTGTCAAAAGGTGAGAGGCTGAGTGAATGCTTTCACTGGTGTCACACATCATCGCACCTACTGGTGAAATCTTTCACTCAAAGTGACCAAAAACTATTTTCTGATCGCTTCTGGTCTTGTTTAATTTTCTCAAAAACGTGCAAAAACTTGATTTTGTACTTCATTTTCAAGTTACTGGATTATATCTATCATTCAAGAAAGACATCATCGAAAAGTTGAGAAATTTGTCTTCAGTTATATGTTACAAAATCATGAAATATAGTTGATCTTGGAATATGGCCCCTCCAAAATAGATTACGTTGGACTTTTTGTTTTGCTTTTAAACGCACTGTGGCTGGACTATTTGTTCCATCTACCACCCCTCCCTTAATTCCGCGAAGTTTCAGTTTTGTAACTGAATTTGATAGGCTTACCAAATTGTTCATACATACTGATTCCTTATATTGATTAAAATGTGCACCCAATTAATCAGTTGGATGGTTATTTTAACATGGATCAATCAAACGAGATTTTGAAATGTATATTCAGAATCAAAATGTTCAAATCTTGCTTAAATGATTCTATTCTACTGTATTCAGAATTTGATATATCGGCTAGAATGTCAAAAAGTGAACTTATATGGTCTAAATACGTACGTTGTGAATTCGTCTACCATCGATTGCACTGATGAATATGACGCAAGAAACCTGAAGCTGACGGCTGCCCTGTATTTAGACAAACACGTTATAGATTTGTTATTTTGCAGCCCTTTCAACAGTTTACCAATTTTTTTGTTGTTGTTAAGTATGTATATATATATATATATATCTATATATATATATATATATATATATATATATATATATATATATATATATATATATATATATATATATATATATATATATATATATATATATATATATATAAAGGTAGTTAGTAGCTACGATAGATTACAAATATAATTTGAAACACCCATTTTAATCGGTATTTGATAGTGAGGATCCTGATCGGTTGGTAGGCCTATATGAATCTGCAACTAATAATAACTTTTTATGTTACATGGCATGTTTAAAAAGTTCTTCATGTAAATGCTTGTTGTGATTTACAGTTACAAAATACATCTTAGTTTTGATATAATCTAAAGTCACATATACAATCATAATTATTCTATATTATTCGTAACTCAATGTAAGCCTAATTATAATACAGAACAATTATTGTTAATTTAAAAGAAAAATAGTTAAATACACAGGAACCGGCATGAATGTGTTGAGTATCGTTTGATCTGTTTATGTATCTTCATTGACGAACATACAATCATATAATATTCGCAATAAACGACAAAATGTCGAAGTAAAATAACGTAAGTGATATGAAAATACATTTATGTCTCAGATATACTTTGCTAGAAGGATAATTTCTCACCTACATCATGTCATTGTATGAGATACATTTGAATTGAGGCGACCATGCAAACATTATTTCAAGGGTATATTAATAAACTACATCTAACTATACCTGAAATTCCAAACGTGCCTCGCTTCTTATCGAGCGAGGGATATTGTTATTTGTAAATAAAAGGATGTTCCAACAAAGGATATTTGGGAATTCGGACTAATTCAGGGTAACTGATGCGGAGAAACAAAATATATGTCACGCGTGTAATAATTTCACCATGACGCTTATAATTTCTTTCTCGGCAACAACACATCTGAGCAAAATGCTGAATATTGTTTTGCGAATAATTGTGTTTATAAAGAAGTGCACTGTATTGTCATTTTACAAGGCTTTCCTGAGACACATGTGATTCACTGTTGTTATTCATGTTTTTAAATGGCAGTTGAGGCCAAAAGTTTACATACACCTGGTAAGAAAACATATAAATGCAATTTTTACCGCCCTATGAACATTGGCCATCATTTATTTTGATGAATATAGTTAGGCATCATATCTACTTTGTTTTCAGATTCAAGATATTTAGAAACATTTATATGGTTGATCTTACTTCAGTTTGAACAAATTCAATGGGTCAAAAGTTTACATACACTAACCAAAACTGTTGATGGTGCTGCCTGTATTTTGCTTTATTTTCTCATTTGTTCACTTGTTGAAGCTGTCAACGAGCTTTCTATATACTTCTCATGAGATTACTGTCCATTCCTCCAACAAGATTGAAATTTTTATGTCCCAATTAACAGGTTTCTTTGGGCGAATGCCATTTTTGGGGTCTGCCCATATGGTTTGTACAGGGATCTGGTCTGAACATGTGACATCCCCTCCTTAACCCCCCCCCCCCCTTTCTCTGTTTATCCACTCTAAAATCTAATCTAAATGAATGTCTTGGTTATTGTGGCGATTAAAGACTCAATTTTAATATGGTTCCAACATTCAGGCTGGCATATTGATATGATGCTACATACTCCAACATCATATTTCACAATCAATAGGGTTTATCAATGGGGTTTACACATGGTTCGTGTAGTGTGATGTTGGAACATGTATAGCATCATATCAATATGCCAGCCTCAAAGTTGGAACCAAATTAGAATTGCGTCTTTAATCATCAAAATAACCTAAGCATTCATTTGAATTGTTTTAGAGTAGGTGAAAGAGAGAAAAGGGCAGATTACGGAGGTGTTGTCACATGTCTAGACCAGATCCCTGTACAAACCATATGGGAAGACCCCAAAAATGGTATTCGCCTAGGGAAAGTTGTAAATGGGACTGAAATATGTTGCAATCTTGCTGGAGGAATGGACAATAATCTCAGGAGAAGTATATAGAAAGCTCGTTGAAAACTTCAACAAGACGTAGTGAAAAATGAAAAATAAAGCAAAAATACAGGCAGCATCATCACCAATTTTGGTTAGTGTATGTAAACGTTTGACCTATCAAATTTATCCAAACTGAAATAAAATCTAGCATATGTTTCTAAATATCTTTTATGAAAACATACTCTCTGAAAACAAGGTAAATACCATACCTTACCATCTTCATCGAAATAAATGATGCCCAATGTTCTTATGGTGGTAAAAATATTAGTAATATGTTTTCTTACCAGGTGTATGTAAACTTTTGGTCTCAACTGTATATGCGGACTATGATACACCTTATCTTTTATTTACAGACTTTATGTTCGGTTTTATACTTACACGGCATCTGCAGCATGTTGACGCAAAAAGAAGAGGTGACCGTTCCGTCCACAAGGAGTAATGCAGACAAAATAAGAAAGAAAACAAAAAGTTATTGTTGTGATTAAAATTTAGAAGATGAGCATATTCAAGCAAATAATTATGTGTCGATTCACCGAGATAAAAGGATATGTGGTCAATATTTGATATTTTAGGACCGTCTTTTTACACGTCTCTGCGACTCATGATCCATCGCGGAAACTTATGTATTACCATGAGGTAAGAACGAGTAAGAACGAATTTTGACGGATTTTTCTTGACTGTAGAAAACTGGTCATATCCAAAAAATTACAGCACCAAATGTGATGAAAAAAATTGCAGAAAAAAGTCCGATTATGCTGCTTTATGAAAATGCCAAACAATACCAGGTTCTAATTAATATGGGGGGCCCGTTGTCCGGACACTTAAGCAGATAAAAACATCATCTTTTGCTCTGGATTTTCTCAAAATTTGTGCAGTAATTAGCAAAAATATTTGTGAATATTTATGCTTTGTTATATTGTCTGATATTACTTTCAATCGATTAAAGAAATATTGATCACAAAGCTCCGAAAATTGCCTTCTTGTCCGGACAAACAACCCGTCCGGACATACAACAACTGGGTATGCTATAAAAAAAAAGTTTTCCGACTGTACCATTTTTTTGGACACAGACTGTAGTATGGGGTTAAGAAACACAGTCTGAAAGCAAAAAAAAAAAAAAAAAAAAAAAAAAAAAAGATCGGACGGGGTTAAGGATATTATG
Organism: Paracentrotus lividus; assembly: GCA_940671915.1. Classification (NCBI taxonomy): domain Eukaryota; kingdom Metazoa; phylum Echinodermata; class Echinoidea; order Camarodonta; family Echinidae; genus Paracentrotus; species Paracentrotus lividus. The sequence continues at coordinate 12,258,944 of CALNVZ010000174.1, forward strand.
GGGTTAGATCGTACGGGGTTAAGAAATAGCAGTCTGAAAAGGGTACAGAATTAGCAACAGACCGACAGGACCCCTCTTCCATATACCATTAAGAAGTTAGCTTTAAGTATACGTCTTCTCAAATAGTTTCTTTTTTAAGTTCCGTTATAGAGACGTGATTTTTCACGGTATCATATTGTTATACTTAACACTGATCAAAATAAGTGACTTAATTCTAAAGAGCATGTCACCTCATGGTATATCCGGTTTGTATTACCCCCCCCCCCCCCCTTTTTTTTTTTTTTTCTTCAAAGGCAAACTATAGGTAGAAAAGGAAACTTATTACCGTTTGTGGAACCTCTTCTTTTCATTCTTTTCCATCAGTAATATAATTGTATAAGCATGATTCTTAGAAAGCTTAGGGCCTATATCTTTTGTTTTGCCAATATTTAAAGGAATTTGAGTTCAGGCAATTATCTGTAAAAAATTACCAGAAGCACATAAAACATGAAATGTACAAATTGTTATCATTACACTATGAATCACATAAAAATGAAATGTACAAATTATTATCATTACATTATGTAGGATTGGAGATGAACGCCTTCAGGGCAGACAACATTTTTATAATGGTTTACATTCATTGTCAATGTAAACTTGGGGAAATATTATTTCATTTTATTTCATTTTAAGGTGCAGCCGGCTTGGAGTGTGCTCAGAATAATAATTGTAAGGATACAATAGTTCGCGATACAATGGCCAGATCTTGCACCTGCCCTAGAATCACAATAAACATTCTAAAGATATTTTCCCCTTAGTTTAGAATACAATAATCGAAATATTTCATGATATGTTGAATGCAAAACCATAGACCGCTGCATAGCATAGTGTATTTGAATACAATTCAATGATAAATCTATAGTTTTGACGTATTTAATGATTGCTTATAGTAATAAATTCCTGCTGTAAAGTCTGTAAAGAAAAATCACGTAAATTAGTAAATTTATCATTAACTTCTTCAGCCTTGCGAATAATGATTAACATGATTAATTACCTTGTATATTTCTTTTACACAAAATATATCTATTTCAAAAGCTATATAGTAATAGCGTGACAAAAGACATATCTCACACATTCTATAATTATTTAAATACCGAGTTTAAAGGCCTTCGAATCAATGTCTTTTTGTATCATGTCCTCTCTTTAACTTATTGTAGGAATATAATATGATTTAATTGAATTTTATCTGAAAATGTTGGTATGCTTGAATAAATGTATTAATAACAGAACACTGAGGCCGGTCAATATACTAAAAGGTATACTTTCAATTTCGTCATGTAATTTGGATTATCTGCTTTTATTATACCCTGTCATTTACTTCTTTGTATTTTGTTGATTCATCATGCTAGAGCAGAGTAAATTATTCAGTGTTTTATTTTATTTTTGTTAAGTGAGGCATAGTTCCCGAATTAAATTTTGGCGAGACTTATCAACACTGACATATTCATTGGCTGCAAAAATAGCGAACTAGCCAAGTAAACATAATAATCAAACGATTAGTAAAATTTCTAGTCTGTAAGATATTCATATATATTTAAAATATCTTCATACATGCATTACTACTAGAATTTGATTTATTCACAATTTATTCTTCAAAGCAAGACAGTTAAGCAATCAAAATGAAGCAAACATTAGCGTTGCGACATCAAGAATTAAGGCATACAGCTAAATTTAGTCATGACGATGCCAACATTCAAATGATGTGTGACGCGCAAAATGGGGGGGGGGGGGGGGGGGCTGGGTAATGACCCGAATTTAGACATTTCTACAAATAAAATATAATTATGACAGCCCCTATTTGCGTACAGTTGAAAATAAATTTTCCAAACAAAAATGAGCAGATTTTTATTCAAATGTAAACATTTTCGAGACATTAATGATTCGACCTATCCCATTGTAAATATTGGGCTTTATTAAACTACACATTGAATACGTGATTATTGCCCATTACACATAATGTAATCATAATGCAAGTATTCTTACCGATCAACACAGACGTCTGTAAGAATATGAAGAGCCAAATCATCATAAATTGAAGAAGTGGCGCCATATCTGTGTATATCATAAATCACATGCGTCCTTGAGAAAATTGGTAGCACCTATAACAAATCCCTATCATAAGGCATCAGTATGGCGATATTCCATGATGCATGATTATATTCACCTACTTTTATCTAAACATTTCAATCGGGAGGCCACAATATAAAAGCTGACACCCTTGTTTATTGTAACTTTCGAAGTTCACCGGCCGTAACCCAGTCTTTGGTATAAATAAATCCGGTACACACCCAGCTCAACAACCAATGGTCCGAATCCCACTCAAAAGAAGGTGGTGAAAAGAAATCGTGGCACAGAAATCATTCAGGCATTTCTTCCACTGAAGGAGCTTCCCCATTGCTACGATTGAAGCTTTTTGGAGAATCGTCATGCAGAACAACTCAATAATGCTTAGCCCTCGTGACTTGAAATTCAAATACTTAAAATTATAGTGACAGGGTCCAAGTGTATTACCAAATAACATTCACATGATATTTCAATATGCACTCAAACATAACTCGGTGGAAACAGTCCTTATTGTTTGCAGAAAATCTTATTTACTTTTGGTTTAATTCAGAGGCAGAAAATGGTTGCTCTTGAGTTCAGTTTCCACGTATGTTATCTTACAATTATTACGATTCGAGTCATTTTCTCTCACAAACATTATGCAAATCATAATTAATGCACATACCTTAACCTTTGTAGGTAAAACATTATGATAATGAAGAACTTTCTTTTGTTTGTTTTTGTTAGAAACCTTATATTTTCACGTCTTTAAAGAAAGCACGACGGTAAGGTTGAAGGTGACAATTAGATTGTATTATCCCAATGAATATGACATGATAGCCATCACAGTAGTCTACTACATCGACCTTTCATGAAATGGTTTGATTCATTGTTAGAAGTGTAATTCCACCATGTATATAAATTTCCAAGTGAGCAACAGTTTGAAAGCTAAACATAATTTTCATTTAATTAGATGGAAAATGACAACAGTGAAGACTGAAAGGAGATTAAAATCACAGATGCTCGAAAGAGAACCCCCGTCAAATTTATATTGTAAAATATGATGTCTTTTCGGCAACATATATTGAGGTATCGTATAAACAAGTTAGAAACATAAGACAAAGCATATCCCGCTTTTTTCTTTTAGCTCGATGGATATTTTTTTTTCCAGCCACGATTATCTTACCCCTCCATTCCAAACGATTTGCTGACGCCCCTATTTTAAGCAATTAACAAAGTGAAAGAGAAAACTACAATTAGAGTGAATGCAAAAATAAGATACATCCGTAATCTAGACAGACTATTTTAACAGAGCTCAACAAAAGACCATTTTCAGGAGAATAAACACGCAATATAGGTCAAGGGCTGAATCTCATATTGCACACGTTTCGGTGTCCTATTTAGATCTCTCCATTACATTTCAGACCATTGACAGTTGAAATGTAATAACTAGTCAATTATATATCACGTCAGCGTATACTGGGCAGTGAAGCAAGACATGTCATACATGTAAACTTGGTTAATAGGTATATTTGTGTAAAATAACTGCAATATCCAGTGTGTTGGAATTATGGTATCGCTCAACCGAAAAGTCTCGGTCAAGTGGGCGGGGCCTTAGATAGATGCACGTGCCGTGTATTCAAATCATTTCATAAAAAGAATCGCGATTCAACTCATCCCTTTTTCCTTTCTCGTGGCCTGATTGCATTTTCTCCAAGCATTTCAATATCTCAGTAAAATGAGCATGATTTTATCTGAGCTTCTGATCGTTTACAATGCATTCCACGTGGTAATTAATGACAATGCATTTGGGATGGGGCTAATATATTCCTGACAGAGGTATGCAAGGCATCCAACTAAATTCTTTCGCTTTTCCTTAAGTACCGGTTCAATAGAGCGTCTGCTTTATACTAGGCGGATTTTGATGTGATGGCTGCCAGACCGTACCGCGGGGCATTCATTTTACTGGGTGTTATTCAAGAAGGAACAACAATCAATCATAATACATGAAAGATCAATAATGAGTAAATTACATTGTGAATGCGACTATAAATATAATTTGCATTTTTCTTCTTTTTTTCTATTGTGCAAATATGACATTATCTCATTAGGCTGGGTTCACAGAGGAGTATACAGCATACAGTTTACGGTATTCACTTATGGAAGGTCGTTGTAGCACAATTCAAGCCGACATTCGCACAACTTTTAATTAGGGTAGGTAAGTCCGACTTACGGATACCAATGTAAAAAGGACACAAATTTTGTCTGTGATGGCTTTCCATTAGTAAATACCATATGAACCCAGCCTTACTTACTGACTCTCCATTACTTGGTTTTTCACGAAATAATAAACAGTAAATGTGCATATAATCACAGAAATATTCATTATATTTTATTGCTCACAATGTTCTAAACAAAATATACTGTAGTCAATATGTCATAATGTTTAACATAGCAACAATACGCTCATAACATTGCTAACAAACAACTGTTTCAAGAATATACCATAATTAACAATTAAACTGCTCGATGCAATCACATCAAATATGATTTCATTTTGATTTAATATAGCACTGATATAAAGATATATATGTTGGGTTTGTTTCACAGTTATGCTTATGAAGTACAAGGGTAATATTAAATATTATACATAGGCACAAAGGGAACGATTACTTCAGCTTTCACAGTCACTCACAATTTATAATACTGTATTCCATCCACTTTACTACAATTGATCTTGTAACCATTTACTGAGATCGTTTGGAAACTTCTCATTTTACCACAGTACTGACATTGCTACAGATAAACACAACAAATTTACAAGGGTCAAACCGGGAAGGAACCTCCATGGTCAAACAATACTTTAAAATATCTACTCTTCAAATTGAGCTGGGAAGACAAAACAAAGAACATTTGGCACATTGTTTTCACATGTACACAGACGATTTGTAAAGATAATGTGCTTAATCACTATATAACCACTACCATGAACAAACAAAAGTACATTTCACAAACCTAAGAAATCAGTTTCTTTATATCCTTTTTCTCAACATTGAAACTACCATAGCATTGCAGACATACAATACATTTCTTAAGAATATAGAACATCAAATGGAATAGAATACTGTTATTATTGTTCAAACCATCTCGTTTGATCTTAAAACATAAAATACCATTTTCCAAAACCACTTTCGACTACTTTTCACATTTTCAAGTAAAGTTACGTAGAATACTTCAATACACAACCATTGCTATGTTCATTGTGCTACAATTTCATTTTTAAACAAAATTTACATGTATCACTAACTACAGAATGTCTTGCAACTTATTAAATAATGAAATATTCTAATCAAATGTATTTTTATTAACATTTAAGTCATTGATGTCTACATTGCAACATTTCAGAAGCATAACTAATAAAAGCAGAAATCTTTTGAATGCATATTTCTTAATATATTCATACATTCACATCATACAGAATTAATGATGACATCTTTAAAAAATGGACATCTCAAAATAAAATATGAGGAAATACCTTATGAATTTTGACAAATACGTATCAAAAATAAAAATTAATGTAGTCTAATGTTATGAATTCCATATGATATAGTTCTATATTCTAAGTAAAACACCTTCAGCCAAGTCTATGTTTAAAATAAAAGAGAAAGATCTAAAAAGCAAACACAATTAGAGAGTTTGTAAACCTAGAGAGACTATAAGCGATATTTTTTAAAAAGAAATCTACTGCAGTCGGCATAAACTATATGATGTCCAAGCTCGCATCCTTATGTGTTACATCACAATGTTCAAAATATACATTTAGTGTAGTTTTATCTAAAGAGCATGGCTTTTGTAATGTGAATACCTCTTCTATACAGTGTGTAAGGTAATCTAATTTTAGGCCATGAATTCTGTCAATTTCTATGTAATATGTAACTCGAGAAGAATTTCTTACCATTGCATAACCCAGTAAATTGCAAATGAAGATGACAGGTACAAAATCAATTTTTGCAAGTTTTGTAAATGATGAAAGAAAGAGACTGTTTCACTGCTGTGACACATCACTTACATGTAACATAATGCTTTTCAATGATATGTGACTGCATTGGAAATCATTTACTCTTGTCTTGTATAATTTTTTTCATAACTTACAAAAACTAGATTTTACATCCGTCACCTTCATTTGCAATTTACTGAGTTATATCTGTGATGCAAAAAAAAAAGTTCTAGAGTTCTATTCTGATTACATGTTGCATGTAAATTGCCAAAATAACAGAGAACTTTAAATATGGTCCCTGTGAGAAATGGATAACCTACCTTAATTTTTTTATACACACTGTGTACAATGTATGCACTGACATTTAATGGTTTTTAAGTTATCAAAGTTAATTCCATTTACAAATCTCATTTCACATAACAAAATAAGAACAACATCTGAAATACTCCAGAGAGTAATATATACATATACCAGCTATTTGTAATATAATTATGTCAAAAAGGTCAAAAGTTCTTATCTTTACGAAGACATCCTGGTTTATATTCTTTTGTTACAAATTATCTAAAATAATTCAAAATTATATTACAATCCAATTTCTAATATTTCCATTCTACTTCTTGTAGAATCATCACACACAAACTTGAATGATTATAAACTAATCGGATAAAAAGCTGCCTAAAGGAGATACCAGTAAGCAAGATAAGTCACGATAAGTTAAGCACCATTATCCAATAATGAAAAATAACAAGGTTTGCACAAGGCAAAACATGATGCAATTATTTAGAACTTGAACCATTCATGATTACATTTCAACACCTATACACATAATTGATGTTGAATAGCTAAATATTGCAGGGCATACAAATGAGCATACATTAAGCGTGCTCAAGCCAATACAATAAAAAGGGCAAAATACTGACACAAAAAAAAAAAACACTCAAATTAATTCAGTTTACCATTTTTTATGATTAAAATGTGCTCAAATCATTGGAAAAAAGAAGAAAAAAAAAGCACAATGCACAATTGATAAGAGTCATTTCAAATTTTCAATTCAATAAGAACCATTATAGGACTAAACATCAAGATGAATGGAACATGATCAATCATTTATAATATTCACAACTTATAGACCTCATTCCTCTACTTGTAAGAGAATCATCGTCTTTTACATAATTCCACCAACACCATCACAATCTATTACCTGCAGCGGAGCAAAAAAGTTATTGAAAAAAATTTACTGTCTTTCATTTATCTTTCTCTGAGATGTCTTGTATTCTCTGTGTTAATGCACTTTTAATGTAAAGATGCAAAACACAATGTCAAACTTGTATTAAGCTGTAACAGGTAATTGAATATGTAATTTGTCATTGTACAAATGGTTAATATTACAATAATTTAGGATAACACAAACTGATTAGTACTTTCATCACCATAAATCTTCATGAACAATATACCCTGATATCAATAAATACAGAAATTGCTAGATGAACTTATGACAATACACTGTACTCTTAGAACATGCGTTTTATCACTGCACTCAAGAATTCTGATTATTTCATTTTTTGACCATCAAATGCCAAAACTGACCAACAGAATGTTGTTTTAGTGGTAATTATAGATAACAAACCAACATCTGTCATTACCACTTTAGTTAAAATGGAATGGATCATGCATTAAACACTGCACTGAAGTGAAAATTACAAGAACTATCGACTATGTTTTAAATCATGGAAACTGAGAGCAAGAAACAGATCGACTCGTATACCAAATCAAATTAATGTCAATATACTATATACCACTGAATCTGAAAGGTGCTGAAACTTGGTAGCAATGCTTCAGCAAAAGTGGAGTGTGTCGCACCCACTTAAAAATCACTAGCTAGACACTGATTGGGTCGATATTTGCAGTGCACAAAACTGGGAGTGACACATATATTTTAAGTAATTAGTTCCCTTCAATTATACAGTCTACTCCAATTATAATGAGCACAGATAAAAAGGATTTGGTTATAACAAGGCATCAGAGTACCTAGTGATAACAGGAGTGGACGGTGGATTGATTTCATGCAATTCACTGGCATTTGAGCACAATTTGCAAGTTAATAAAAGTCTTCAACATTCATTCTCTCTGTTAATGCCTTCTCTTTCCTATATTTTCTTTTACTTTCAGTTATCTTCATCACACTTTCCAAAAAAGAAAATATGCATGGAGATTCAGTTCCAAGGAACTGTATCCACACGATAAAAGGAGATTACAATGCTCTTCTCAAATAGATGAAGAGATATTAGATATTCTCAAAATATGACAAAATAAGATCATGTACATGATTTACTGACTACTTCCCAATTAGATATGATGATTAGGGTGCTTCATATTGCCTCTTGCCTAGCATTGACCTCTAATTTCATGCAGAAATTAAATAACACACTAGTAAATACCATCATATGCACGTATTGTTGTGAGTAATATAAATTGAGTACTTCTTGAAAAACACAGTAAATAATGTCAGAATATGACACCCTTGAAAGGGAAAGCTTCATCTTGTTCAATCAATCCATCAGTTCAGGTCCTCCCTGGATACATTACAGGAAAATTTAGTTATAATTCCTTACTAATATACAAAACAAATGCAAATTATTGTTACAGCTTCAACAATAAAAATACAATAAAATCCCCCAGGCATTGTTGGGGGTCCTCGTATGTTGGCACTCTGCTAAATTAACCTTAAAATATTCTCTTTACAGTGTCTACATAAAGAGGAAAAAAAGAGAAATACATAGCTTTAATACCTATACTAAACAATAAAAAAATATTGCATCATACTCCTTTTCTCCATTAGAAAAATGAATTTTTAATAAAGTAGCATATAGTTTATATAATCCTGCAGTGTCAGTACTAGGAGACCACTTTGTCTGCACGACCTCCATTAAGTTATAATAACTTCCTGTTACAAGTCCAATTACTTCCTAATCTTGACACCGAAACAAGAGGGAAATATGTACAAGTCACTCATGATTGATACATATAGGGTTCAGAATAAAAAAAAAAGATGCATTTGGGACCTGTTTTATATCGAGTTGTGAGTGACCAGAAAAGTGATTGCCAATTTACTGTAACTGTCCTTCTGTTAAACGGGTAATAGCATTCTTGAAAGAAATAAGTCATTGGACGCCAGGTCTCGATTTGCAGAGATTACGTGGAAATCGCAGACTCCCAATTGGAATAGGGTAAAGGTCTTCATAAGACCTTCATGAACTAACAATCAGCTAATTAAACTCGTTAGAAAAAGAGAGCCTGATTTAATTATTATAGCTTTTATCACTCCAGTATCAACCAGAAGATCTTCCCATCCATCAACGAGTGATCCTTTCTTGACCGATATACATTTAATAACTCCAGTTATGGGGGCGCAAATCCCAACTCTTGACAAGATGAATACCTGATCTATTGCTTGCATTACTCTATATCAACTAGAAGATCTCCTCCATCAATGGGTGAACCTTTCTTGACCGATATAGATTTGACGACTCCTGTCATTGGGGCACTCACCACCATCTCCATCTTCATTGCACTCAAGACCACCAACGGTGCACCCTTCTCTACCTTATCGCCGACCTGCACCCGGACATCGAGGACCTCACCAGGCATAGGGGCACCTACTGATCCCTTCACAGACTTCTGGGCTTTCGGATGTACATGCATTTCCTGTGTGTACAGATAAAAATGTCCAGTTTGAGGTTTTAGTTTTACACATATTAGTATCCCCACTCAAATGATCCCCTGACTTGTTATTCTGGCGATTCGATCAGAGTTCTCACTACAAATTGAAAATAGATAATTTGTAATTCTAAAAAAAAAATAATTTCCCAACATCCATATAAACAGATATATATATCTATTCACTCCTGTGATAATATACACACATAAAGCAGGTTTATCAACTGATTATTCACATACATGTACATTTGTGAAGGAAATAATTCAATTTTGGAAAACATGTAATATCTTTGCTTATATCTGTTTTATTTCTTCAAGAAAATTAACCTCAGAAGTAAACCAAGCAAGACTCACAGAACTCTTGACTTTATTACAATTAATTTTTAGTGCTCTCTTCTAATAATAATTGTAATTAATATTCATATAATCATTGAGAATATTTATTAAGAATATCATTGATAAAAATGAAGGAGCTATTGCTGGAGTACAATATCCACAAGCCCTTATAGAGAAGTACAATGATGTCTTACATCATAACATTATACAAGAGAGGAACACTGCAATTTTGTATCATTCAAGTTATTTAAATGAACAGGCTGGATTAAAGTGTCTTCATTACCTTCATGGCAGCATTGTCCTTGATGAGAACTGATCTGAGTTGACCATTGAGCTCAAAGAAGACCTCCCTCTCTCCAGTTTTCTTGTTGAGGTCACCCATAGCTAGCAGAGTAATGTGAAGAGTCTTACCCCTCTCAATCTCAACCTATAGGTTCATTAGAAAAATAGAAACTTTTCAAACAGATCTGATATTACACATTCATGAACAATAAGAGATTTGTTCAGATTCAAAGCAAATTACTAAAGTGCTTTTGCAAACATGGCAGGAAAGATAACCAAGATGGCATCTCTGAGACTCCTTAACCCTAAAAAGACTGGGCTATTTTTGACACACATAAAGACTTGGGGGGGGGGGGGGCTCATTCAGCCCCCCCCCCCCTAAGATCTCGGCCGATTGTGCCGAAAATTGGCACACGCATTACCCACGGCATCCTCTCCAAAACCGAAGAGTCATATTCTCCGAAAACCATATTTTCCGAAAACTTTCATCACTAATTAATTATGCTAATTGATGCATAAAATCAAAGATTTGCTCTAGTTAATTGAAAAAAAAGCACTAAAAGTGCTAATTTTGGTTTACAGGCTCTTTGTATATATGTAGGCTTCTGGTGAAATGTGTTTTAAAAAAAATCTGTATCAAGATTTTTTTTCTTATGTATTCTATTGTTTTTAAAACTTCTTATGTATTTCTTTATTTCTTGACTTTTTTATTGTTTTTTCGACGGAAGTTATCGGTGACACTATTTCAATCATAAGCAACCTTGAATTATTTCATTTTAATCAGTTAAAGAGAAAATAATAATACATTTATGAATTTTGGCTAAAAACACAATTTGCATTGGATTTGTACACAAAATCACGTATTTGAGCAACTTTTGGTCTGACGCACGGTTACAACTGTTACGTTATTTCGGAACCGCGTACCCGGGCATCGCTAATTTGGTCTCAAAAGTTGCACGAGACTTGAAAGAAAATAGTCATGAAGTCTTGGCAATTTTTTTCTCCGCGTTGCGAAGTTATTGCAAAAAATGTCGAGGGGGGGCTGAGTGAGCCCCCCCCCCCCCCCCCAGTCTTTTTAGGGTTAATGGATCGGTTGCATCAATCTCTCTACACCACTGAAAAATCTCATGATATGAACAAGATATGTCCCAGAGACTCAGAAAAGACTCACAAACTGTTTTCAAATCAGGGGGGTGTTTCACAAGAGACTAAAAGTCGGTCTCAACTTCTATGCGCATCCTATCATATAACGCGCAATCTAACTGATATATTTCTCAATGGCACGCATCCCTTGGGCATGATTTGACCAATAAGGTGATGCGTAAGTAGGGATTTAAGAGCGATTTTTAAGTCTACTTAACCTTTTTGTGAAACATTCCTCAAGTTTTTCAATAAATTAATGGGATAATTGTCCAACTGACCTTGATGATCTTCGTTTTTTTACTGAGCGGATATTATTTAACCCCAGAAATGTCATGAAAAAGAAGGCAATGGGGAGAAGTTTTGGGTTGATGATGTGCTCATAATTTTTTTTTTTTTTTCAAGTAAAAATTCACACACAAAAGCAAAATGATCGCAGTGATAATTAAAATATAAGATCCTTACATTGAATTCCTCTGCAATGTTAGGTCCGACCAAGAATGTCTTGGTTCCAATGGTGCTCACAGGCCCGAAATCCTTCTTGAAGTTAGCAAAGTCGTCAAAGACTTTAGGGTAGAGTGCAGAGCTGACAACATCAGTGTCTTTGATCCACTTCCCATGTTGTTCGATGAGTTCTGTCTTTAGAGCATCAAAGTCTAGAGGCGGAAGAGATTCTCCTGGTCTGCCTTCAACAGTAGGCAGTCCTTTTGTTACCTGAGTAAATGGTGAATTCATGATGTAAAATACACACTTTCATTTAATAAATCTATAAAAAAATCAAACTCATAAATATTGGTCTAACCCTCGCATTGCCTTATATGGTTTAAGATGCCTCAAATGTTGGTATTGCATCTAATATGCATTTATTTGTGTAGTACATGTGGCTTTCGGCAGAATCAAGTTGACTTAGTCATTTTGGCGATTTCATAATCTAACAGCATACAACGATTCTTCTCTCAAGCATAGTTTTATCCATAATTTTATCTCATGACCACAACAACAGCTATTTTCCTTTAAACAGATGTCAGGTAATGAAAAGAACTACAGGAAATAATATACCTATTAGCTATTTCAATGATCTTCCCAGTACCGTAAAGCTGTAAAACTGTACCGCAAAACTCTTGCTGAGCTGGCCCCATGAGCGTCCCTGGACGGTGTGCGCTATAGAAGTTTACACTATTATTATCATTGTTATTAAATAAAAAGTGATGCATCATGTATCTCTGGAGAGCGGCCTCATTTCAGATTATTCACCCGAAAACTGTTTGAACTCTCACCTTTGACCTTAGAGGTTCAGGGAATCCTCCGTGGGGTTGTCCGATGTGGCCTTGCAGGAACTCCACCACAGACTTGGGGAAGGAGAGTTCATCAGCTTTCTCTTCTACCTGCTCAGGAGTGAGTTTGTTCTGTACCATGAACTGAGCTAGGTCTCCAACAACCTTTGATGACGGTGTTACCTACATTGACAAGACAAGTAACCTTTTTAAATGTGTCTTTGAGAAATGAGGAAAACTTAAAATCAATCCATTCACAGTTTTTAACAGATTTTTCTACCTGCTACCTGTGTTTGCTTGTTCATCCAAGGTATCAAACAACCTTGGATGACAGTGTTACCTACATCAACAAGATAAAAGTGACCTACATTTTAATGTGTCCATGGCAACAAGGAAAACTCTTGAAGGCATACAGTTCTTAATTGATGGGCTTATTATCTTTGTTAACTTTAAACTTAAGTATTTCTTCTGAGAAGTCCTTCTGACAAGCTACATGTATATGTCACTGACATGAGATATGTCAATAATTTATTAGAATTAATCCATCTTACAAAAATTGTACATAGGTTGTTGCTATGTTGGACAAGATAATGGTTCAATCTGTGTAATTTAAAAGTAACTATGAAGGGGCTTGCAGCTTTCAGTCTCCTTCCAAGGACTAGTTAATTATAGATGATTGCCATACCCAGTAGCACAAGCACATTCTCGCAGCCAGTCTACCTTATAAGATAAACCAGAAGCATGTCTCTTTTCACCAAGCCATACCACCCAAAATGGGATTCATCATATTGAAATGAGACACAAGTTGCAGAGCAAACACTCAGCAAATGCTGAATGAAATCAACAAATAATAAAAAAATGTCAAATTTGGGGATAAAATATTTGTTGATTTTCTGAATCTTCAATGTTTCATGTGTGAAAAAAAAAAAATGATTAAAAATGATAAGGGGAAAGTATTTGAAAATTGATCATTTTAATCATATGCTTGACTCATTTCTGGCGAATTGTGTCTCATTTTGATAATTATGACGATGAGTCACAAATGACCTTTGACTCACACTGCTTAGGTCCACTAGCAGTTAATTTAGGCCTTCTTCACAAACTGATTTTCTAGTTAAAGTCTGACAGAAGTCTTACATGTACAACAGAAGTTTGATGTACTAGCCACCTAAGATCTCATTGCGATAATGGTCACTGTATCTTCAAATCGCATATGACCTTTGACCGATTACTAAGACCTACTCACCTTAATCAGGTCCCCTAGGAGTTGATTGGCTTGCACATAGGCCTTCTTGACCTCATCAAACTGGCTTCCTAGGCCAAGACTGAAGGCTTGGAACTGCAGATTGGTGTACTGGCCACCTGGGATCTCATTGCGATAGATGTCAGCATTACCACTCTTCATGGTCGTCGTGCATTCAAATGGAGCATAGAGCTGACGAGCTACCTCCCAGTAAGCACTGTACTTGAACACCTCCTCTAACGCCACACCTGATAGGCATAAAAGAATAGTCAAAATATATATTTCACTTCTAATCGGTCATTTTGTAATTTTGACTCACTACATCATGCTCTTCTTTTGACAGATAACATTAATAGATTCTAGATTATTTTACCAATTCCATTGACTCTATGCCGAGTCTCATTTTGATTTGATGAATCACATACACATGTAAGCTTTTTGTTTTACCTACAATTCAATTTGGTCAGATTTTCACTCTCAAGATCCTATTGTTTTGACAGATTACATTACATATACATGTATGTATCAAAAGTTTTTGAAATGATAAGTTTATTGTGGTCTCTCATGTGTATTCTTTTTTTTTTAAATACAAAATCCATGACTAACATTCTTCCCATAAATTAAAAACAATAAAATTATATGCAGATGATTACAAAAGTCAAGAACAGAATAATTTCCTTAACACTAAAGCATGATCCTCAAAGCCAAAATTCATTGAATTCCATCATCAATATCTTTTCACAATGCATGATATAAGGCCATATTCTATGTGTTGGCCCTCTCTCTCTTTCTGTCTGTCTGCCTGTCTGTCTATCTTCCTGTCTTTTTGTCAGTCCTTCAGTCTGTCTGCCCTCTTTGTCTTTCAGTTTATCTCTCCATCTGTCTCTCTGTATTTCTGTCTAAATACCTGTCTGTCTTTCTCATTGTAAATCACTCTATCTGTCTTTCCATTTGTCTGTCTGTCTATCTGTCAGTATTCCTTTCTATCTGTCTGTTTTTTTTCTGTCCGTTTTTGGTTTCTTTTTCTTTCTGTCTGTCTCTCTTTCTTCTGTATGTCTGTTTATTTGTCTGTCAGTCTGTCTGTCTGTCTTTCTCACCTGTATCCATGCCTGTGTTTTCCAATGCTGCTACCACGGCTCCCATACTAGGCTGTGATGTCATCCCTGATAGAGAGTCTACTGCTACATCCACAACGTCTGCTCCAGCCTGTGCAGCAGCCAACATGGCCGCCACACCTGCCCCAGAGGTATCATGGGTGTGAAGATGGATAGGCATGTCAGGGAATCGATCTCGGAGCTCTGAGACAAGAATGGTGGCAGCCTTGGGCTTTAGAAGACCAGCCATGTCCTGGAATGTGAAATAAAGATCTTTGTTGGTGCTTATTTTAACTTTCAGTAGCTGAGGCAGTTCCACACAAGTATTTTGCATATTACTCGCCAAAATCTTTACCAAGACTAAGAATTTTGTTGTTGCATGTGGACATGATGACAATACAGAAACTACACCCTTATTCAATTCTTGAAAGGGTCATCATTAAAATCTGATGTCCTGTTGTTGATTCAGTAACTTGTAATTGCTGTTCAGTGCTAAGTTGCACATACATTTAAAATCATGAACTGTTAAAACAGTGACTCCGACCCCTAAGCATCTTTTAAGCGGGAGATTATCCTGCCTACATGCCCTAAGCAAATGGGAGACTCCGACTCAATGTTCAGATAGTCCCTTCACAAGCTCAGAGCTTAAAATTCCTAAATGGTTACAATTTCAAAATTTCAGAATAGCTCTGCAGATAAGAATAAAAATATTTTTAAATTTACTTTTTAATACTAACCTTAATGCACAGAATATGGGTGCCAGCTTTCACAAGCTCTGTTGCTAGATTAATATAATAGTCCAGTGTATACTTGGTCTTGGATGGGTCTGAAACGTCACCGCTGTACGAGATAGCTGCTTCAACTACGCCCCCTGATGCTCCTGCTGCTTCCATACCCAGGACAAGATTAGGTAGGTAGTTCAGACAGTCAAAGACACGAAAGATGTCCATACCACTCTTATGAGCTAGATCACAAAACCTGAATACAGATCAAGAAGTACAGTTTAGAGCATCAAAGAGTGATTTCCATTTGAAATTAGAGTTTTATAAATTGTTTCTATGGTCAAAAATATTATTAAGATTACAATATAACAATAGTACAAGAGGACCTTATCTAAACATTCATCATAATTTTCAAGCCTGCACCAATTCAGACAGATTTGTGAACACTTTCTCTTTGAAACAAAAGCTGAGTAAGGACAACATTAACATATTGTACATATGAATGTAGTCTCACCCCAGACTAGCAATTTATACACTGCTATATGATACATAAAAAAATAACCAAAGAGGGAAACTTACTTATACACAACATTATCTGGATATGAAGTATACCCTACAGCATTTGCTCCTCTTAGCAGCATTTGGAAGGGCACATTAGGGATGATCTCTCGCAAGGTCTCTAATCTCTCCCAAGGACATTCATGCAGGAAACGCATAGCCACGTCAAAGGTAGCACCTTACGGAAACAAATTATAGAGCAATATTGTTTGAAGAAATAAAAGATAATTTTTTCATTATTTCTACAGTGCATCCCAGAAAAATATAAACCCAAATTTGAGAGCCTCATATTAAAATTATGTAGCATATGTGACTTTGATAATTATTTCATGCTAAAGAGGAACTCATATTCTATTCAATGATACCAAATATATACCTATGCTGTGACTGACGACTGAGCATGTGGTCTTTACAAAACAAGCATCAAATTTGAAATGTATGAAGTTTGGGCAAAAGCAACCTTTGCATTTCAATAGGCCAAGTAATGCTTTGTCCCTTATGAATGGACTCAGGAAGGCTGACCTCAAACAATGAGTGACTGATTAGAATGCCAGGTTACTTCTACAAAAAACTAGGAACTATGTGTTTTCGACTTAAAAACTTGAGTGCTCGATCATCCATGACAGTACAGGTATAATTTTGTTATCACTGGATAAAATATGAGTTACTCTTTGTCATAATATAAAAATTAATGACACAGAAGTTATGCAATTTTAATATGAGGCTCTCAAAGTTGGGTTTACTTTTATTTGGGATGCACTGTATATACGTGTACCAGGATTTGATTTGCTAGTCTTAAATATGCTTTTAATACCAAATGTTAAGAATATTGCCATCTCTTCATTTAACTTTATCTTCAGCTTTTCTGGTGCACTCTTGCTGTTTAGTCCACTCAAGCCTTTAATGTTATCTTCCCTGTTGATGCTAAAGTTGCCCACTGAGTCTAGTTCCTTTTCATCTTCCCTCGAACAAATCTTTCAAGAGACTATGGTACCTCTTAATGTGACCGAAGTATTTTGCTTTTCTTTCCATAACTAATCCAAACTAAACCAGTACACTTGTTACATTCTGGTGGCATTCTTTTGTGTGTCCATGACAATCCCATCTTTCTTTTGTATATGCAAATTTCAAAAGATACATTTTATATTAAAGGCGTACACTTGATAGGTGTGAGAATTATTTACCTCCCCAGTTTTCTAAACTGAACAGGTTCTGGAAGTTATGAGCCACAAATGGTGAGATGTTCTTGAGGTCGTAGGTCCTGACACGGGTTGCCAGGAGCGACTGATGAGCATCTCTAAATGTAGTATCGGTCAGCATCAGACCTGGGTTGTTTCTGACTGCCTTTGCAAAGGCTTCAGGTCCTTCACGTAACAAGATATCTCTCATGCCAGTCGGGACTGCCTTATCTGTGAGAAGAACAAACATTTGTCAATATCATCACTCGGAATGGCTAGAAGAGATTTATCAGTTTGGTTTCAACACAACTGGGTAGTATTTCACCATATCCTTCTTAACATTATGCATGACTTAACGAACAACTGAAACATGTTCTTAAGTGCTATATTAATCACATGCTTTATAATTTAGCTCAAGAACTGATCACCTGTCGTTCGTATAGTCATTCATAACTAATGAACAACTTGGTGACACACAACCCAGGATTTATTAAAAAAAAACCGACTGCTTCAGCTAAAAAAAATAATTTGAATGGAAGGAAATTCTTGAAGATTTCAGATCTATGCAAGCATACAAAAGAACAGCAATAACATGTGCACAGGTACCCATGACAACTACTTGAAGATTAGTCACTTGCAGAACCATATTCATCAAACGATAAAACATGGTTGCATGGCAAAGAGTTTTGAAGGCGCAAGGGAACATTCGTAATATACAGTCTGTGTAAAAAAAAAAATGGTACAGTCGGAAAAAATTATTTAGGTATGAAATCTTCTCAAATCTTGTGTGAATGTGGTACCAACTTAAAGCCAAAAGATTCTTCTTGATGATACGCTTTGTTATGTACAATTTGCTTTTTTGAAACAAAAGTTATACTAAATTTACTACTATACTAATACTATACTATACTACTATACTATACTACTATACTAATCAAAATTACACACATATATTGTTTCTGTGCTCTGAATTCATTGCTATTGTGTGCGACAACCATAGAAAAGCACGCACAAAGTATATTTTTCTTGATTATAGAAAACTGGTCATATCTCAAGATCTACATGTACAACACCAAATGAGATGAAACAAAATGCACAAGAAAGCTAGATTTTCCTACTTTATGAAAATATCAAACACGTTTAGAATGTGATTAGTTTTCATTCTTTCAAAAAAATATTTTCCACTTGTACCATTTTATTTGACACAGACTGTAGAATTTGGTATCTAAACCTTTGATAATTTTTTAATTATATCAAAATTTAATAAAGTTCCAGTTAAATGGAAGGTGAGAAAGTACTGAAGTTTTCAAAATCTATTTATGATACTGACTACAAATCTTGCCATTTGTGGACTGGTACCAATCCATATGTGTGAATCGGCCAAATATGAAAGTAATGTAGTGGACCATCGTTTCTATAAAAAAATTATATAATGCCTGACTGGAGGATTTATAGGAAAGATTGTAAAGGATCAAAAATATCTTTTTGTAAACTAAGCTGGAATACATGTATAACAAGATGAATCCTCGACCGCGCAAGGTTGAAATATATGCCTCCGCCATCGCCAGATCAGAAATATATGACAAATTCATCTATTTATTTTCCTTTATTTCACAGTTTGACCTCTGTGACCCTCATGCATACTACCCCTAAGTTTAAAGCTCATATCTCAACTGGTTCTCAAGTTATCGCGATAACGAACTCAATACATGTCATGAGATTTAACCCATTTGACCTCTGTGACCCTTGACCTTTGACCTACATACTCCAAAATCTAATAAGATCATCTTCCTATGGTGATACATACAATACCCAAGTTTGAAGTTGATATCTCAAATAGTTCTTGAGATATCGTGATAACGAGCAAACGGGACGTACGGACGTACAGACGGACGTACGGACGGACAACCCGAAAACATGATGCCTCCGGCACCACCTTCGGTGGCGGAGGCATAAAAAGACAAAAATGAGGATTTTCAGGGTGAACATACAGAAACTGGCCAAAGGACATGTCCGACCAATAGAGGAGTACAGATAAATGATGGTCGTATAAGCGAGGACCGATTTGATATTTGTAAGTAATGACATAAGGAGAATTATTGAAATGTCCCTATTATTAACATTCAATTCACCTTGTTACATGTACATGTACATGTATATGAGAAGTGATATTAGTGATAACAAGTATGATAATATTACAACTCTTCAACTACTAATAATGACTACAACACTTATACAAAAGTATTAATTATAATGAAATATCAATAATAAGAAAAATAAACAATAATAAATCATTAAATGATAATACAAACAAGGAGCGTTCTGTGTCCTGTAACATAACAGAGATACAATCAAGCTTATTGAGGAGCAACTGTAACTCTTTAGTACACAGTTTACCTTTAGACAAGATTGATAGTATTCACTTAATTAATGCTACATGGCATGAGTCTCGCAATTATTTCAACAACAAACAAATTTATCAAAAGATTCCGTCATTTACATTAGATACAGTTACTTTTTGAACTAAGAAATGCTGGAAACCCACTCACCGCTCTTTTGAAGCTAAAGAATTCAAGCCCATTGGGCAAAAATTTGCATTTGTTTCTTTATCAAAATGACCACAAGCCACTCCACCATAATGTTAAGTTATAAGTAATTATCCAAATACTCAATTGATTTAATGTTCAATACATACCCAAAAAAGGTATTTAGCATATATATATTATATTCAAGCTTGAAAGACTGTAGTGTTGTATCCAACAGATTGAACCTAAATCAATTCAATTTGCTGCAGTCTACCACCAGTGGAGAAAAATGTCAATATTAATATAAAGTTGATAAAAGATATAAATATATCACAATTACTGATAATACCACCACACATTAGAAGAAGTTATTAAATAAACAGATAACAGCTAATATGTTTTGCGGTTAAACTGTGTAAATGCAAGAAAAAGAGAAAAGAATGCTTTCATAACTGCTACATGCTTTGGGCTCTTCCAGCTAACACCTTGTATAATTCTGCCAAAGAAAGTAAAGCCAGAAAGCATTTTGAAGGCAATACCACAAAGCTGAACAGCTTTAAACTCACCACTTAAATGGCCGCTCCCATGAACTCCTCCTAAAACGAGCCCAGAACATTTCATTTTGAAATAAATTCCATTAAGAAGATAATCATACATCAGATACACTAACGAGACATACCCCAAAATGACACCATAACAAACACATACATGTAGATTTGTGATTGATAGCAAGTCCAATCTTCTATTTCTATCAAATTTACACAATTAAGTTGCCATCAATCGCAAAGCTCTATATTATGGGGTGTAGATCACATTGTTTTTGCAAATGG
The DNA here is from genome assembly GCA_940671915.1 of Paracentrotus lividus. Classification (NCBI taxonomy): domain Eukaryota; kingdom Metazoa; phylum Echinodermata; class Echinoidea; order Camarodonta; family Echinidae; genus Paracentrotus; species Paracentrotus lividus. Next base: position 12,279,922 of record CALNVZ010000174.1, read on the forward strand.
CAATTTTGTGATCAGTTGAGCTGAGTTTTGGAGAATGTGTAATGGCCCAGTCGAGAGAGCAGTGGTCTAGTAATGGGGAGATCCCTACATATAATTCAAAACCAAGTTGAACAACACACTTCTTGGTATACAATGTACCTACTATGTACATGTACTGGAACAATATAGCATTTTTGTCTGGCTGTATATACAATGAGTTTTTCAAACCCTAACCAGGCCAGTCTCCTGTCCAAAGGTGGGGGTGGGGAGGGAGTTGAGTCAACCACAAAATAAAGTCAACCCCCTCCCCACGCTTTTTTAGGGCCAATGAACATCTGAATCAATGTAAAAAATGGTTGCAGCATATTTTCAAGTGGATGATGGAAGAAAAAAATAATGGTTTCCATAAAGTAATATCATTGTAGAAATCTATATCAATGGCTTGATGTGAGTGGGTGCTAATATTAATAAACTGTATAAACAAATGTTTATGGCCCTTTTACTATACTATAAATCATAGGATGGCAATTTGGTATAAATGTCTTCTAGTGTGAATATGCTTACCATAGGGTACCTCTGGGATGGGTGGGGTTACATTAGCTGGCCTGAGACCAGTAGCAAGGGGCGTGGCAGGTCCGTTGACGAGCAGATTACCAAAGTAATAGAGAAGCTTCTGAGCTCTGTTCTGACTTGGTTTGAATTCTCTTGTAAGATGTGGGTTCTCATCAATGAAGGATGTGTTTACCTGGCCAGACACAAACTGCTCATGGCGTAACACATTCTCCAGAAAGGGAATGTTCGTCTGTAAAGAGGCATACAAATAATATCAATTAAAACCACTATGTAGCAGGGATTCAAAAACACTTTTACCTTAGAATACATAGGGATAATTTTATTCTGCCACCTTAAGTCTCTCTTTATATGTTCATCGGGTAAAAATGGACTGCAGCATGAAAATGAATAATAATATAACAATATTACAGCCAGTTGTAATATTTATTCCATATTCCTTTTATCGACCACAATTTACCATGCATTACTCAGTGTAATATATTACCTTTACTCCTCTTATCCTGAACTCTGCTAATGCTCTGAGCATCTTCCTGACAGAGCTTTCGTGATTCCTAGATCTTGAGATGAGTTTTACGAGTAGAGAATCGTAGTGAGGTGAGACAATAGCACCAGCAAAAGCTAAGGCACTGTCTATACGGATACCCATTCCTTCGCCACTACGGAATACCTACGTAGAATTAGAAGAAACAGGGATAGGGATCATATTGTGCTTCATGTCTTGGTCATCTTATCCTCGCATCTGGAACAAGGAGAAAACCTCTTGGCAAGCCTAAATAAACTAATTAATCCATTTCAGAAGGAAAAGAGAGGCAATATCTATTATAATAATGGCCATTTATAATGTGCAATGTCTGTCAAATTGGACACTCATTGGGGGTGTGTTATGTATAGCGCATCTGCGCATGTGCACATCAGCGAGTTGGAACCGGAATTAACAAACACTTCTACTTATGATACTCCAGTATATGTCTCCTTTATTCTCTGTGAATAGTCTTCAGTTATTTAGTTAGCTTTTTAACAGGGTGTTTCATTAAATTGAAAATCGATTTAAAATCTATTCTGAAATTTTAAGACCTGAAAGTCTATTTTAAGGCCTTAAAGTTGATTTTTAAATCAATTTTAAATCTTTAAAAAATGATTTTAAATTGATTTTAAAATTGACGAAACATTCCCCTGAGTGATGTTTCACGGAATCGTTTGTGAAGTTAAGAATGACTCTATGAGCGACTGGAATATGTTCTTGGGTGCTGTATCAATCCCATTCTAAATCATTTAGCACAAGAACTAATCACCAGTCGTTCGTAAAGTTGTTCATAACTTACAAACGACTTGGTGAAACACCACCCAGGTACATCATATGAACTCAATCCATAACTTATCAAAGGGATAATTTCTGAGATATTTATGACAGTTTGTAAATTACATTCCTCCATGTTTAAAAATTTTGTCCTCAGGATTCCTTGTAGATATCACATCTCTTGTAATCTACAAATGGTAAGCATACCATCCATTGTTTAACACCTGCTGATGTGAATTTCAGATCAATAGTATTTCCTGTGTAATATACCACCTGTCAAATAGTAATTCTAGACATATGTGACCTACTCCTCTCTTAAAGGGGAATTATCCCCTCAGAGAAATTTGGCTTCAGTGAATGGAGACAAACCCCCAAAACATATTGGTAAAAATTTCAGAAAAATCAGGCAATGAATAATAGAGATATGAATTTTCAGATTTTGAGATCACTTACAACATGTATGATATGGAGATCATCCAATTGGCAACGCGACCATAATGTGTGATGTAATGCAGGGAGATCTTTCCCATATCTATTGTACACATTGTACTAAAATCCTCTTTTTTCTCGATTCTAAAGGGAGAATAAAGAATCTTTTTATGGGATGACATGTAAATATATGAAAGTCATAATATAAATAATAAAAAGCTGTTCTATCATTAGAATGAAAATAAAGAGACATTTTGAATAGTTTTTGTGCACACCATATGGGGAGTTCTCCCTTTGTGACATCACAAATGGTGACCGCGTTGCCAATGGGAGATTTCCTATCTCATCAGAGATCTCAATATTCAAATACTCATAACCTATCATTTATCCGATTTTCACCAAATCTTCACTAATGTGCTTATTTGATTTTTCTGCATCCACAGTGAGCCAACTATCTACAAAGAAACAATTCTCCTTTAACTATCAAAACAGTACCGTAATGTACAACTGGTACTTATATTTTTCATAGCAAAAAATAAAAAGGTGAGACTTAATAAATCATATGATTCTTCCACAAAGTCAATTCCTGATATAAAATTGGATATTTACATTGACTGGACTCTCTTATGTAAAACTGCATGTCATTCATACTAGGACAACTTTCAACTCAATTTTGATATTCATTGTTACATAAATCTAATACGGTAATCATAATAAAGGTATAAGTAGTGCCTTTGCATCTTGTATGAAATTCAATGTATATTCCTAGAGCTGTCTTTTCTTGGATAAGCAGTTTTCAGCATATCTTTTTGTGTGAAATTTATAACTATTCATATCACTCTACTACCAATATTTTCGTTATCTTACAAATGTACCTCAATTCTGCCTGTATCAGGTTGGAAGTTTTTAGCAGGGTCTTCTGTAGTAATCCTACATTGCATGGCACTGCCTTGGATTTGGACATCATTTTGTGAGAGAGTCAGCTCAGGTAGACTATACCCCTCTGCAACCTTGATTTGTGACTGTACAAGATCAACTCTGAAAAAAAAATCACAAAAATAGATGTGAAATCTGTCTCTTGCAATTTAATAGTCCAAATGATCTTTGTCCCTTATGAATAAAGTCAGGAAAGCTGACCTCAAAAAATGCGTAATCAGAAAGCCAGGGTTGCTTAAAACTGCTAAAACTTACAAGCCTTTTTTTTGACAGAAGTTTTGAAGAACTCAAGTTCTGAGTCATCCATGACAGCACATGTATGAGTTTGATATCACTGGATAGAATATGAGTTACTCTTTATTGTGATATAACTTATTAATGACACATATGTCATAAGATTTTAATACAAGGGTCTCAAAAGTTGGGTTTACTTTTATTGGAGACACATTGTATATATCATATTACATACCCAGTGATTTCTTCTGTGACTGTATGCTCCACCTGTAATCTTGCATTGACTTCAATGAAGTAATGATTGCCTTCCTTATCAAGGAGAAACTCTACTGTCCCAGCATTCTCATAGTTGACTGATTTACAGAGCTTGACAGCATCAGAGGTCATCTTATCCCTCAACAATGGGTCAAGCATGGGGGCAGGGGCAAGCTCAATCAGTTTCTGATGTCTACGTTGCACAGAGCAGTCACGTTCATACAAATGAATAACGTTGCCAAACTTGTCACCTGCAATTTTTTATTGGGATTAAACAATTAAATCAAGATAAGCATTTATGCAAAAAAAAGAACGATTTCAAGGTATGGATTTAAAACTTGATAATACATGATATCATTGATGCTCTTTATAAAAAGAAAGCTTCATTAGATTGTGAAAATGAATTTACTTCACAAAAATATCATGAAAGTAGTCTATACTGACCTGGTTTATATCTACTTAATCTATCAGCAATCTCTGTTTGTCTAACCCAAAATCAATTAAACCCATTCGGTCTACTATCAATTTGGTTTCTATTTGCAGAGGTGTCTACCTTATGGAATAAAAAAATAAAAAATGAGAGAAAGCATGAATAATACTAGTAACCACTTGCTCATTCATTCAATTCTAGGGGTATTCAAGTTGATCGATTTCTTTCTCTTATAACCAAGACATGATTTGATTCACCTATATGCGCTATATCCGTTATAATTTCTAATGTTATACCTGTAATCATTCCATAGGGTTGGCACCTCTTGGTCCAATACTCAATAGAACTAATTGTCATTTAGTCTAATGTCCAGACGGTCTAATTGAATCTTTGTCTACTCTATCATACAAAATTTAATAATTTGTCCAAACATATAGACTAAGTGGTGTTAGACCAAGTGAACATTTGACGAAATGGGTGTAGCTTAACTAGAAATTATACAAAATGGGAAATGGGCTATTAAAGCGCAATAAGTGAAAACAGATAGTAGATCAACTTGACGAATTACACCAAGTGGGATGGAAACAGGAGTGGCTATTGAGCATTGAACTTACCCAAGACTTGAACTTCAATATGTCTGGGTTCTTCAATATATCTTTCAATGAACATGGATCCATTCCCAAATGCTGCTAAGGCCTCTGATGATGCTCTCTCAAAGTTCTCTGTAACTTCCTGATGAAAAATTGAGAAATTTGGGATTAATAAACATTTATTGGTTTCTGGGGGGGGGGGGGTATTTCACAAAGAGTTGCACATGATTTAGAGTCGTATTCAAATTTCTAGTTGCTTGTGGCTTATCAAGCATTACCTCAAGTCTATCCATGATATTAAAAGTTAAATATGGGATGAACTTTAAAATTTAACTGGAACTCATTCTTAACTCTTTGTGTAACACCCCCTTGTCCTACACCAATCATAAACAGTGGTTTAGAAAGCAAGTCTGAAATGAAATGGTATTCAAACAAATGTTTTAATTATTTGAGAATACACCCCTATGAGTGTGAACCCCCACCCCCCTTTGGTTCTTAAATAACAAAGCACATATGATTTGCATGTGCTGCTGCGTTTTTTGTTTTTTTTTAATCCAAAGTGACCAGTCTCACGCCATTAGGATCATAATGTGTGTGGTGGCCTTTATGTGCATATGCTAATTCTAAAATGATTTTTTTTTTTTTTAGCATCATAGGCTTTTGCTGGTTTTCTGAACCAATGTGCATACAATGCCCTGAACTGGCTGAGCCTACGCAAAAGCATCAATTTGCAAAACCAGTGCCACTTTCTGCCTTATTCCTCTCACACTTACATCCATAGAGCGGACGACCCTCATGCCCCTTCCTCCTCCTCCATACGCTGCTTTGAGGATGACAGGGAAACCATACTGTCCACAGAACTCTTCAACTTCCTGTGAGGTGGTAACTGGCCCATCTGTTCCGGGTACTACCGGTACTCCTGAAATGCAAAAACAAATTGAAAGAATCTGAGGTATCTGAGAGGCACAAACATGTAATAGAGTCTGAAAATTGAGAAAACAGTATTACAGTGCATCCCAGAAAAATGTATACCCTTCTCTGAGATCTTACATTTTATACAAATTCTGAGCAGAAATTTAAAAGCAGATTTTTTCTTTTAAAAAATAAAATAAAAGGAAAAGTGAAATTGATAAATGTGTGTGTGTGGTGCAGAGGGAGGGGTGGGGGAGGGGCTAAATCTTTACTATCATAAATATTGCATGTTCTATTATTGCAACCTTTCTGGACTAAATAAACTCTAAATACAAAGTTATCCCTCTTGCAGGTCTATTCTACAAACTATGAAACAAACATTCATTTGGAAAAATGTAGTAACTGCTGTTAACATAATCCAGCATATTGGCTGATAGAGCATGCAATACATTGTATTCATATCATACTATGTCAGTCATACATCCTTCACAGCATTCTAGTGTGCAGCTAAATACATGTACCAAAGATGTACTAAATACTCTACTCAACATTTTTATAATTCCTTTACTCATTGTATGTTGCACTATCCCATAAGCAATCACGAGACTACATGTACTAAAGATTTGTTTACCTGCTGCAATAGCGATTTGTCTAGCTTCCACTTTATCGCCCATTTGATGTACGACTGTGGGTGAAGGACCAATAAACCTAATGTTTGCATCTGTACAAGCCTTAGCAAAGTCTGCTCTCTCGGATAGGAAACCATAACCAGGATGAATCGCATCCACTTTGTGTTGCTGAAAAAAAAAAATGTAAGCAAGATATTTTTAATTAAGGATTATCAACATAAGTGATACTTTTAAAAGTTCATTTCTGAATGATATATGCCCTTTATATTTCACTGTTAAATTTGGATTAAAGAATATTTTATACATACTTTTTATACAAAGGTTGTTCTTGACAACCTGAAAGCTTGCGAGAGGCTTACCCGACATAGCAACAACTAATGTATGCAAACTGGATTCCATGTATTGTAGTTCATTCTTTTATTACACAGGTTGTTTGAATACCTTGTTATTACGTCGCCAAGAAAAAGTATGCCTAAAATTTAAATATGTTTAATACTAAACTGGTCTATCGAATAGGGCGCGCGTTGCCTATACACGTCTTTAACACAGTCGTCAACAGGGAGCGCAGATAAAACTAGTGCCAATTTACATATAAATAACTGAACTTTTGCGGTATAAAAATACATTTTAAATTATTCTTTTAATCACTTTCGGTAAAACATAAATTTCAGAAACCTTGTTTATTTTAATTGATTGATTGATGAAACATTTAATTAGAAAAGACTATCAAAATACACACTTATATTTTTACTTTACAGTCCGTAGGCCACCCGAATGCTAATTAGGGTATAAGCGAAGATTTATCGAACGGGCCCTCTAGCGTTCTCCTGACGTAATGGCGAGTTAAAATTCGCCGGACTTTCCGTGAGAATTGTAGGGGTGCAGTTTCAGCTCTGTATTGGTCGATAACTTCAGTTATCATGGCATCTTCCAGTGGTAAGTTATTCTTCAGAATTTTCTCGACAGTTTGATACATAATTTATCATATTTAGACAATTTTAAAGGACCGCATTCACCGCTTTGATTGGCATTTATTTTGGTCATATTTTAACTACGATTTTGAGCTGTAAATTTCACTTTTGGCTCCTTACTCCGGCACATAACCGAATTCTTCGGCTTGATATTTGTCCGAGAGAGGAAAAGTCGCTGATCACAATATGTTAAAACCAAACTGACGCAATATCATCTTCTGTTTTTATTTTATAGTATCTAATATTTTCTATATATTTGTCATGTTTAATACGGAAATGTTTTCGGAGTAGCATTCCTCTGAAAATACTAGGGAAGGCCTAGTTTTAATTCCATCTTGTCTTTGTCAGTGTCGCTCATGTCATCTTCAGATTGTACTCGTAAAGTTACAAGCATGTTGATTTGAGAAACAAGTGGCTAACTTAGTAGTCAAAAGCTGAAGTTTTACAGATCCTACAATTTTTGTATTTTTTGTTAATGTCACATAAATTGTAAATGTTGTGAATGATCATTTTCATAATTATATTATTTTCGTTCACCAATGCATGTTTCAAATTTCATGGATATTCAATTAAGCGTAAGGCTCAAGAAATTCTTCAAATGAAATGGGGGTGACAGTATTGTCTAGACTATGACCTATTTTATTTTATTTATTTTTAAAAATTTTTTTATTTTTTTTCATTTTACTAAAACGTAAAATCAATTAACCCAGGCATTAACATGTGTAATTGTGTTGTATATTGGTATTACAGATCTGTATGATGATGATGCTTGTACTATCTGCATAGTCAGACTTTGAAATTCAACTATTGTTTTGCCAGGTCTGTTGACTCAAAATTATCCTAGTTGATCTGATCTGCCATAATGAATTTTGAAAATACACATAAGTGAATGTAAGAAAAAGAAAAACATTGTACTCTCTTGAAAAGAGGGACTGTGACATCGACCGTGCAGGTTTTGTATTACATGATTAAACATTTTTGAAACTCAGATATTTGAAGTGCTGACTAATTCTTTTTTCATTAAATGTCTACAGTTTACAGTTGCGGATCCAGGGTGTACATGGGGGAGGGGCCACGAGTCTGAGTATTGTCCAACGAGGCTGAATGACCACGAGGCCGAGGGTTCACGAGTCCGAGTATTTTCCCACGAGTCCGAGGGCCCACGAGGCCAAGGGTACACGAGTCTGATTTTTCTCCTATTGTATTTTGCAATATTATGATCGGACTCGTTAAAAAAAATACTCGGCCTCATGGGAAAATAATCGGACTCGTGGACCCTCAGCCTCGTGGGCGCTGGGCCTTGTGGGAAGACCCCGTGTGCATCCACCCCTCTCATGTTTTTGGAAACTGTTCAAATTTGTCAATTTTACGAGGCGAACGCCCCCACTCTTGTCAAATGCTGGATCCGCCACTTAATCTTGAATCTTTATGAACTCTTTAATTTGTAAAATGGTGAGAACAGGTTTGGATGGGGTACCATGTTCGGAGAATTTGGGAGGTGTGAGGAGAGTGTGATTTCTGGGGATGGTTACAGAAAGAGGAGGAAATATGTCACAGTAGGAAAGAAGGAAATGATCAAATGAAAAAGATCTCGCTATGAACCGAGTGATCGGAGAGGATGCAAGAAATAGAGTGACATGGAGAAAGAACAAAGTACGAGAATGAAACAATACAAAATTGATATGAAGATGGTATGGTTTCGTGTGATATTTTCTGAAGGATAGTCTCTTTTGTGCGATGTACGACATTTGCTCCAGCGACAATTGTTCCCATTCAATTTCGTAAAATTAAGCCCTGAAATAAATGCCATACATAAACTTGGCGTTAATTGACCCAATATAACCTGACATTAAACTTTGTGAGAAATTATTGGAGAACCCGGAGCAAATGTCGCATCATTTTGGTATGGAGAGCAGGTAGTTTTAGAGTGGAGATGGGGAGGAATTGGGGACTGTGAATGATAAAAATAAATAATGATCACAATGTCTAATAATGTTTCCAAATACAGTCCACCATGCTTAATTGTGCACTCTGTGGGGACAAGAACTAGCTTTGATTGATGAAGGGTTCCACAAAAATAGAAGGTAAAGAGAAGATTACTTGAAAAGCCAGTTTAATTTAGGCAAGGTTGACTGTTCTTTACCGAAGATTCTCGAGAGTCCACGAGTCCGAGGATTTTTCCCATGCGGCCCAGTATCTACGAGGCCGAGGATTTATTCCACACACATATATATATATATATTATCAGCAGAAAATTATAATGCAAGAAAGTATGATAATGAGAACAAGATGAATCCTCGACCGCGCGCGGTCGAAATATATGCCTCCGCCAGTGCCAGATCAAAAAAATATCGCACATTCATCTATTCATTTTGCATTATAGAATGACATTTTTTACCTTGACCTTTGACCTTGTGACCCCAAACAGACCCCTAATTCAGACCATATTCTCCCTAGTGATAGATACTACCCTTAAAATTTGTAGTTTATACCTTTATTGGTTCCCAAGATATTGCGATGACAAATCTAATACATGGATTTTCACATCTTGACCTCTGTACCCTTGACCTTTGACCTATATAATCCATAATCTAACAAGATCATCTTCCTATAGCGGTAAATACTACACTTAAGTTTGAAGCTCATAATCTCAATGGTTCTTGAGATTGCGATAACGAGCTCAAACATAGAATTCACTATTTTTGACCTCCGTGAACCTTGACTTCAACCTAATCATCCAAAATCTAATCAGATCATCTTCTTATGGTGGTACATACTATCCCCAAGTTTGAAGTTGATATCTCAAATGGTTCTTGAGATATCGCGATAACGAACTCAAAACATAGAATTTCACTATTTTTGCCTCCATGACCTTGACCTTTGACCTACATACTCGCAAAATCTAATCAGATCATCTTCCTATGGTGGTACATACTATCCCCAAGTTTGGAAGTTGATCACTCAAACGGTTCTTGGAGATATCGCGATAAACGAGCAAAGGCGGACGACGACGGACGGACGGAGGACAACCGAAAACATGATGCCCCGCACCACCTTCGGTGGCGGAGGCATAAAAATCAGTATTGTTGACCTCGGTCTCATGGGGGAAACTTTGGCCTCCTGAACAATCGATTTTCGTGGACATCCCCATTCTTGTGCCCGTATTCAGTTTGATGTAATAATTGTTGATACCGTTTGTGAAATTAAATTTAACAAATTAAAAAAAATAAATACTTGACTAAATATGCAGACGGAATAACTTGAACATAGTAAAACCGTCATTTTTCTCCTTCTAATACATGCACAGGATAGTAATTAGGCAACGATTTCACTTTTGTCAGCAAGTATGTACAATAACGCACAAAATACCAGTATATTTGTGATTTTAGCTGTTAGCCACCCCCCCCCCCCCCACTAAGCCCCTCACTTTCAAAAACGTTCCGTGGCCCCAATTGATCTAAAATATTCAGGAGAAAGACTGATTCACTCACTTAGAAAAAAGGTAGCTAATCAAAACATTTTCCAATTTTGTTTATTAAGTACATGTAGGATCTTACGATATTTAGTTATTAACTCAGTTGTGGTCAGTGATGACTTCCACTGACAAGTCGTATGAGTGATGTTGCAATTATCCAAGCTCCGCATGATTTAAGAACACCAAAACGTACACTTGGGACTAGGATTGAAGTTCATATCGAAAAAATGAAATCAATAATTAATATACGTGCTTGCCGCGAAATATGTTTGATATATAGACAATTAGATGGGTTTAAAATTCACGAAAATCGTTTGATTTTGTGGAAAGGGTAGAGTTTGGAAAATAGTGTATTCTCCGTGACAAAATCAAATCTACGCCAACAATAACACTG
>CALNVZ010000174.1:12303408-12338384 GCA_940671915.1 Paracentrotus lividus
TTCCGTAATCTCTTTCTCATTTTATAGGACCATATAAAATAAGCCTTTTCGGATTTCATGGGCTTTCCTGTCAGTGTTTCTTTTATGTTTTATACCATGTACACTCGACAAATCAAATCAAATCAAATCAAATCAAATTATATGTTCACAGTTATCTAACATCTAATTCTCATGTTTGAGCTCATAGATAAGGCTACCTTTTGTTATTTTAAACAAAGCACTATAATTGACTATACATTCAAACTTATGAAGTTCTGAAGTTCTCTAGTAAAGTGATATCACATAATTATTACTGTAAGAGTTGTCCGTGCTGCCATCCGCGCTCCCCGTAGACCCGCACGCTGTAGGACCGCCGTTCGCGCGGGCAGGGTCTGCATTTTCCACGGAGCGCGGCCGGCGCCGCCGACCGGGGGTTCGACGGAGGTCGGGTCCCCATTGCGGATCGCGGGCTTCGTTTTCTTCGACGAGCTCGCGTTGGTCGCTGGGCGACGATTCCGTGGACGACGAGATCCCTATTGACTCACGTGCTTTAACGCGACGCGCGAAAACAAGAGGACGGAGGGAAGAGTGTCCGTCGGAAGTGTCCCTGTCTCCTTTCAAGACTGGACCGGTATTTTACGGCTCCGTCCAACGCCCTTTCATAGGCAAGCCGTGTGCCAACCCGTTGTCACGCCGATGACGAAATAAGAAAAACGTCTGAACGGTTAGTCTTTCATCTAATTAGAGCGTCTGGGTCGCTGGAGGTAATCCGATAAGGGAGTTAATCGCCTGCCGATTTCATTTTGAAGTAAAAACCTAAATCGATCAGTGATTGAAATCGCAATTTGAAATTGGTATAGTTGAAATCTACGTTAAAAGTTCTCCTAACAGAGCAAACATTTTTCGAAATGCGACACTTTTTAAAGCAGTATTTTTGAAGATATAAGTCCAATTTTTATTTAATTTGCGTGATAGGATATGCAGAAAAAGACAAAAAGTCAGTCTCCAATGGCCTTTGTTTACTCTTGGGATAACAACCTAGCTCCCTGGTTGGTGCGACCGAGTAATCTCTCCCGCGCTGTCGCAGGGGATTATCGGATTAACGTACTATTGAGTGTTGACTGACTCAGTATTTATGATTTTGTTGAAAACCAATAAAGGGTATATCTTTCGATTTTAGGAGGGCAAAATTCAAACTCCAAATGAAAAATTACATCAAATTGATGTGTTTTTGATCTGAAAAGGAGTTTTATTTCTGAAATTAAGATTGTACTACAAGGAAGGAACAAGGAAAAGGAAACATGATTATTATTTATAACAGTATAACTATGTTAATTTGGGGTATAAAACGAATTGGCCATAAGGGAGGGATAGAAATAACGTTTGATGTATTTTGTTGTTGATTTTGGATAATAAAAGATGGTCACTTCGAACAAAAACAAAAGAAAGATAGAAAGAAAAAGAAGGAAAAAAAAGGGGGGACGAGGGTAGAGCAGGGCGGGTTTAGTCAAGGAAAACTGATGAAGGAATCGGGGAAACTGAGAAATTCGAGAGAGAATTAGGATCATGGAGGAAGTGAGAGAGGATGGAGGGCCCAACTGAGAGAGAGACGGATAAGATTAAGATTTCATTTGCACGCGAAAGTATAATAAGTAAATCAATCAATCAAACAAAAAGAAAGGAAACGTTCATATTCGGAGAACGAATTGGCCATAAGGGAGGGATCGAAATAACGTTTGGTGTATTTTGTTGTTGATTTTGGGTAATAAAAGATGGTCACGTCGACGAAAATAAAAGAAAGAAAGAAAGAAAAAGAAGGAAAAAGGGGGACGAGAGGGGTAGAACAGGGCGGGTTTAGTCAAGGAAAACTGATCAAGGAATCGGGAAAGTGAGAAGATAATTCGAGAGAGAATTAGGATCAAGGAGGAAGTGAGAGAGGATGGAGGGCCCAAGAGAACATGGATAAGATAAAGATTTCAGTATCTGCCAGCGGCGAAATCATTATAATAAGCAAAGCAATCAATCAACAAAAATAAGGAAACGTACATGATCGAAGAAGAATCAACTATACGGGAAAAAAAAAAAAAAAAAAACTATATAATTGATTAAAACCGAAGTTTAAACGACTACCGAGGTCTTATTTTTTTTTTATTATTTGTTTTTTTTATTGTTTTATATTTTTATTAAATGGAAATTCCAGGAAAATTACGGAATACCGAAAGGGTTCGGGCCAACCCCTAATTGCTCACCCCCGTGGATTGCATGCCACGGGCTTCTAGCCTAGTAAATATTAAGACAACAAAGAACTAAAAAAAAACAAAAAAACTTGAGGCCTCTGATATACAATGAAAACAAGATGATCAACAAACTAAAGCACATTTTTTCGGACAAATCAAAATAATTCTAATATTTCAAAACACCGTATTGACAGATATGTCAAAGGTTATTAATCTCATGTCATGAGCTATAGATATGGTTACCTTATTGTTATTTGTTAAAAAGCATTATAAATAATTGACAATTCAATTTCAAAAGTTATGATTTTCTGGATGCTTGAGCTTATCCGACGACAGCCTACTCTTTGCTGTTTCTTTCTATTACAGTCACCCTATTACTCATTTTCGAGATATTAAGAAGAAACCTAAATGTTCACTCTCTCATATTCTGTTTACTTTTTCAGTTTCTATTAAAGTGATATAAATTATTACAAAAACCAAAAAATATAAAAACCTGAGGCTCTGATTACAATGAAACATGTGATAAACAAACTAAAGACACCTTTTTTCGGACTAAATCAATATTTCTTTGCCTTTTCAACAAAAGGTTTTGGACAGATATGTTCAAAGTAATTTAATTCTCATGTCTGAGCTTTTAAATAAGGCCATTTTTTCCATGTGAATAAAATAATGAATGACAGATACATTCAAGGTTATGCAATTCTCATTTCTAAGCCCCCCCCCCCCCCCCACTTTCGTCAGGAAACGTGTACAAAAACGGACACATGACCATCACTTTCAAAAACGTTCCGTTGCCCCTAATTGGTTATATATTAGCTTGGTGTTGATGCAGTGGAAAGCTGCTTAACACAGCGCGAGTTCCTACGGGAGTTACTGTAACAGAAACAGTCCTTCAGGGGCAATTGTAACAGCTTGTTACAATTGCCCCTGACAGAGGCGACCATATTTGGAGAGATTTTTTTCTATCTTAGCTTAGGTATTCATCGTTGAAACGTTAGCAAAATATGGCCTAAGAACATAATTTCTAAATAAAAATGACAGTCGTAGCTCATCTACATATTTGTCCAGAAGAAAAACAATGGGTAATGTGAAATATTACTTTCCTGCTAAAAAAAAACGGTTTTTCTGCTGAAGAAAGTTCCACGAACCGTTAAATCTGCTAACATTCATACAGCATGTGGAGCGATGAAATGCGCATGCTCTCTACAAATTTTAAGTTTATAGCGTGTTTCTGCTAGGAATGGGAGCCTCTGTTACAATTGCCCCGTGTTACAATTGTCCCCGGTCTCCCCTACTTAGGTTCCCTACAATGTCAACATACTGTGTTGTTTTTTGTTTATGAAATGTAAAAGAAATAAGTTAATTTTACCAAACTGAGCAAGACTGAACTCTAAATTCATAAAAACAAGTCTGTCTGTCTCATTTGGCAAAATTTCAATTAGAAGGTAAAATAGTTGAATGGAATAGCTTGTTTGAACTGGTTTCCACTGGTTTCTAGTGCAGGTGCAAAGATATGATACTGAAAAGCTATTTACATGTAGAATTCGGATATTGAATCAATAATGGAACTTCATGTCAATGGGCTAAGAGTATAACTTTCCTACACTGTATGCATGTACATGTATATCATCAGTTTTTGATCATGGCTTGGCATTTAAAGGTAGTGTCAGCCTTTTGCAGGCAAAAAAATTTAATTTCTAGTTTTTGAGAGGATATACATGTAGTAGTATACCAATGACTATATCTTCCCACAACATGATTAAGCTCAAATGTGTATGTTTGTCATTATATTGCGATTTTCAAAATTCATTCCTATTTTTTCGTACCTCGAAAAATATACCGTACGGTGCGAACCGCTGACCGCTAGCGCAGAGAATAATGCACGCTAATGCGCCGTGTGTATATTGCTGTGTGCGATCCGTGCCGCACGCGCTGTAATATCAACGATGTTGATGGAGAGCTGGTCAAGATAGGTAGTCAGATTTTCGTTTCGTATTACTGATCTAGGCAACCTATGACAGTAGTAAGATTGAATACACAGTATAGGTCGATCATATTCTACAGTTATGCCAAGTTGCATTAGTTTTCGCAATTTGTGAAAAAGGCTGATACTACCTTTAAAGACAGGCAATATGTGCTCAAACTCTTCACCCAAACATTTTATTGAAAATAATAATTTTGAATCCTTCAATATAAATACAAGTTCTTCATCCTCTCCGGTGGAGTACTGCTTTAAGTAACATGACACATCATAAATTGTATGTGTACACATTAGTATAAAGGCAAATGATTGCATCATCAAGAGCAACTTCTGAAGCAAATACTAAAGCATAGAGACAAGTTAGATGTCCATCTATGTATTCTGATTATTAAAACAAATTTTATTACTACATGTACTACCTAATTAAATTTTTCTACTGAAGGCATGAAGCCATGTTTATGCAGTTCAAAGTGAGTTTTGGAAGACTTAAAGTGAAGATACATTGTGAGTGACGCTAAAACACAACAAACAGACAGAATAGTACACATACACATTCAGTAGCAGTACCAGTGAAAATATTCATTTTCATGAGTTACATGTACATGCACAGTAAACGGAGTTCCACTTTAGCCCTTTGGGTGCGAGGGGCTTCTACAGAAGCCGAGCGAGGTGCTCAGTCTGCCACGACGGGCTTCTACAGAAGCCGAGATAATTCTCTAATATATTGACAAGCTTTTTCAGCTTTTCACCAGCTTTTTGGGGCTAAATTCTTGAGGAACAGCGACAAAGTATATCTTCATTAATACCATTAAAGAAATAACCTAGTTACGTGGAAAAAAATCCAGAAAAATTCACTTCATTTCAGCATTACCATAATTTTTTACAATAGAAAACGAATTCCCGATCTTAACTTTTGGCGTACGCGTACGCGTCCGGAGGGGCAAGAAAATAATCAAAATAAAGCTAGCTCGAGAGAGAAATATGAGAGATAAAGATTGAGAATGAGAAGAAGAGAAGAAATAGAAAGGTTAAGATTAAAACAATGTTCATTATACAGATATATCAAACATTAGTTGCATGGAGATAAGCCTGTCGATTTCCGATTCTCCCTAGGTTATATATACTTATCACGATAATGAGAGAGGTTGATTGTTATCTGAATTTTGCTTGATACTAGTTTGTTGTAACTTAACGATGTAATTAAATAAAGTATGCCTCATGCAGTAGGTATTATAAGTTAAAAGTCACGCTTTTATTTCAAAACTACACCTGCGCTTTTAATGAATGCGTCAAAGATGCATTGTCCAGAGGTGCGAAAGCCGCGCCGCTATGATCTTTAATCCATATTTTATAGAAATAATTTGAAAGAAACAGGACCTCGTTTCAAGAGCTATTCAGTAGGCTCAAATCCCGATCGGAACCGTGCGTGCTGTACATGCATTACGCACTTTGCATTGTGAATCTACTGGAAAGGAAGAAAGGGGAACTTCTGCCAAAAATGACCGTTTTTCTTTTACAAAATAAACGCGTCTTATATTTTGTTTTTTGGATGACTTTGGCCTTACAGTGTTAGATAGAAAATGTCTACCCTTTCATGTTTATATTTACTGCAAATCATGAAAATGAACCGAGTTAGATGCAAGGAGTAATGAAAGCACAAAACATGACAAATTTCTATTATACTGTCTTTGTGTACAAAAAATCGCCTCCGCCGCCACAGGGTAACAAATCGCATTTCACAGGGCCCGCCCGCTCAAAGGGGTTAGACTTCCCACAAATAACTTAAGTTACTTATAAAATCAATAAATACTTGGCACCTGCATGTAAGAGCTGATTTTACTGGCAGAGCTTTGGAGTCCCAGTAGCCCTATTTCACACTGATAAAACCAACTACAGCCTAAAGAAAGATTTATTGTTGTTTAGTTTGGAACCAGTTTTGTGTGCGAGCGTAAAGCCTAGATAAAAAAATGCCATTATGAAAGGTTAAGGACGCCGTACTTTGAAATATTCAGAGCATTTTCTTTAGAAGACCAGTACACAGACCACCGTTCACAGACTGTTCGTAAGATTAGAAGAATGGTCGATGGTCTTTGTCCAAGATTTTATTAAACTTCCTACGAAACCCCCCTTTCCATAAGATGATCTTACGAACGTCATAAAGAGTCGTAAGAAAGTACATGTAAGCACCATCTACAAATCTTTACAACTCCAGGGGGGTGATTCATCTAATGGCTAGCCTAATCAAATCCCAACTGGGATAATAATTAATTTAGGATCAATAGCTATGATATAGTTCCAATGTACATTTGGGATGTGATTTAACATGTTAGTTGAAGAGTTTCGTACAAAAACATACATGCCTTTTTGGCATAGAAATTCAAAACTGAATAACACTCTCATTTACTGTGTGTTTATAAATAGCTACTGTAAAAATCAATTCTTTGAGACAACTATCAATAATAATACAGTGAATAAGTTAGTCTATTATTTTTATTCTATAGGGAAACTTATGTTTTTAAAGAAATAGTGCTAGCATTGCTTTTGTATAATATAAATCATTTTGGTATAAAGGATTGAGCTTAGGTAATTAGTGTCCATATCATTGAAATGCAATCTATATAGAATGTGCATTATGGGTTAGGAACCAGGCCAGAGACTAGTTGAGGACTTGAGGTGGTGCACTTTATAAGGCTCCGTTTACATTAGCTTTATATTATAAAGGGATGCAGTAACATTGAATGATATTCAAATTACACCAATTTCTTGATTTAGCTCATTTTTGTCAACAATAATAAAACTTATAGGTCAGTCTGGTATCTCTTCAAAATTACAAGTTATACTTGCTTACTTTTCAGAGGATCATCAGATTTCATACTCAAAATTTAGTAAACCCATACTCTGTCGGGGGAAAACGAAATTGCCATGTTGCTTTTCAAGACACACCCACTTCCTTCGTGTTCCCCCGACCCTAGCGGGCTGGACGGGTTTGCCCTGCAAAGGGGTTGGAAAATTCACTCGCGTGTTTGGCTTACACTGTTGGTAGTAAATGACTTCCATTTTTGATCTGAAATTTCAAGTAGTTTGTTTTTACTATGTAGAGCAATATAATTGTTACTACTTGATCTAATTGCTCTGTTTTGAAAGTTACTTTGGTTTCCCTAAGTGAATGACATCAATCTGTGCATGTACCTTTTGTTTTTGCACAGCCCCATTGTAAAACAGCCAAGCAGCTGAAATGGGCTTTTACCGTGAGTGAATAAATAAATAAATCAAATCAAATCAAATAAATGATTATGCAAACCTTTGCTATCTGTATGATTTCTGGAACGGAGAGGTAGGCCGCTACTGGTGGTAATCCCTTGCCAATGAGGTATGCTTCATCTGCTTTACCCCTGTGCATGTTACCCTTATCCTGTTCAGAATAGATAGCTACTGTCCTGATACCGAGCTCTGTACATGCCCGGAACACTCGGATTGCTATCTCACCTGATGAACAAAGGAACAAGTCAATGTAAGATGCATGATTTATCATATGATTTGACATTGAAAATAAAATCACTGACAAAAATAAGTTTTAAAGTCAATAAACCAAGTTTG
Source organism: Paracentrotus lividus (assembly GCA_940671915.1). Taxonomy (NCBI): domain Eukaryota; kingdom Metazoa; phylum Echinodermata; class Echinoidea; order Camarodonta; family Echinidae; genus Paracentrotus; species Paracentrotus lividus. The sequence continues at coordinate 12,311,203 of CALNVZ010000174.1, forward strand.
TTTTATTTTACAAGCTCAATCCATACATGTAGTTAGGGTTTATCATTCATTCAAAAGGCATTATTTCTTTGGAATATTTCACTAAAGGTCATTAATATCTCTGCCCCCGTGTGTGTGTGTGTGTCACATTTGACGAGCATCACTTGGTTGAAATACATGTATGGTTTTATCTGCAATATTTACAGATTCATTCATGCAATAATAGATAATCACTATGAAAACACAATCCAACACAGTTATGTTTAAAAAAATATGCCTTGCACATCTTTATCCCAATGTACATGTACAACTGTACATGGCAAGTTTTATGAGTATTGCTTGAAATACAATATTTGTGGAATTTATTTGGTCTACAAGATTTTCTTCCTAGTCTATTCCAATATCATGCCATTACAACAAACGATGGCAATGTACATCTGGTATCTGAAACATTCACAACATAAAAAACATGTTACACATCTTCTCATTTCTTACCTCTATTAGCTACCATCAATTTTTCAATCTTTTTCTTCTCTACTGGCTGCTCCTGCGCAATGGTTGACCTGTACCGACTCCCATGGTTACCGTTCATAGATAGTACTGCGCAGGACGGTGTGGCTGTCTTCTGTAGCTGTCTGTATTGCCATGCCTCCCGTATGCGAGGCAGGAGGCTGGTAGCACGGGATGCCTGCACCTTAAACATGATGCCAGACGGGTTTAACTACACCCCTTCCCTATAATATAAAGCAAATATATATGAAAATATATGAAAATATTATAAAAAAACATATAATGAAAATGTAATACAAACATGGACCTGTCCACTAATTCAACATAAACAATCTTCTGCAGAGCTAAAATAATAGAGCAAAAGATAAAAGATAAGAACAGGATGGGATGTTTGATATCTAGACTATGACTGACCTTGCCCAAGTTTACTTTACAGTCTAATTCATAATCATTTCCACAGTCTGCAAACACAGTGCACAATAGTATTCTTCATATTTTTCTCATTCTTCCATTTCCTCTTAAAACGGTGGCGGATCCAGTATTTTTAAATAGGGGGGCGCATCCCAAAAAAAAAAAATTTAAATAGGGGGCGCAGCCAAAAACTTTTCTGATTTTGACATATACATGTACAGTCAACGAGTGGTTTTCGAGTCATAAAGGGGCAAGCGTCCCCTGCGCTCCCATGTGGATCCGCCACTGTAAAATGAATTTCTTGGTGTTTCCCCAAGGTTCTTTCATCTTCTTTTCAATCACTTCTTATTAGTTTTTGTTTTTCCTAATTTCATTTCCTAAGTATGTCCTTGGTTTTTAGGCCTTTCTCATAACATAACATACATGTACAGCAACATGGTCTCTGGAGATCAGAAATTAGATTACTTGAGGATGGTGTTTGTGAAGGCAATGAAAGGAAATTTTTAGTCAAACTGATAGATTTACGTCTGAAATTACCTATCACTGTGCGATCGAAAGCACACTACAACACGTACATGTAACAATTCATGGTTATGTCCATGAATCATACAACATCCTTACAAATCCTGGATGCTGGTAGGGTAAACTACATGCATGACCATTTAAAGCACTATCACACATTGGGTACCAGTATATTACCACTCAAAGGAAATACCATAATTTAATGCCATCTTCAAACATTAATCAACTTATCTTAGGAAGAGACTCACATGACTTGACAAATCTGGCATATAATGCCCCCCCCCCACCACAAAAAAAAAGGAAAACTGTTGACTTGGCATAATGGTAACTAAAAATTATCATGCATACAAGTGCCAAAAAAGCGGTGTTGGCGCGCACATGCTGCTCAGAATAGAAATGAAAAGGTCTAACGAACTGCAAAGCTTAAAGTTAATTCCCTATATACTCCCAACATAAACCTGGTGTATATAGTTTTGGTAACAAAAAAGGAATTGGCACAAAACCGATCAAATTTAGTTACATGTTGTCCACATTGCACTAAAAGATATGTATGAGATATCTTGTGACATTCCTTTCATTATTTCCAATGAATTTCATTGACAATTTTTGAATGAAGCGTAATCTAACTGCCGTTTACACCTCTGCTGAGAGGCTCGCACGCCGGAGGTTACGGCGTGAATTAGTGTGAACGATCTGTGTGTAACACGCACACAAGAGAATCCCCATTGGTTTTCCATGTGAGCGCTAACATGAGTCGGGTCCCCGCCTTATCTTTTTTAATACTTAAATATAATGAAATAAAGACACTAAATGAGATTTCAAGTACTATAATTTGCTTTATTATTGCTATTGGATTCAATCTTTCATAATTTATCTAAATGTGAATCCAAATTAATTTTTCTTTCTCCCGAAACTATACACCAGCTTTAATAAAAAGGTGTTTGTAATACCCTATGGTACAGAAACTTCCAAATTGTGTTGAAAAATACTTCAGACACAAAATCTGAGATAGAATTATCTGCTCTGAAACAGAAATCCGTCTGTCGTGGCAGCTGTCCCAGGGAAGTATGTAGATCTACAATTGCCTGTAACTGTTACAATTTACATAGACCGAGGATACCCTGTCTTCTCTATCGCTGGAGGAGCCAGTAACGTGACAGAGAAAACAGAGTATCCTTAGCTGAACAATTACATAGCCAAACACTCCTCCCCCCTCCCCCCACTCAAACTCCCCCCCCCCAAAAAAAAAAAAAAAAAAAAAAAATGCCTTAAAATTGTCTTGTTCATGATATCATTTAAAAAACTATGTCCGAAATAATATACAAATTCCTGATCTAAACTTAAAGCTGGTGTATACTAGTTTCGGGAGAAAGAAAAATTTTAAGATAAATTATGATAGATTGAATCTAATAACTATAATAAAGCAATTTATAGTGCTTGAAATCTCGCTTTAGTGTCTTTATTTCATAATAAGGATATAAAAGATAAGTCGGGGACCCATCTCAGGTTAGCGCTCACGTGGAAAACCAATGGGGATTCTCTTGTGTGGGTGTTATACACACAGATCGTTCGCACTAATTCACGCCTGAACCTCGGGCGTGCGAACCTGTCAGTAGAGGTCTAAACGGCAGTTAGATTGCCCTTCATTCAAACTTTATAAATGAAATTCATCGGAAATATAGAAAGGAATGTCACAAGATCTCTCACACATGCAATGATGTGGACAACATGTAACTATAGACAGCGCTGGCGCCGAAGGCGACAGCGCTGTAGAAGGGATTTGATCATTTACGTTGAATATTGATGGGTGACCTTTTTGAAGGGTCGACCCGGAAGTAGAAAAAAAATCGCTGTGCTTTTGAACAGCAGCGCATACGGCCCGCTAGAGCCGCCTGCTCTAGCCGCCTAGCTAGCTTGCTAGCAGACGGCGCTCGCGACCGGGGGTCTATATCGCCATGTACCGTACCTGCGATATGAACACAAGTTACGTGTTTGGAACTGATTTTTGCCTTTCAAATATCAATCACTCATTGTTATGACAACATAAATATGTGGAAGAACCTATCTGCTCTTGTATTCTTGGAAGTTACATAAATTCAATGTGAGTATCATTTTTAAAAAAATATATTACTTATGAGAGATTCGGGGTATACCAGCCCCACAACTAATCATCCGTCAGTTCCCGTCGCTTCGCGACGGAGACTGGTCAGTTTAGACAACATGTAACTAACAGTAACAGTTGAGTTACATTTGATCGGTTTTGTGCCAATTCCTTGTTACCAAAACTATACTATAAATAGACCAGGTTTAAGATGTGGATTTTTAATTAAGGTAAGCCAAAAATAACAAAATTCAGGATATCCAATTTCATTCGCCTGGCCGAAATTTCTCAGTTTGTCGAGTCGTGTCGTCCCTATATATGCTATACCGTCTGGCCCGGAGTACTCCCACGCCTACGGCCCGGCCCGGTACACCATCACCCATCATCACGGCCCGGGGAGGTAAACCACTCACTCTCAACACAACAACGAGCATGCATGATGCAACACACGTAAACATCACAAACAAAAATGGGAATACCTCTCTTTTTAGATCATATCTATGACTTAAAATCTAAAAAAGAAGTGAATAAAATCGCGAAAATGTACGCGTCCTACTTACCACAATATCAATATAAGTAATATCGACGTCGACGCCAGCAATGTATGCACAAAACCTGTAAGAAATGAAAAAGTTGTCGTGCTCAATGTCACTTTCAGCCAAACGTGCGTTTCAATTCATTCATTGATTATACCGGTATGCACGATTTGCAACGTAAAATGCACACGAGCCACGTTGTAAGCCCATTTGATTTGTTTACGTGCATAATAGAGTAAGGGTGGGCGGGGCTTGGAAGGTGGGGCGCGGCTTTGTGGGTTTTTGTACTCAGCTCAGTGTAATCTTGAAGGAAAACAAAGAATAGGAAAAAATATGATCACATAGCCAGCCCTATGAATATATCCAGGGGGCTTTTGGGGTGGGTTTTGGGGCTCTAGCCCAACCCATATTTTTGTTTTGCATGTCGCTATAAAGGCATCACATCACATTTGAGCAAAATTAAAGGTGCCGAAGCAGCGATCGAGGGGGGGGGGCGGGGGGGGGGGGGCCGGCGGGGGGGGGGTTAAGGAGGAAACTCGCCCCCTATGATTCAAATGGGGGCCATTTTTCTGCCCCAAATTTCCCCTGAAGTATTATGCTAGCAAAATATCAACAATCCACGCTTCGTGTTTTCGTCAATGCAGAATAAAATTTCGGGATAATTGTGATTTGCGCTCGCACGTAGGCCTACCTTAATCTCCATTGAAAAAAGGGCATTATATTTTAAAATAAATTTAACGATTGAAAAATGTTCGCTCTTGAAGGAGTGAATTTCAGAAAGTAGAAGAAGTCATAAATGTGCAATAGAGATGACAAAATGCATCAAATGTTCTCTCTTAAAAAACAAAATGAAACAAAACAAAACAAAATAAACGATTGAAAAATGTTCACTCTTGAAGGAGTGAATTTCATAAAGTAGAGTGAAATTCAATCGAAAATCGAGTGAATTTGGAGTGAAAGTACTCCATTTTCACTTGAGTGACATCAGGCCCTAGGTTCTGAAATAAGCATATCCCTCATCATAGGGTGGGACGAGACTTGGTGGATCTTTTGGAAATACTGGTTCCGACCACACCCTTCCTTTTAGATATGTGTTTTTTGTTTTGTTTTGTTTTTTATTGAAAAAATTAATGAAGATCGGATAGGCTAATCAAGAGGGCTAAGGGGCCTGAGTCATTTTTATATGGCGCCAGCAAAGGCTCTGCTACACATTTGATTGGAAACATTGTCAAAACATGATTTTGTAACAAAGAGAACACCTTTCAGAAGTTCTAAAATAAAGCATTCTAACTTTATATCCCTCACTGGGGAAGTGCAATCCATAGACAGTTACTGGCCATAAAGAACCCACAACTGCTCCCCTTGCCCCACTTGCGGCGCCCTTGAAACCAAAACGTTAAATCGGAAGTGAAGGTTTCAAGGGTACATAAAGGGGTGTAGGGGGCCTACCTTTAAATATATTCTAACCACTCACAGGTATTGAGGAACCATAAATATGAATATTTTCCTTTCTACAGGATATCACTTTTAAAAAATAATAAAGGAAAAAAAAGGAAAAAAAAAAAAAAACTAATGGCATGGCTGTCAAGTAAAAAAAAAAAAAAAAAAAAAAAAACAGGAAAAAAAAAAGGAAAAAAAAAGAGGAAAGTATATGGTTCTTGGGGAGAGGTGTACAGAAAGCTCACCATCCAACAAAAATTTCGAAGATAAAACATGGTATCATTTTTTTTTTAATGAATAAATGAACTATCCAGTGGTGTGAAAATTATGAATGGTCAAAAAGTACTTATAAAGATATCAAAGCTTAAAATCAAATTGCAGATTTTCTCTCTCTCTCTCTCTCTCTCTCTCTCTCTCTCTCTTCTTTGAGACGTTTTATACGACACGAAAGATACGAACATTAAAAAATACTAAAGCAAACCATAGAATTACATTTGCCAAGAGATGGCGCTAGACCATTTAAAACACTGCTAATCACGAAGTACTGAGGATTTTATTGCATGCAGTCTGATTGTATACGTAATCCCAAATGCTGGACAAAAGTTACTTTAATAGTTTAGTTTAAAGTGAAATTGTAAATAAAAAGTCAGAACTTTGATAATCTGCTGTGTTTGCACATTGAAATCGTCAGGTCACCCTTGATTCAGACAATAAGACAGAGAAGCAAATTGTTATTAAAAAAAAAAAACTTTAAAAAAGAGAGAAGCTATTTAGGAGAGAGTGGAAAATACCTCAGTGAACAAAAGAGGTAGAATATGCTTTTATCTTTTGCATACTGAGCTGTGTGAAACATGCACAACCTGCTGCAACGGGCCGATATAAAGTTTCCGAAACCCGGCGATACACACCAGAGATCCTCCTTCTACTACGCCTGACGATGTCGGCTAGTTTACCTCGTCGAAACATCGCGGGAATGAATAGTGAGTTCGGACTTTTGATTTATAATTCCTCTTTTATTTGATCTCAGACCGAATCAATGATAACATTCATGACTTTAAAGGTTCATGCCTTTAAAAGTAATCAATAATAATCAATGATTTTCGCTACCTCTGGTCTGACAATCATGAGGAATAATACACATTGCGGAAATTTCGGAGGCATGCGAAAAGAAATTGTTTTATCCAAATGAGACGTAACCGAATCAAAATAACTTGACTGGGCATTTATGGGCACTAATCTGACATACACTATCATAAATATTTTTATTCCAGCAACTGCATTCTCAATTTTCGATTGGCGGAAACAATGGGAAGATTGTCAAAAATGGCTAAACTTAAGCTGCTATCATTGAAGTTAGCTACATGTCTAGATATTCATTATTTGTCATGTGCCCAATTTTGATGTTGTTCAGTGCAATAAAAAGCGAAATACAAAAAAAAAAAAAAAAAAAAAATCTATTTTACACTGGCGTAGCGCATTCCCCACCCCCCCCCCCCCACTAACAAAAGAAAGTGCGTCCCGCTTCACCGAGATGAATAGTTCATGCCCCCCCCCACCCTTATAGCCATTAACAAAATAAATTAATTGTCAACACCCTCGCCATTTTATACCAAATTCGCTTCTCGGTTTTTCCATGACACAGACGGCATTGAAGGTCGTACATAAAAAGCAACATTACCTGTAGGCCGATATTTTTGAGCAGTCGGTGTTTTGAGCGTATTCAGAAATTGACAGCTGTCGGAAATAATTTGTCGTCCGTTAGCAATCCATTACGGGTAAAGAAATCAATAGACTTGTCGTTTGTACACTGTTCGTCATAAAGGTGGAATATTTTTTTCTGGCTCAAGTGACATTATGTTGCTCCGGTTTTAATTTCTTGAATGTGTTTGTCACCGCTTTCACTTTTTTGGATCCTGGGTATTATGTTGGACGTTCCCTCAACCCTTCCAGGGAATATTTCTTCAAAACAGTTTGTCACCCCCAGATGATGGCCATTTTCGTCATTTTTTCTTATTTTCGGGGCCCTCAGTTTTTTGTTCACGCGACCCAACAAGGCCCCCTCAGTCCTACCCCAAAGAAACACGTCTAAGGTGGAGATTTGTTATTGTTCTTTAAATTAAATCTAGATGTATGGTTACAGGCTCGACTCTTTTGTCTAGGGGAGGGGTCAAAATTTATTTTGATTGGGGTTCAACATTGATTTTATTCATTTTTACACCATGGAAATTTCTATCTTCCCTAAATTGTACTGTAAAATATCAACCAAACAAAAATAAAAATAAAATATTATCAATAATGACTGTTTACAGCCTTGTCATCAAGGCTAAACAAAATTTAAAGGAAAAATGATGATATTTAACTAGGGTTAAAGGCTGTTTTTCATATTTTATGTTTTCAGCATTAAGATGGAATAAAATATTCCGAATTTTCACCAATCTCGTTTTTTACTTCAACCCCTCCCCTAGACAAGAGACCTAAGCCTGTCCCCAGAAATGTAGATTTAACTTAAATAACAATATAAAACAGTACACCTCAGTCACGTTTCCTGGGGTTAGGACTGAGGGGGGCTTGAAGGCCGGGAAAACAAAAAGGGGCCCCAAAATGAGAAAAAATGACAAACATGGGCATCATGGGGGTTGACAAAACTTTTTTGGAAAAAGGTCCATGTGAAGGGTTGGGAGAATGTCCAAGATATAGCCAGGGTCCCGAAAAGTAAAAGCAGAGACAAACATACTCAAGAAATTAAAGTCAGAGCAAAATCATGTCGCTATAGCGGCAAAAAAATATTCCACCTTTATGACGGACAGTGTAATTATCTAAATACAAGTCATGGGCTAAAATCTTCACAATGCCAAAAGGTCGAGCAAGGAGCTATTATTTGTTATGTCTGAGACAGCCTGGCGAACTATAAACTTTTTGGGGGTTTAAGCATACAATTAAAATCCTTTGTACCAATCGTTTGATGCCCCCCCCCCCCCCCCCCCAACCAAGTCTACGCCTACTCTGCATTCTTCAACCTCTACCGCCGCAGTGTTTAGAAGTGGTCTAGCGCCATCTCTCGACAAATGCAAGACAAATTTTGCTCAGTGGCAGACACCTTTCAAAACTAAAATTATGCGATTTTAATTCACGCCTTGATATCCTTAGGAGTACCTCTTAATCATTCTTGCTTTTCATAAAAATCGTTTTTTATATATTCCTTTTATATATATATATTTTTTTAAATATGTATTACTTTTGTTTAATTGGCCATGTAATGTTTTCAATCCACAGACCGGTAATCCATTATAAAATTCAAATTGAAAAGTGAAATGTTGCAAAATAATGGTTAGGCTTAATCGGTTTAATTTACAACTTATGTCTTTGCCCAATATTCATGTGCACTGTCCATTCTATCATGACATTAACATTATAAGTATCCTATCCAATGCAAAGGGGAATAAAATCACTGTATCGAGGGGTATTTCAATAAGAGACCATCTATAGAAAGGATGGCTTAAAATTGTTTGTTGTCAAGGAACTACATTAAGTGCGTATCGAAAAGATGGTAATCCATTTTCAGAGGGGCCATATTCCACATGTTCCAAGCTAATCTACAGCGTGTCCCACCAAAAAAAAAAAAAAAAAAAAAAAAAAAAAAAAAAATGCAAATTGCACTCTTAATGAGTACAATGTGAAAATTACCAAATCATATGGTATATAATTTCATAATCGTAAACTAGCATTTATTTTATATAACTGGCTTAATTTTTTTTGCAATATGGTCCATTGAACACAGAAATAATAATAAGCCTTCTTTCAGCACTCATAAGAAAACCTCTCAATCCAAGTTTCGTTATTACGTTAAATAAAGTACATAGTCTAATTCCGTCTTTCATTCACTTTTATTTTACTTCCTTTTTTAGATTTTGGGCCCACAACTTGCGGGGCCCAAAAGATGAAGGTTTAAGAAAATTAGCATGATATCTTTAATCAAACTTGATATCTTTAATCAAACATAAAATTATACTAAACAATAACTAATAAGAAATGAATAAAAAAAAAAAATTTTTTTTTTTAAATCCATGATCTCATCTTAAAAAGTTCGGTTGTTTTTTTTTTTTTTAGTTTGTAGTTACATAATTTACAGTTTTCTTTTCATAAGCAAAAAAATAAAAGTTATGTGTAAAAAAAAAAGAAGATGTTTAAAATAAAATTCAGAAATGCTTCAACCATGCACTCCTTGTTTTATTATCATCATAATTATTGGCTTTTTTCATGACTGGGGAAATTTACATGTTGAAAGGTTCTTTGCTGTATGAATAGGCCATCCCCAAGTCCTGATTAAAAAAATATAATTTGCACCACTTAAACAGATAACAAATCTTGTTAGATGAAGCTGACTACACATTTAATACAACATTTGGATGGAGAGGTTTCCTTATTTCTAATAAAAAAACGCTCATATCTTTGTGATTATTGGACCATATTAGGGTACATGCAGGTAATATGGGCCAGCAGGTAATATGGGCCACCTGAAGCAAATCATGTCGTGACCGTCGACCGGTGACCGGTGACCGGTGTGAGCACAATGATGTTGTTCATATGAACTGTATACGAAAATCGTCGTGAGAGCATCTGATGCCGAAATTTCTCTGAGAAAATTGCTGAAAACCAACAAGGTAGGTAAAAATTTTTTACCCTGATGTAAAATTTGATATTTCACAGAATGTGATGGTGAAAGAGTGTTTGAGGGGGTAACCTCAATTGTTTTGTATATTTAGTAAGCTTATAGTTTCATTTTGATCATACTAGCGTGTACAGGTCAATTTGTTTTAGTGAAGGGGTGCAATGTGGCATTGAATGCTTGCCTGACACAGCAACATTAGTGCAGGTAATATGGGGCATCCAAAATGGCGGAAATGATTCTGGTACTTAGTATTGGGATGAGGCATCAATCTGTTTGCTACGATTTTTTGAGGTATATTCACAGTATATAATTAATATAAATAACTTATTGTAGGCCTATATTGACATGTATAATGAAAATAATATTTAAATAATATTTAAAAAAAAATAATATACAAAATACATAACAATGAAATATATAGTCAAAGGATTTACTGAAGGGTCTTATGATTTCAAATTATATCTTAAAGTTAATGATTTTCAACATTTTGAGCAAATTCCATACGTGGTAGAGTCATTGTAGTTTTCAAAACATACATTAAATACATGTGCCCATATTACCTGCACATGCAGGTAATATGGGCACTTTGGTAATGACGTCAACATTTGAATATTGCAGACAGGGGGGTTGGTGATAATTGTTTTTCTTCACAATAAAAGTTAGAGCAGTAGTTATTGATTCACATAAACAAAGATTAGACTGTGTGTCATTTCGTAAATTTATGCAAATTAGGCAAATGAGCTTAGGGGGGCCATATTACCTGCATGTACCCTACACAAAATTCCATCCAGTTGTAAAAATTGAATTTTAGTTTATGGGTGTAATGATATACCTTGATAAGCACATCTCACTGTCTTCACGACAAGGGTGTACAGATTAGTGTGGAAGGGTTAAGGAGGCTCTTAGAGCCCATTTAAAAACTCAATTTTGATAATTGTATCTTGAAATGCAGGAGTGTTGGTGCCTCAACTGTGGATTGTGGGAGTTTATTCCATTGATCGACGACCCTGTGGCTAAAGAAGTGTTTCCTTATATCCATTCTAAACACCTAATCAAAACTAGGTTCCCCCTAAAGAACCCCATCAAAACTTCCAGTATGACAATTCATGTATCCGTAACTTAACGTTAACTTAACATTATAATAGGGTGCTTTCGCTGGACTACGGAGGAGATAATCTAGAACGTTAGCATTATGAAAGGCTTTATTTTCAAAATAGCTCAAACCCCAAACTCCTGCATACTGTTAGTACAGGAAAAGGAGTGTGTAAAACTGGTATTTGCTAGAAACGGCTGGCAAGCGTTTAAATTACAAGTTTTCGTGTGCACAAACGAGGGTTTCCCCTAGCTACAAGAGATAGCTCCCCGTTGTCAAAATCTACAACGCTATTTTGGGGAAATGTACGTTCTCCCAAAACGTAGAACGTTTAGGTTCTCAGCGGAGAGTCAGTTATAAGCCAATAAGCGAGCGCTTTGATAGGAATGTATACAGGCATTTCCCCCTTTGCTAAAACATAAAAGAAGCATACTTTGAGTTGACTAATCATAATGGCAGGGCGGTAGGTTATTTCTTTTCATATCAGCAATGTTTTAGGTCAGCTGTTATACGCATAGACGCATTTGACATAATAAAACCTTGGTATGAAAAAAAAAGAAAGAACTAGGTATCCCCAGTAAAGTAGCCTTTTGATTGAATTCGTATTGCAACAATAGACGTTACAATTTCTCACAAGCCAAAGGGAACATGTGCGGTTACCATTGGAAACTTTTATTCAAAGTTATTGAAGAAGATAGAAAACGAGGATTTGCAGGCATTTTGAAAATAGTGCCCTCTTTTATGCTAACGTTCTAGATAAGCTCCCCGTAGTCCAGCGAAAGCTCACTAATAAAACATGACAATGCTTGACTCAAGTTACATTATATTTTCCACTTGCTATATGCATGGCATGGGGTTACTTCGGCAGTGTACGTGATGTGTACAGGCTATAGGTCCCCTGACACTTGCACGAATTTGGGTTTGCGCATATTTTGCGCATTTGCACGCACCATTTCGTGCCAATGTGGAAACCATTCGTGGCAACGTGCGGGAGGATGCGGGCCTATGCGGAAAATGCGTGAAATGCTGGACAAAATTTTCAAAATGTTTAAAATTTTGGCAAGACGAAATTTTTGAGCAACTTTCCCGAACTCTTCGTGAACTATACGCAACCTATTCGCAAACTTGTCGTTCCAGCGCGTGTCAGTGCGTGTCCATCGACCTATTGGCACGAAATTCACGACTAGTTCACGACTAGTTCACGATTAGTTCACGGCTCAGTTGCGCAGACCTTGCGCATTACTGCGCATACTTCCCGAACAGTTTCGGCATGACAGGTGCATGGTCTGCGCATGATCAATAGGTGCTCAATATGGGAAGCCACACTACAGATAAATCTCTTTACAGTCGGAATATTTTAAACACTCTTGTGGTTTTAATATGTATTTTAAATTTCCATTATGAAAACGATAATTGCCCCATTATGCATGCGCGAAGTGAGAGCGTAAATTTTGCCATTTAATTACCTGAAAGAACAACATGTTCTGCTCTTTATAATGTTTAAGCGATCCGAATTTGCTTCGTATAAATATTTCAAGAGTGAAGGCGTGAGCAAAAATTTGCCATGGAATGATCCCAAAAGGAGAACAGTTTGAGCACTTTTGGCCTCCTTTTTTTTTAACAACTTATTTTTTTAGAAAATTGCTAGCGCAAAGCGAGAGCAAAAACCTTGGCATACAATTTAATTTCCCGAAAGCATAAAATTTAAATCTATTTAATGTTTTTTTTTTTTTTTTTTTCCGATTCAAAACGTTTCGTTTAAATCCTTCAAGCACAGGAATTTACCATGAAATGACCCCAAAAGGACAGTTAGCACTTTTGATTTCCCACAAAATGAAGCAGTGATGAGCAAAATGCGAGCAGAAATTTTGTCAAATAATTACCTGGAAGCAGGCATTCACTATTATTTAGGTAAAAATATTTGTCTTTTTATAACTGTTTATTTAAATCATTAGAGTGCAAAGCTTGAGCGAAAATCATAAAATGTCCCAGAAAGGAGGGCAATTCAAGCACAATAGGCTCCACTGTTCCCTAAAATAAAGTATGCGAGCGCGAAGCGCAAGCAGAAATTATTGCAAACAATGAAACACAAAGAAAATAATCTTTAAAGCACTTTTTGCTCCTTTTTTCCCCATAAAGAAAAGTAGAAACGAGCGCGAATAGTTTTCAATTATTATAAGCGAAATACATGAACAAGTCCCGTAATCAAAAATTGAATAATAAAGTGTTCTCTGTAGGTAGTCGTGGAAACAGAGGCAGCTCAAACTCGCGCTTCGCGCTCGTAGATACTAAATAGTTGATATAATGCACAATTAACTCAAATTTTCAGCTACAAAATTTCAGCTCGCGGATACTAAATAGGGTATAATAATAAAAAATTATCTCAAAATTTTCGGCTGGCGCTTTTTGCCCGTATTCTTTTTGTTTATCATAAATTTAAAAAAAAGCCATTGAATTTTTTAAAAGCACAAATTTAAAGGCAAATTTTCTGCGCACCCCTACCTCTCTGAATACTTTTTTTCTTAAAGCCTCTGGTCTCAAGTGCCCCCTTTTCAGAAAAAGTGCCCCTTTTTCATCGTGACCCCACACTTTCAAATTCGTTCCGCCGCCTCTGCGTGGAAATGAAAACCAAAGCGTGAACAACGCACAAGTATGACGTAAACATGACGTGACATGCGTGTCCTGGTATTTACGCATGTCGTTAAATATTCATAAATTCGACATGACCAAAATCAGACTGCATGCCACTACATGACACGCACTGTCACGGCACATTGCGAGGCAGTGCGCAAACCCAAATTCGTGCAAGTGTCAGGGTGGCATTAGGCAGCGCGCTGCAGCGTGCCGCGGCTATAGGTACGGGGCAAACGTACTTAGATAGCAGTGTTGTTACAACTGCCCCGGAGGTGGGCGACCATATTTGGAGAGATTTTTTTTCTATCTTAGCTCAGGTGTTCATCGTTGAAACTTTAGAAAAATACAGGCCTAAGAATATAATTTCTAAATAAATAAAAATGACAGCCACAGCATAACCACATTTTGTCTAAAAGAGAAACATTGGGTAGTGTGAGATATTACTTCTTTTTTTTTTTTTTTTTTTTGCTGTAGAAAGTTCAACGAAACGTTAAATCTGTTTACACTCAAACAACATGTGGAGCAATGAAATGCACATGCTCTGTACACAGGTTAAGTTTGTAGCGTGTTTCTGTTAGGGATCCAAAATGCATAACTCCACACTTGTCTATGTTGAATCTCATCAACCATTTTGCTGCCCATCGATCAAGGTGATTGATTGAGTCTTGCATGCCTCGTATGTCATCGCCAGTGTGTACAGCATGTATGAGCTTGGTATCATCAGCAAATTTGCTGATTGTCGAGTCATTGTTGATTCCAATATCAATATCATTTACGTACATCAGAAAACAAATTGGGCCCAGCACAGAGCCTTGAACAAGGGAACTGGTAACCTTTCTCCAACCGGATTCTGTTCCCTGTGTAATAACTCTTTGTTTACGATCAATATAATGTTGTAAATTTGTAACTTCAATATTATACCCATCTATTTTGGCTATTTGGAACATATAATTGAAGACGAACTCTGATTGATACCTTTCTAGAATCATAAATGTGACGCATACGCGAGTACCTTGCAATTTGAACCTTTTTTGTGTTAATTGTTCTTCTGTAGATTTTTTCCCCCTCTTTCGAGGTACTTTATTGCATCCAATTCATCGTTATATATAATATATCGAAGTTATTATTTACATAAATCATATAAATAGGGTTTGAGTATATGTCAGAGAGGGAGAGAGAGAGAGGGGGAGAGGGAAAGAGAGAGAGAGAAAGAGAGAGAAAGAGAGAGAGGGGGAAGAAGAGAAAGAGAGAGAGAGAGGGGAGAGAGAGAAGAAGAAGAAGATTAAAAGGAGTACAGAAAACCATATAAATTCGGCATTTTCTTTCAACATAGGTATAACTCTAAACTGTCCGAGTTTGTTTCTTGAATTGACGTGAAGCGTAAAACTTAAAAATCATTTTTGAAAGCCATCCAGACTGTTTGACTATTCAAAGATTTACCTTTAAAAATATTAAAAATATAAATCTTGTAAATTGCAATTTGAGCAAATGAAATTAGGACATTTATAAACATAGACTTTGAATCATCAGGTCTTATTCCAATTAACATTACTTTTTCGTCAATCACAATATTTTGTTTGAACAAACTTATAATTAAACGATGAATTTTTCTCCAAAAATCAGTGATTCGACGACATTTAAGTAAAACATGTATCGATGATTCTGGTTCATTACAATATTTACAATTTATGTCATTAGTTAATTTCCATTTGAAAAGATTGTCTTTGAAAGGCAAACATTATGAAGAAGTTTAAAATTAAATTGTTTTATTTTCTTTTCTTTTATCTTTTTCAACTTAAGATTTAAAATATGCCTCCATTCATAATCTATTGGTAGATTAAAAACATCTTGCCAAAACGTTGAATTGAAGGATTGCTATTTTCCGAATCATCCAATGCATTATAAAAATGTTTTGCTTTCATGTGACTCAAATTAATCGTGTTTCCATTTGATATCTGAAACATGTCATTTGAAAAAAATGTGTTTTGTTGCGATTATTGTTGTTTCTTATCTTTTGTTCCCATATTTTTGGAAAAGCTTTCTTCAATTTAGAGAATTCAAAATTAACTAATAATAAAGAGCTTGTACCGAGGTATTCATATAACGAGTTACATGAACGCCACTGTCCGTTTACAAACACATCTCTAACTTTAAAAATTCCATTTTCATTCTTTGAAGAATAGTACTTTTCTTCCATGTTTTATATTGCTGTTGTACCATAGAATTTCATTATTTATGTCTTGTACTAGTTCACACCAGTATGTTAACAGATTAACATAAAATAAAGGTAATGGGCGATTCCATACTGTTGTTGTTTTTGTCTCTTTGTTTTCTCTGTTATGTTTGTGTCCCGTACGACACACTACTATTTTCCATTTCAATTGTAAATGATGTATAATCGAGTTGGTTCTTGTGCCCCTTTTTGTACTACTTGAGGATCACCATCATTCAAGAAAATATTCTTTTATTTTCGTACCAAAAAGGTGTAAAATGTTGTCAAAATGTCCCTTACGACACAGCATGGAATCGCCCTAATGTATGCTTATTACACAAATAAATCATATCTTTGCTTGAACAATTTAGTTTTAGAAACATTGGCATGTCATAGATAAAGCTGACCCAATATCGAAACAAAGTTCTCCATTGGGCTTCACCACCTTTCATGTACTTTGAAAACCAAGATAATTGTAATGCTCGGAATTTTGTTTGTATATCAATTATATCTAAACCCCAGCAATCTGCTTTTCGAGTAACAACCGCTCTCTTTACCTTTTCTTTTTTTGAACCCCAAAGGAAATTGTAAATTAATCTGTTTACGTCAACAACAATATTTTGTGGAATAGGTAAACACGTCGCAATATAAACAAATTGTGAAACAATAAGTGTCTTTATTATTGTTATTTTCCCATAATATGTAAGATTTCTCATTTTCCATACTTTTAACAACGACTCAATTTTCTGTAGTTTCGAATTCCAGTTTAATGAATCGAATTCTTTTCTGTCTTTTGTTATGTATACACCTAAATATTTTATAGGTTCATCTGTCCATTCTAGGTTTTGTAAACATTCTTCTTGATTCCTTGTAGACATAATATTAGTTTTCATTAAATTTAATTTTGGGCCGGCTAAAATCCCAAACTTTTCTACTTCTTTTATGGCATTATTCCCCGATTCTACAGAGTCAACAAAAATTATTGTATCATCAGCTAATTGAGATATATTTATATTCTCATGTAGATTATTCAAGGGTATCTGAATATCTGTTATATTTCTATTTTGTTTTACTCTCACTGCCATTACTTCGGCTACCATTATAAAAAGGAGTGCCGATAAAGGGCAACCTTGTCTGACACCTTGTTCTATTTTAAAATCTCGAGATATCCAACCATTGTTAATGATTCGTCCTTTTGCATTACTATAAAGAATCTTAACCCATTGTTTGAAGGAATTTTTAAACATAAGCCTGTCTAACAACAAAAATAGGAAATCATGATTTATATCATCAAAAGCTTTTCTACTAGTCTAAACAAAATTAAAATACGAGGATTATCTGTATAATTACGATATTCAAGAACATCTAAAACTTATGCCTAGATCACAGTTTGAGAGGTCCCCGTACGTTTTGCCCAATCCTACGGTTTTTCGTGGATTTAGAGACCTCACGGGTCCCTGATGATTTTTCATTCTACCGCTATTGCGGTCACATATCCTACGGCGCCCGGTCGGTTAAAAGTATAAATATGTGGATTGAAATCGAAATACGCCCGTGAAGAGACCGTAAGAGTGCCATTCGGGTGCCGACAGATGTTCTTTCGGTGTCCGCTCTGATGAACACGGTGGTTATTATAAGCTGACTAGTGTTTCTACTTGCAGAATTTGCAGAAAAATCGCTAGGGTCCCTTGAGGAACCCTTGGGGCCCCCTTTATGGTCCCGCAGGAAAGCCAAAAGTAATCCCAAAGCATCGCAAGACTCTCACCTTTTTTACGATCACATACCCATTCTGGGGCCCGTACGGCGAGTAGAACCGTACATAATTGCTATTTTCGGAAGGTGCCTGTCCGGCTCCCTTATGATTCTGCGGGCGCGAGGACTTGTTTCACTACCCGTAGAAAAAGCATGTTCTCGATTCTCCCGGCGTTTTCATGAAATCGATGGGCAGTAGACAACCTGGTAAAAGCCCGTGGAGTCACTGAGGGGCCCGCACAGGCACCTGCAGGTGACAGGAAGGGTTCCGCACAGTTTTCCTTTCAATCCTCATTGTAAAAAAAAAATGACTACGGTCTTGTGATGTTTAAGGTTTCCCCTGCGGCTATCGTGCGGCACCCTGCCAGGCTCCTGTTGTAAAGTTTTGTCTTAAGCTCTTTTGAGTAGGCCTATAATTGCATTTAAATTATTTACGTTTCAAACCACAAATACGACATAGAATACTGTAAAATATAAATCTAAATAAGGCGGTTTTGATCAAAAGACAAATCATTCTATATGAAGTCTGAAAACCATCGACAATATCACTCAAAGCATATATATATTAAATTAAAGACATTTATGTGGGACTTTTTAATATTTTGAAATTCTGAGCCAATATAGAGCACCGTCTCAAATAACAATATACACTTTGGAAAATGCTCCCAATAAATAATGTATTAATGTATTCAGAATGCTCCTGATCTTCAGCTATCATTATAGCACTAGCCCGATAATAATTCATGCTGACAATCTCAAAAGAGAAATTTGACAAATACTAAAAATATGTATACAATATGATTTGGAAAAACTTGGAACCCAGTGGGCATCGGTCAGGCGCCGTGCGGACCACGGCCGGGTACCTCCTGACGTCCTTGCGGTGCATGTTGCACCCGCCCGACACCCTCCCGGCTTGCTACAAGAATTGACAGAAAAAACGTGCGGAGCCTACTCGGCCACCGATAGGAGGCCGATCGGTCCCCTTTAGTGACTCCACGGGCTTTCCAAGGGCTGTAGACCGTCTACCGATTTGATAAAAACGCCGGGAGAATCGAGAACATGAAAGCAATAATCTAGGGGCCCGCGCGATCTGTAAAAATACACCGGTACCCGTAGGATCGTAAGGGACCCGGCCAGGAACCTTACGAAAGTGACCGAAATGGTCAAAAATGTCAATTTTACACGCCGTACGGGCCCCGAAACGGTACTGTGATCGCGGCATAAGCGAATATTCTGTACAGCAGAACGTTGTTTTAAATATCCAGTTTGATCAGCCGAAATAACCTTTTCTAAAACTTTATGCATACGTTTACAGAGTGTTTTTGCAAGGATCTTGTAATCGATGTTTAACAGTGAAATTGGCCTCCAGTTATCTAAGAGTCTTTTATCTCCTTTCTTATGCAACAAAGTTATAACACCTTGCTTTTGGCTTTCTGACAATGCTTGTTTTTCAAAGCTTTCATTCAAGCTATTCATGAACAAATACTTCAAATCATCCCAGAAACATTTATAAAACTCAGCACTCAATCCATCACTGCCGGGGGATTTGTTATTTCCCATTGTATTAAGGGCTTTAAAACATTCTTGTTCTGTTATCGGTCCTTCACATAGCAAGGCGTCTTCTTCAGAAAGACTGGTTAAATTAGAGGTTTCCAAATACATATTGATATCAGCTATTGTACTCAGTGATTGTTTTGAGTACAGCTTACTGTAATATTTAACTATTTCCCTTAGAATATTTTCGTTACCAGTAATAATTTAATTTTTCTTGTTAAGAATACAATCTAATTCTTTTCTTTTACCGTTTCTCTTTTCTAAATTGAGAAAATACTTTGTTGGTTTTTCTCCCTCTTCCATCCATCGTTCTCGGGATCTATTATAAGCACCTTTACATAAATTAGAGTGCCAATTTTCAATCTCTTTTCAATTCCATCATTCTCTCTATATCTTTTTTGGTGTTGTCTTTATCGACTTTACTACACACTTTAGTATATTCGTCATACATTCTCTTGTATATTTTTGACTGTTCTTTTTTCTTTTCTTTTGAAAATTTCATAGTGAATTCTTTTATTTTGATTTTACACATGTCCCACTTGGTTCTTGCATTTAATTACTTAAATTTAGTGGATTCAGATTGGATAATATTTTTAATCTGGATTTTGAAGTTATTATCACTGAGAAGTGAATTATTGAACTTCCATAGACCTTTACCCCTTTCAATTTCTCCTGTTTTAATTTTTAAGGATATTGCACAATGGTCACATTTTATTGCTGGTCGGATATCGGTGGTGTGCACATTGCAATATAGTGATGCTGAGATTAACCAATAATCCAATCTTGAATAGATTCCCAACGATGTTTGACGCCATGTGCATTGTTTTGTTTGAGGATACATTTTCCTCCAAACGTCAATTAAATTAAATTTCTTAAACTATTTTCTAACCATTGAATATGTTTGTTTACATTCACGAAACCGTCATAAGTCTAACTTCTTGACCAAATCGCAGATAGTGAACGACTTGTCCACAAGCAGGTTCCACGAAGCCCTCTCTGACAAGATCGAGGACAACAAGCTGACTAAATACTTATGACAGCTCCGAACCTGTCATATCTTTTGGAGAGCGCTGATACGTCAATCAAACGCAATTTATGGCAAGCGATCGGTTTGGGCGAATTGCATTTGCCGCGACAATCTCGATTTTCTCATTTTTGTTCATACAAAATGTGACAACCTCAGGATTTTGGTCTAATATGCAGAAATAAATAGTTGTTAACAATTGAGTGCTTTTTATATCCAATAATATCTAGTATTATTATCCATACAGAGGGGTTTGAGAGGCCAAATACAAGTGTTATTTTGTTGATGCACTTCATAAACTTGACCTACTTTACAAAGTTTTGGAACTCGCCCAATATCGTAGCTCACTGCCCAATATCGAAAAATATGGGCAGCAGAGAGGGAATCCCCAAATTGAAAGTGAGATAAACAGAGAGATTAATATAATTGTTTTTTTTTTTTTAGACCAAATAATTTGTTAGGGGATTGGGGACGTTTTTTTTTTTTTGGGGGGGGGGGCAAATTTTTTTTGTGGGGGGGGGGGATTTTTTTGAGGGCCAAATTTTTTTTTCCAGAAAATCAACAAAAAAAAAAAAGGGGGGCAATTTTTTTTTTGGGGGGGCCATTTTTTTTTTTTTTTTTTTTTTTTTTTTTAATTTTCAGAATGGCAAATATAGAATCGTAATCAAGAAAAAAATGTAGGGGGTGGGGGTTTAGAATCCAAAATGAATAACAAATTATGATTTAAAAATGGGGGGGGGGGCTATTCGTAAAAATCCTCTGTATAGATAATAATGATATATTAGATGTCCTATTTTCGGTCAATACAAGGATATAATTGAACTCGCTTTTTTCAAAATATTGGACTCGTCTTCGACTCGTCCAATATTTGTGCAAAGCTTGTCCAATATTCCTTGTATCAACCTCAAGGCCATCCAACATTCTATGAATATATCCAATCAAGAAATAATATTGAGTAAATTGCATAAGCATTATTTAGCCTACCATAAAGCTATATAAAGAGTGTTAAAATCGATCTTTTAGTCCCAAAATAAGTGATTTTGAAATACATATCTTTTTAATTACACTATTGATTTCTTTTTGTTAGCAAACAGAAAATTTAGGAAAAACCTCAATCTTGCTCCATTTTCAGCTAGCATACTTTTTAATAGTCTGATTTACAAAACTATCAAATTAGCGCATCCGGGGGTACCCATCTCATGTACTGACGTGGTCTCATTAATTTCATGATTGACACCTTCTAAATATATGCAGTAAGGAACATTGTGCGTTTTAATACACATTACATAAATTATACATAATTTTATGAGTTTTCATATTGTTATTGACCGATTTTATCACTTCAGTTTTCGATAATATTGAAAATTTGGCTAAACCACAATTTCTAAATATCAGCAAAACCGATGACATCATCTCCGATAATATCGATATTACAATTTGTCTAGCTTGGAAGAGCTTCGTGTAACCGACTTAGTAAGATTGGAGCTAACTCCGTGGTTGGCGGATAAAGTTATGACTAACTTGTCCATGGTTTCGTGAAACGCCCCCCTGAACACCATTCCAGTCACCTCCCAAAATGAGAAAATCGTCTGTTGGTTTAATACCCTTTATCCAAATGAACAACTTTTTGTAAAACTTTTTTTTTCAGCTTTAACAGTCGGAGCATGCACATTTAAAATAAAATATACCTTATTTTTGTGTTTAAAGGGACGTATAATTGATAAAACATGGGGAATTCACCTTATCTCGGGTGAAATGATAACATTCCAATCAGAGCCTGAGGCGTGTTGCGTAATCTTCAGCGCCAACCCGTCTGGAGCTAATCCTGTTAATCCCTCATGGCTAGACTAACTAACCAGAAGTCCGAAGTAAATCTAACCTATGTTTTGTTTTTGAAATGGAATATTATACAAGTCCTCTCTTTGAATTAATACGAAGAGACCCGTTGAGAGTCTATAAACTAATCCGAAGCTACTGACCCTATTGACTGACTGAATTCGGTAAACTTCGTCATGTTCGTGCTGTCCGAATGTTAATCCCCAGTAGGCCGACCCTTCCGTAAGCCTCACTGTAGATTGTGTATGATTCAATGGAGCTCAAGAAAAACGCGCATTCCCCACGATCTCCGACTTGCGAGGGCCTTTAACTCTAACAACTATTGCTCTTCCATCAAATTTTACAAAACTGTCAATTTTCTCAATATCATTCTTTATCTTTATAATTATTACAACACCCTTTGAATGGTTTGTCCCGTGGTTGAAGAAAGAAAGCTCACCACACTCTGTTCTAAACAATGGTTCCAGTTCAGATGTTAAGAAAGTTTCTTGTAACAAAATTATGTTCGCTTTTTGAAAGGTTAACCATGAAAATATATTAGTTCGTTTCTTTTTGTCTCTAATTCCCCTCACATTTAGGGATAGTAGTTGTAAAGTTTGAGCTTCCATGTTAGAAACTAGATGAATCTTCGACCGCGCACGGTCGGAAGGCATGCCTCCGTATTGCCACATCGGAAAAAAAGGCATGCGCATGTTGAGTATTTTACATCCATTTATACCATGACATCTTTGAGATATTGACCCCAATCTTATAAAGTTGTATCATCAAATTATTTCCAACTCAGGAAGGATGGCACTGATGTAATAAAAAGGATAAACATGTTTAAGTTGATCTGTCAAGGTCCTTCAGAAATTGCACAAACGAGTCATTTACATAAATAACCAGTGACCTTTGAATGTCTGACCTCAAAATCTAATCAGTTCATCTTTCCTCCCACATTGACCCAAGTTTGAAGTTGATCCATAAAACGGTTCAGAAAGTTACAGCAGAGAACGTGCCATTTTCATGTATACAATGACGTCTGTGACCCTTGACCTTTGACTTCATGACTCAAATATAATAAATTCATTGGTCCCTACCATATGCACACATGACCCAAGTTTTGATGTTTATCCATCAAACTGTTCATTAAGTTTATCGCAAAGAACAAAGCCTTTTCACGTACACAATGTCCTCTGTGGCCTTTGACTTTGACCTCATGACTCTAAAATTCTAACCAGTTTATTGTCGTCCCAAAAGCACATATGACCCAAGTTTGAAATTGATCCTCAAACGGTTTTTAAGTTTATTGCGAAGCAAGCCATTTTCATGTACACAATGACCTCTGTGAACCTTTGACCTCATGACCCCAAAATCTATAAGTTATTGACCTCATGTATATGACCAAGTTTACGTTATCTTCAAACGGTTCTTAAAGTTATCGAGACAGGCCATTTTCAGTACACAATGACCTCTGTGACCTTGACCTCATGACCAAATTTAAGTTTATTGCCCCATATGCACATATACCAGTTCGAAGTTATCCTCAAACGGTTCTTAAGTTATCGCAAGAACGAGCCATTTTCATGTTACACATGACCTCTGTGACCTTTGACCTCATGACCCCAAAATTCTAATCAGTTCATTGCCCTCCCATATGCACACATTATCAAGTTTGAAGTTGACCCGTCACACAGTTCTTAAGTTATTGCGAGAACGAACCATTTTCATGTATACAATGACATCTGTGACCTTTGACCTTTGACCTCATGACCTAAATCTAATCAGTTATTCATTGCCCTCCATAGGCACACATTACCAGTTGAAGTTGACCCGTCAACGGTTTTTAAGTTATGGCGAGAACGAGCCTTTTCATGCATACAATGACCTCTGTGACCTTGACCTTTGACCTAATGACCCCAGTCTAATCAGATCATTGCCCCTCCCATAGGCACACATTACCCAAGTTTGAAGTTGACCGTCAAACGGTTTTTAAGTTATGGCGAGAACGAGCCATTTTCATGCATACAATGACCTCTGTGACCTTTGACCTTTGACCTAATGACCCCAAAGTCTAATCAGATCATTGTCCTACCATATGCATACATGATCCAAGTTTGAAAGTGATCCGTAAACGGTTTTAAGTTATCGCGAGAACGAAAACGGGACGGACGTACGACGACGGACGGACGGACAACCCGAAAACATAATGCCTCGGCACCACCTTCGGTGGCGGAGGCATAAAAATGTGTGGTATCCTTACTTATTTCAAAACATTTTCAATCCATTATTTCAGTCCAATTATTTCTTATTTTTCTTCCTTCTCTTTCG
The DNA here is from genome assembly GCA_940671915.1 of Paracentrotus lividus. Taxonomy (NCBI): domain Eukaryota; kingdom Metazoa; phylum Echinodermata; class Echinoidea; order Camarodonta; family Echinidae; genus Paracentrotus; species Paracentrotus lividus. The sequence continues at coordinate 12,335,786 of CALNVZ010000174.1, forward strand.
AGGTTTCTTTCGTTTTTAGCATGAATTACTTGGCGTTGGAGTCTTTGGTGACTCGAGTGACAGTGAAGACTCTTCCATTTCTACGTAACTCCTCCGCATCTGTCATGTGTTTCATCATCGTGGTCATTGGGTGTAGAGATTCCCTAGATGTACTATCATCGCGAACACTCCTTATGCGGGGTCACAACTCGTCGTCACATATCGAAAACTGCTATACATGTATACGACCCCGCAACTTTAGCAGACGGTATTTGTGCACAGACGAACGTGCACAAATAGCGCACAAGCTCCCGCACGCGACTTGACTGTACATTGAGTAAGTGCACGTGTGGGTTTGCGCTTCGGAATTCACCATCAGGAAAAAAAAAGCAGCAACACCCCCCCCCCCCCCCCCGCTGGCGACCAGAGGTCCGCTTTACAAAAAAAAAAAAAAAATGTTTTATCAATTTCTTGGGACCGATCTTAGCCTACCCCTATAGCTAATATATGGTACTCTTGTTGGGGCAGAAGGCAGAACATTTTTGAACACCTACCCCCCGCCCCCCCCCCCCCCCCCCGCTTATCGCGCGGCCAGCGTGACGTAAAAGTTAAAAAAAATTTGGTGTACCTTTTTTGTTTCGCCCGGCATGACGTGAAAAAATTTTGATGTACTTTTGGTCCACTTTTGCAGATTTCGAACCCTCCCGTAAAAATCCTAGTTACGTGCCTGAAAACTCCCCTGTTTTGACGTTAAATGTGCCCCTTTTCCTTATTGACCAATCCTCATGATTCTTTCACGAGTATTTGCCTTACAATGTGACCTATATAATAATCAAAACGAAAACTCTTAATACCATCACCTGCCGATGTGACGATGGATACAGTCCACCCGGGTGCAATAAAAATGTCTCCAAAACCCATTATCCCAATATATAATTCTGACTTTTGACAGTTTGATGAATTTTAAACTGATGAAGTGCCCCATTACCCACTTAATGGATGTAAATAATATTATGGTCTGTTGATAGAGGAAGGTATAAACATTCAATTTCGGGGCACGAAAACTCTACCTGATTACATTTTTATCCTTGATACACATTAGTTTGCGAAAAAAGCGTACATGAAGGGAAAAGTAGCGTACTATACCGGAGTGCGCGCACAGCTAATCTCTTCTGTCCGCCAGTTTTCTATATAGGCTACGGGGAACGTACCATCAACGTAGCCTGCGTTGCATGTGCAATGCATGCACAGGTCGTTGTCAATTTCTGCGATTCCTGCATTTCTGTAGTAAGGGTATTGGAAAAACTTCCTGCTCGTCGTACATGCAACGTGCCTCCGAGGTACATGCGCTGCACGATTTTTCTACGAAATCCGTCGTAGGGAGTTGCACGTCGAAGATACGGCGAGTTGTGTCCGCCGCATTAGGAATTCGGAAATTGCAGGTTGTTTCGTTGTTGATTTCCGAACATCAGTACGCGCCGCTGCTATTGTGGGTGTTGGCGCTGGAAGTATCGGCTCTGAGTCGCGTGTGTCATCCTTCTTTGTGTTTACCGCCAGTATTGTCTGCGTTGATCTTGGGTGTATTGTGTGGTCTGGGTCGCGTGCGGTGTCATTGTTGGGTGGGCGTGGCAGCACTCTGTTTACATCTTGGTGATTAGTACAATTAACGCTCACATGACCGGCCAATTTGCATTTCCTACATGTTATGTTGTTGGTCGTATCAGGACATCTCCCCCGGAGGACAACTCCCCCGGGGACAATTCCCGGAGGACAGCTCCCCCGGAGGACATAGGGTTAGGGTTAGGGTTAGGGTTGTTCTCCGGGGGAGTTGTCCTCCGGGGGAGCTGTCCTCCGGGAATTGTCCCCGGGGGGAGTTGTCCTCCGGGGGAGATGTCCTAGAACCGTTGTTGGTACATCGATAGGAAAAGTGACCTGTTTGGAGACATTTAGAGCACGAAGTAATACTCTCAGTTTGTCCGATAGTAGATGAGTTTAAAATATATGTAATATATTACGAACTAAAAGCAGGAGCGAAAAATTTCGAGCTCCAAAATAAGCAAATCTTGAAATATATGGAACCTAAAAACCGAATGGTCATAAAATACGAAAGTGGGATTTAAATTATATTAAAAAGACGATAATAACATGAACAGGAAGAAAAACGAAATAAAGTTTGCAAATGCTAATAAATGTAAGCTAAAAAAACAAAAACAAAAATAAAACGTCCCTGAAACATGGGGAATGATAACACATGTCACTCCATAGGCCCATACCTTCAGTATTGGGGTATCACCCCCCCCCCCCTCGCTATCTCCTCCCCTGAGATGAGTATCTGGTAAGAACTCCATTGCATGATACTAGAAAAGCAATAAAACAAAGTACATTATCCGGTCACGTCACTACACTTTCGATCACCTGAATGAATTATCGCTTGGCTTAGGAAAGATCAAATTAAAGCCACCATGCATTTTATTAACCTAACCGACTATGATCATTATGACTATTATCATGATAGGCATGCAGGTCTTTAAAAAAAAGATAATTAGAAAGTATTAAGCACACTCTACCGAGTGAGTCAAAAAAACTTTACACCTAGAAAAATGTCAATAAAAAGAAAACC
>CALNVZ010000174.1:12370833-12385949 GCA_940671915.1 Paracentrotus lividus
CTACATCAAATTTTACTATAGAAACAACTCGTTTGAAAAAAAAAGTTGAGATTCGCCCAACCCTACCATTACACCAAGGACAACACTCGTGTTCAAATTGATTCTAGAAATGACATTGACAAACTATAAACACTATGTGAGGACATGAGAATAACATTATATAGGACCCTCTTCTTTTTATGGTAACTAAATACCCATGCACAATATGCCGTAAAAATGTACAATTACCTTCCCGGACAATTCCCCCCGGACAATTAACCCCCGAGGACAATTACCCCCGAGGACAATTACCCCCTCACAGGCATTGATGTTGGTATCAAGCGGCGCCTATTTTGAGTCTCGCCCGGTGTCGCAGGTTTTCGAATTATTTTCTACTTGATCTTATCTTAATGACTTTCTCTTTCTCTTCTTCTGTTATATCTATCTTTTTCCTTTTCTCTTTCACTCTTTCTCTTTCTTCTTTTTACTTTGCTTTTTCCGTTTTTCCCTTTTCGATTTCTGCGCCTATGCATCAGAAAATATGTTGGCCCCCATATATCCTTTTATTTTCATAGAAAAATAAATTGAATATTCATGAAAGTACACGATTACACAAAATAATCACAAATGTTGAATATCTCTGATTCATCTCTGATTCCAACTGATCTTATTTCTATCTATCAATCAATTTTCCTGTTAGTCTGTTGGTCTGTTAGTCTATTACGAAAATGTCAAAGTTTTTAGTTTTTGTTTAACTTGCTCTGATTTCCTTATTTCTGCATCATTTGTGTTCACACTTGGTACAAATGATACTTGGGTAATACCAAATATGTGTTGATAAGGATGATGGGGTCAAAGGTCATCTAGGGGTCAAAAGGTCAAATGATATGAGGCCATGTTACAAAATGTTAAAGTTTTTGTTTAACTTGCTCTTTTTTATTTCTCCATCAATTGTGTTCACACTTGGTACAAATGATTCTTGGGTAATACCACATGTGCCTTGATGAGGATGATGAGATCAAAGGTTATATAGGGGTCAAAATGTCAAGTTAAAGGCCGTCTTTTCTTAAACTTTTTGTTTAACTTTCACTCATTCTTTTATCAGTTTTGTTCACCCCTGGTATAAATTATCCTAGGTTAATACAACTTATGTGTTGATGAGAATGATGAGGTCAAAGGTCATATAGGGGTCAAAAGGTCAACTTAAAGGTCAAAAGGTCATATTCAATTTTTTAGAAGAAAATTCTGTTTTTGGCGGGCCATTTTTTTGTATGACGTCACATATCTCAAAATGCTCAATGCTGACAGAGTGTCAGCAAATCGGTTTCTTCATATTGAAGAAGTTTAGGCAATCATAATCCGTCGAAAAAAAAAACTATAGACGCCAAAACAAGGTACATCGAGATGGCGGTAGACTACGGGACCTATAGGCCCGAATTCACAAACGTGGTTTTAGTAGTCCATGGTCTAAATCAGGTGTTTGTGAATACCAAACTTAGACCATGGTCTAAATCCGTGGTTTAAACAATGATTTAGACCATGGACTAACTTAAACCACGTTTCGTGAATTCGGGCCAGAGGGTTCGAATCTCACCAGAGCCACGCTCTTAAGTGCTGAAATGCACTCTGAGTTCAGCCTTCCAACATCACTTCAAGATAGTTGTTTTTCGGGCACTGAAAAAGTGCTTGAATTTCAGATTTTCAAATGCTTTAAAAAAAGCATTTCATTATTAGTGTATGCTGCAGCCGTGGAGTTCAAGCCTTAATAAGCGGCTTTCGGAGCACTACGTTGGCATGACTACGCGTAGCTCTCCAGAGCAAAATCGAAACTGCGCGATGCGCAACTCCCTTTTTTGCTACAGTCTTCTTCCCAAACAGGACGGTAGTTCGAGCGATTTAGCGTACGGTGTAGAATGACTACGGTAGCGTAGGGGAGACCGGGTATGGAAGTTACACGGGGTCAGTTGTTTACAGTTCTCCAGTGTGCTAAGTTGGAACAAGAGAGTTTCGTTGCTAACTGGCATCTACACTGTTAAAAAAAAATGAGTAAAATCTTAGATTACCCAATACTGAGCAAAAAAAGGTAACTCGCGTGAAATTGAGTAAAAAATATTACTCATGCAGTTGAAGCCAAATGTTACTCAAAAAAGAGTAACTTTTGCTCATCAGTATCATTCCTAGCTCGAAAGAGATAAACAATTAGTTTACTCATTTTCTTGCGAGTTACCTTTTTACTTTGTTAAGAGTAAAATTGTTTTACTCCGTTGGGAGTAAACCATTAGTTTATTTAATTTTCTTGCGAGTTACCTTTTACTCTGTTAAGAGTAAACAAAATTTACTCCGTTGGGAGTAAAGCATCAGTTTACTCATATTCTTGCGAGTTACCTTTTTACTGGCTCTGTTAAGCGTAAACAAAATTTACTCCGTTGGGAGTAAAGCATTAGTTTACTCATTTTCTTGCGAGTTACCTTTTTACTCTGTAAACAAAATTTACTCCGTTGGAGTAAAGCATAGTTTACTCATTTTCTTGCGAGTTACCTTTTTACTCTGTTAAGAGTAATCAAAATTTACTCCGTTGGGAGTAAAGCATTAGTTTACTCATTTCCGTTGGGAGTAATAATAATAATAATAATATCGTTTTATTTACCCAGGCGTAGCCACTTCAGTTCTGACAAACTGTTTCTCCCAGCGGCCCTGCATTGATGTTATTATTACCCCAAAGCTCCTTGTTAAAAGGCAACTTTTTTTTTTGTAAGTCTTTGGTATGACTCGGCCGGGGTTTCGAACTCACGGACCTCCCGTTCATGAAAGCAAGAAAGGCTACCTTTTTACCGGGCGCTCTAACCGATTTGAGCTATCATGTCCGGTGGATAAACCATTAGTTTAATAATTACTTATTTTTTGCGAGTTACCTTTTACTCTGTTAAGAGTTACAAAAAATGTACTCTGCTTTTTGCGAGTAAAGCATATGTTGACTCATTTTCTTTGTAGTTTCTTTTTTAATCCATTATTGGTGCAAAATCATTTCTCCTCGGAAAATGAGTAAATATATGTTTACTCATTTCCTAATTAGTAATCTTTTTACTCTGTTGCTGCCAAAATATGGCAGCCCTAGACCGAAAGCTTCATTCTCTGTACCGTCGGTTGTATCTATTTATCTATGTATCTATCTTCGAATCTTTGATTTTGGAGCAACGTCTCTAAGCGCGAAACACACGTGGTTAAGTTGTGCCTGTTTGGCACGAATGGTAAAGTCAGTTTTTGCCTCTAGGCACTGATCACAAAGTTAATCAATAAATCGAGCAAATAATGATTCATTAAAAGTAATATGTTACTCAACCACCATTAGCGAAACAATGTATACTCGGAATTAACAAAAAGTTACCTTTTACTCTGTTAAGAGTAACAAAAAATGTACTCTGCTTTTGGGAGTAAAAGCATATGTTGACTCATTTTTCTTGCGAGTTACTTTTTTAATCCATTATTGTGCAAAAGTCATTCTCGCCTCGGAAATGAGTAAATCATATTGTTTACTCATTTCCTAAATAGTAACCTTTTTACTCTTTGTGCTGTGAAATATGGCAGCCCTAGACCGAAAGCTTCATTCTCTTTACCGTCGGTTTTATCTATCTATCTATGTATCCTATCTTCGAATCTTTGACTTGAGCAACGTCTCTAAGCGCGGAAACACACGTGCTAAGTTTGTCCTGTGTTGCGCACGAGATGGGTAAAGTCAGTTTTTGCTCTAGGCACTGATCACAAAGTTTAATCAATAAATCGAGCAAAATAATGATCATTAAAACTTAATATGTTACTCATACCACCATAGCAAAACAACGTTTTACTCGGAATTAACAAAGAAATGCTCATGTCTATGCAAAACTGAATTGACTACGGTGAGAATCAACAAATTGATCGTCGATATAGTAACAAAATTTTGATCTGTATGGGTAAAACTTGACTTTGATCAAGGGAATTTTACTCGGCGTTTTATAAGTTGTGCCTGTTTGCGCTCGAATGGTAAAGTAAGTTTTTGCTCTAGGCACTGATTACAAGTTAATCAATAAATCGAGCAATAATGATTCATTAAAAAGTAATATGTTACTCAACCACCAGTAGGCAAAACAACGTTTTACTCGGAATTAACAAAAAGTTACCTTTTACTCTGTTAAGAGTTACAAAAAATGTACTCTGCTTTTGGTGAGTAAGCATATGTGACTCATTTTCTTGCGAGTTACTTTTTTAATCCATATTGTGCAAAAAGTCATTCTCGCTCGGAAATGAGTAAATCATATGTTTACTCATTTCCTAATGAGTAACCTTTTACTCTGTTGCTGTGAAATATGGCAGCCCTCCACCGAAAGCTTCATTCTCTGCTACCGTCGGTTTTATCTATCTATCTATGTATCTATCTTCGAATCTTTGATTTTGAAGCAACGTCTCTAAGCGCGGAAACCACACGTGTTAAGTTGTGCCTGTTGCACACGAGATGGGTAAAGTCAGTTTTTGCTCTAGGCATGATCACAAAGTTAATCAATAAATCGAGCATAATAATTCATTAAAAGTTATATCTTACTCAACCATCATAGAAAAAAACGTATTACTCAGAATTAAACAAAAAATGTCATGTCTGTGCAAAACTGAATTACTACGGTGAGAATCAACAAATTGATCGTCGATATAGTAACAAAATTGATCGTCGATATAGTAACAAAATTGATCTGTATTGAGTAAAACTTGACTTTGATCAAGGGAATTTTACTCGGCGTTTTATAAGTTTGTCCTGTCTGCGCACGAGATGAGTAAAGTAAATTTTTGCTCTAGGCACTGATCACAAAGTTAATCAATAAATCGAGCAAAAATAATGATTCATTAAAACTAATATGTTACTCAACCACCATAGCAAAACAACGTTTTACTCGAATTAACAAAGAAATGATCATGTCTGTGCAAAACTGAATTTACTACGGTGAGAATCAACAAATTGATCGTCGATATAGTAACAAAATTGATCGTCGATATAGTAACAAAATTGATCTGTATTGAGTAAAAACTTGACTTTGATCAAGGGAATTTTACTCGGCTGTTTTATAAGTTGTGCCTGTTTGCGCCACGAGTTGAGTAAAGTAAATTTTTGCTCTAGGCACTGATCACAAAGTTAATCAATAAATCGAGCAAAATAATGATTCATTAAAACTACTATGTTACCTCAACCACCATAGCAAAACAACGTTTTACTCGGGATTAACAAAGAAATGCTCATGTCTGTCAAAACTGAATTTACTACGGTGAGAATCAACAAATTGATCGTCGATATAGTAACAAAATTGATCTGTATTGGGTAAAACTTGACTTTGATCAAGGAATTTTACACGGCGTTTTATAAGTTGTGCCTGTTTGCGCTCGAGATGGTAAAGTAAAGTTTTTTGCTCTAGGCACTGATCACAAGTTAATCAATAAATCGAGCAAATAATGTTCATTAAAAGTAATATCTTACTCAACCACCGTAGCAAAAAACGCATTACTCGGAATTACAAAGAAATGCTCATGTCTGTGCAAAAACGGAATTTACTACGGTGAGAATCAACAAATTTGATCGTCGATATAGGAACAAAAATTGATCTGCATTGAGTAGGGAGAACCGGGTATGGACCATTACAAAATTTACATTTTGGGCCAGATAATTCTAATGAAAGAACTCACGCACTCCAATATTGGGTCTGTCAGTTAGCCTATTATGTTGGCTAAAACCTTGAGGCAATATAAAACTTTGGATAAACATGTAAACTACTAATTAACTACAGCTTAATTAGTGAAGACATTTTTTGTAAACAACCTACCCCCATTATACGGGGTAGGTTGTTACACCATACGGCGTCAATTGTTACAATATGTAAAACATACGGGGTAAGTTGACAATGGTTTGTAAATCTCATATACCATTACTTTAATTTTCAACTTTCAGTTTCTTGAGACATCAGTTAACAGTAGATCAAGTAGAGCTCTAGAGCTAGACAAAAGTAATATTAGAAAAATAAAAATATTAACACCTGAAAAATTGAGACAAAATGTATTATTACATATTGTAATTGTAATTGGGGTAAGTGTTATTACATCAACATGGCGGGTACTTGTTGTTGTAACAACCTACCCCATGGGTGATTTTACACACAGAAACCAAACTAGTAGCACCAGTAATTAGGCAGAATTACAGGGCATGGCAAGGGTATTTAGTGACATACAATATACTATTATTTACAATTATCCAGAATATCATCATGTGCCTTCAATTGTAAGTGAGCTATTACAAACTTTCAATTTTATGTCAAAAATTTTACTTTGAACTGCTAAAAATGATTTTTTTTTTGATTTTTACTTTTTAATAAAACAACGGAGAAACCTCACGACCGGCAGTTTCATTCACAGACTATGTGTGCTGTATTATACATGCCAGTAGCACATCCTCTCTTGTTCATCTTAGCACACTTGAGAACTGTAACAACTGACCCGTGTAACTTCCATACCCGGTTCTCCCCAAAGCTTGACTTGATCAAGGGAATTTTACACGGCGTTTATAAGTTGTGCCTGATTTGCGCACGAGATGAGAAAGTAAATTTTTGCTCTGGGCACTGATCACAAAGTTAATCAATAAATCGAGCCAATAATGATTCATCAAAACTACATATGTTAATCAACCACCATAGCAAAACAACGTATTACTCGGGAATAACAAAGAAATGCTCATGTCTCGTGCAAACTTAATTTTACTACGGTGAGAGAATCAACAAATTGATCGTCGATATAGTAACCAAAATTATCTGTATTGAGTAAAAACTTGACTTTGATCAAAGGAATTTTACTCAGCGTTTTACAGTGTATATACAGCCTACACATATCTGTGATGAACTGCCTGTCGTGAGGTTCTCCGTTGTTTATTAAAAAGTAAATCAACAAAAACCTTTTTTTACAGTTCCAAGTGAATTTTTGACAAAAATTAAAATTTGTAATAAGTTCTTACAAACTGAAGCACATTGATTGACAGTTTGGTATGTGTGAATTATAGTACATGTATGTCACTAATATTACCCTGAAGACATTTACAACCTACCCCATTATACTGCGTAAAGAGTTGTCCTCGTACATTGTAATTTATGTAATTATACAAGTTCGACCAGCGAGTTTTAGAATTGTGTTAATCGGTTTTACATACTTATTCAACACTCAACGTACTTACATCTTAATATACATCAAGTTTTAGCTCCGGATAATAAGACAATCATCTATATGCTGTTAATACAAGTGTAAATAAACAGGTTGGCAAACCATTGAAATATATACATTGATAAATGCTGATGCCAGTACATGTATCTATCAACATCATGTCTGTATATTTGTATAAATGTTTACCAGTAAAGGTTTAGTATGTAACATCAGGGTGTTTACAACTAGAAATAATCAAATGCCTTAGCACTGTTAACTTAGGACAGTTACGGTAGCTTTCGACCTCATAGACGGTGGTATTAATATAGGACATATTATAGCACGCGTTGACGATATATAGGTGAATACAATAATACTCTCAGATTTCGTTCATTAAATGCCAATGCCAGCATAAAATTTCAATTATGTCAGAAACATCGTTGACAGCGCCTAAACAATATATTATTTTTGTTGGAGGTAGTATATTAGACCTATTATAGATTTAGACTAAAACACGAGTTGATTGAAGCACGACTACATTCAACGTAATATCGAAGCAGTAGGTATGATAAATGGTACAGCATCACACATTTCTTAGTGAATTATGGAGCTTAGCCACATCATAAGAAACTGATACAACTTCGTTACTTTAGTAACGGTCCTAAAGCTGACTCTTATGACCACTTATAACGGCGTTAGTTCGTGCTGCTTTCGACACTCGCTGGGTCATGCTCATAATCTACTGTAACATTTCTTGCCATGAGCGTCTTTCCATCGTACAATTGATCTAATATGGAATATAACATTATCAAAACATTTTTAGCTAACAATTCACTCTACTTAGGAGGCAGGAGCGTTTACCAGCTGGGATTATTCAAGAGGATGTCATGCGGTGCAGTAGATCTGAATAATGTATACGGGAGAACATACCTTATGTCGACTATGTAATAGCAAATGACTGTATTAGTAACGGTGATCTTTAATCAGCTATGTAGACTCACTATTTGAATGAGTCATACTACACCTAAAAATAGCTGTCGAACCTGACTATTTGGTGTTTGGCGCTGATAGAGAGAGTAAATCTATATAGCTTAACCATTACTAGTCATAATTGACAAAAGTAATTGTAGTTTATGAATCACAGAATGATAAGAGCAGAGTAAAGTATGATTCTGTAAGATATCAGCTAGTGTGAGTACCCAATCAGCAGCCCACTGCTCACCATCGGGTAAATTCTGACAGAACTTCAAGCATTGCGCTATGAGTTATGTTTAATCGCCATGGTAGTTTACAACTATACTGGCCCCAGATGTACAACTCTATCCATACTCTCCTGAGATGTATTATCTAGGCTATCTGAATCTTTTCTTCATCAGTCTTATTACACGTACTGAAGTAAGATGACAGGACGTCAATCTTTTGGCAGGTAACATTTAAACTACGAGTCTGATCATACGTCGTAGCCTAATTTTGACTCAATGGCATATCTAACATTATGTAAACACTAGATTCTCAGTTAATGATCTGCATATGAGTCATTATTCTGTAGTAAACAACTCCCGATTCTGATACAGTGTAGTATACACACGGCTGCGACTGACGCAATATGCTTCTCAAATGCTAACATATGCACGGCAGAGTTACATTGACCGTATGTGTCCGCAAATCTAACTAATACTAGCGCTAACTAATGCATCAAGATTTTCTAGCTTGACAGCATGTCTAACCATTAGTATCCGATAGCCTCTATAACTATGTTCATAAGTAAATAACTAGACACCTCCGCACCAACTCTATCCAATATCTACTATTAGATACCTTTCTGACTAAAGCGAGTTAGCAGTATGTCGCGATATTTACAAATCGATGTAATTGGAGGTGAATTACTTATCAACAAGTTATGACAGACTATACCCCGTGATTATTACAGCAGATCACTGATACGCCCCGAAACATCATTAGCTACCGTCAAATCCGTAAGAGATGGTGTGAACTAGACAATTGCCTCTCCGCAACGCCGCGAACAAAATCGTCGCGACTCAATTGTGCACGCACATGATCTGGCGAGCCGCCACAATAGCTCCACACGTAAGACAAATGATCATCTTCTCTCGCGATCACTATTGCTGTCTCCGTCCGAGCTATTGTCCACCAGACCATCGCTACGCAAATTCCTGGATCCCGATGCAGTGATTTTAGCTCCGACAATTGTCTCGACCAATCTGCGGCACTGCCGCGAACCATTGTCTTCGCCTGACCGCCACCGAATTTGCCGAGCTCGCGATCATTGTCCGCACTTACCATTATCAATGCGTAAGTCCGCGCTCCCGAAGCTCGACATTGCGTCCCGCCAGCAATGTGGCCGCGCGAACAATGTCCGCCGACAATTGCTCCCGCAGACAGTTATTACTCCGCCGGAACAAATGCTCCCACAATTGCTCGGACTGGACTAATGTCTGCCGGGACAATTGCATCCGGCGGACCAATGCGCGACAATCGTCGCAATTTCATAGCAAATACACAAATGCTCCGCACAATTGCTCCGCAAAATTTGCTCCGCCGACATTTCTCCGCTAAGTGTCTCAGTCACACAGGACTTAAGGAAATTTGTACGTCCGGCGTTTGCGTCCCGCAAAAAGGTCTTTTTTTTCTGCGAATCCCCACGTTACGCCTTCAATAATTATTAAAATACTAACGGAGACAAGATGCGGATTGATACGAATAGTTTCGATACGGACACGTTGCCGTTGTCCACTTACGGATAAACTTACGAGTTGATTGGTCTTGTTTTTCCGACTTACGGGAAACTTCCGGATACTTCTGAACACTTGCGGGGATTTTAACATACGTATGCCAATAACTGGAATTTGTTATGAAAATTATATGAAACAACGTTAATTTCTCTCTCTGTCAATGAGTGTGTATTTTTTTATAAGACCGTCGCTAATAGATCACCTTCCTATTTCTGCTAGTTATATGGCTTCAGAGTCCCACCCCCAAAAGCAAAAGTGGTAGGTAACCTACAAAGACAAAGGCTGAAGAAGGCAACAGGGCAACAGATGTGATCCAGGGGCAAGCCACCCTCCCACCCCCCCCCCCAAAAAAAAAGAAAACAAATATAAATAAAAGCGGGAAAAAGGAGATTAAGGAGAGAGAGATAGAGAGAAGAGATGAGAGAAGAGAGAGAGAGAGAGAAGAAGAAGAATTTAATGCTGCAGTCCACACAGACACTTACGGATAGTTACGTATTTGTTGATTTTAATCTTATTCAATCTTCTATTCTATCATTTTCTTATGCCATTTCTTTGTTTATTGGTATGAACGAAAATATCACTCTTTCCACTGCTGACTATGACGGGAAGGCATCGTGGGGATCCGAGGAAAAGAAAATAATTTTTGGACGCAACTGGACTAACTATACGTAAAAGTGTCTTGTGACTGCGAGCATTACATAATTAGGTTTCAAACCACTTTTATTCACTTTTATTATTACAGGCCTTATAAAAAGATATCGGCCCCCAATAAAAACAAACAAAAACGAATGATTTTTTTTTTTATACAGAAACCGATCGGAAAGATAACACATCCCAAAAAGAAGGTGACATGCAGCAAAATCCTAATTTTACACACTATGATTATTATTATTATTACAGTTTTCAAAAAGCGTTTATCTTTTCCAAAACTTTAACTCGCCTTTACATGAAGAGAGGAAAAGAGAAATTCAAGTATGGCCCTCCTTTTTTTTTTCTCTCGCATTTTCCCCTCAAAGGTTATATTGAGATTAGTATAAAATTGAAAAGCAAATATAAATATTTAAAGTGATTGTAATGTAAAATTGTTCCTTTTTTGGGGGGGTGGGTGGAGTGCATAACTTGCATTGTTTTTCAATCATTTCATTGCAATTTTTTCGTTCGCTCTCGCATTCTAGCATTTATTACACCATTGAAAAATGTAACCAAATAGATCAGACTGCTCTGCTATCCAAATTTATTAAATGGTTAAATAAAGTAATTGCGCTTTTGCCTCTCGTGATTTACATGCATGACATAATTTAAAAAAATATATATTCTTGTCACGTGAAAAGGAAATATTGAGTTATGAGATTATTTGCAGAGGGATTTAAAACAAATATGCGTTTAAATCATTTGTGTTTTCCGTTATTTTTTAACGGAAATTTTAAATATTTTTTTTTAGAAGCTCACGCTTGGCTTCCGTTTGATTTTGGGGGCCCAAAACGGGAATTTCAGATTTTTGATACGCCCAATTTTTTTCCCGTTACATCAGGCGAGGAAAGGGTACACTCAGTTTTTTTTTTGTCACGTCACGCTGGCGAGCAATAAGGGGGGGGAGGTGAGGTTTTTTTTTTTTTTTTTTTTGGCTTTTTTTTTGCTTTCAGCCAACAAAGAGGGTATTATACATTAGCCATAGGGGTAGTTTATTTTATTTTTATTTTTCATCTTTTTTTCCCCTCTTTTTTTTTTCATTTTTATTTTTTTTTTTTTTTGGCTAGGGGGGGGCGGGCCCGCTGCCCCCTGATCCGTGCCTGATAACGCCCCCTCCCTCGAGATAGCTAGGAACCTGAACCCTCGAAGCTATTATTTATATAACCCTATCCATGTGCTATCAAGAACGGCGTGTTGCGAGCTCCAATACGTGGAGGAGGAACGTAATTATCCGCAACGCTTAAGGTGTTTGTCCGTATATGTTAAGTGTGTTGTGTTTTAATACTTAAATGCTCGGATACGTATAGTACGGGTATAATTGCGAATAATTACGGGTGGACGTAAATGCACGCCCATGGACGGAAAGTTTTTAAAAGATACGGTATGGTATGCGTCCAAGCTACGGATTGTTACGTTCATTTACAGATATTTACGTTTAGATACGGATACTTACGGAAACATTCATCCGTAAAGATGCCCTGCGAAATTTTGAACATTTCAAAATTCGCAGGCTCGGCACCGTCCTTGTGCGCGTTCCCCACGGAGCAGTTACGGACAATACGGACAGATACGGACAGATAGGTCCAAAATAGGAATCCAAACCCATGGCCTCTAATCTTCAAAAAGTATGCTATGATTTACAGTATCAAAAGGCCTTTTGTAAGTCCAGAAGAACCATTCCCACAAAGCGCCCTTGAGAAACTTCGTTCCTGATAAAATCTAACAGATGTATTATAACATGTTTCTGTGGGATATCCCGTTACGAAAGCCGGAATGAATTCGTATATTATCTTTTTTTTCTTGCAAAATATTTATCTATTTGGGCAATGAACGGACTTTTCCAATATTTTTGACACAACACTTAAAGTTACTAACGTCACTTTTGTCTTTCTTTTTATATAGGGAGTTACCTTCGCCATTTTCATGTCGTTGGGGAAAGGAAGGTACATACGAGATTAAGATCTATAATATATTTCAAACGGTTCATACGAAATTCTTGCCCCATCCTTTAAAAATCTTTGCTGGTATCATATCCAGCCCAGTACTTTTAGATATTTTGCAATTTCTTTAGCTCATCTAAAACAAACTTTACTGTCACCGGAGGAAAATGAAAGTCTATCTTTCGGCGATGTTTTTTTCGTCATAAAACTTTTCGAAATTTGTCACTGTCGGTATTGATATCTACTTGCTTTTCATCGGTAGTTTACAAACTAGCTTGTCCGCTACAGTAGTAAAATAATTATTAAAACTCATTTGAAATTTTAAATTATCATGATTTGATTCTCCCCGTACATTGATGACAGTCTCTTGAGTGGTAGAGGCGGGGGAAGAGGAAGGAGGGGGGTCAATGAAAGGGAGGAGATATTTATACCAACAAAAATTTCCTGATGCAGGCGTCAATATCCATATGAATATCGGTCTAGTCATGCTTATCTGACAAGACTATGAAAGTAGCACTATTATATTATTAATCAAAAGAGTAAATAAAGATCGACAAAAATAGAGAGAACTTGACATGCAATGACAAACGCTTTTCTCTCTCTCTGTCTTAAAAAGGTGATCGTTCTTGGAATTTTGAGCAGTGCGTCAGCCAATGAGCAATTGTTTTCAAAAACAGATTTTAAGCTCAGAGCTATTTGCTCCGGCGGAGCAATTGTCGGCGGAGCAATGTGTCGGCGGAGCATTTGTCGGCGGAGCAATTGCCGGCGGAGCAATTGTCTGGCGGAGCAATTATCGGCTAGAGCATTTTGTCGTTGCAGAACAATGTCGGCGGAGCATTGTCGGCGGACATGTCGGCGGAGCATTTGTCATTGCGGAGCAATTGCCGCGGAGCAATTGTCGGCGGAGCAAATGTCTGCGGCAATTGTCGGCGGAGCAATTGTCGGCGAGCAATTGCCGGCGGAAGCAATTGTCGGCGGAGCAATTGTCGGCGGAGCATTTGTCGTTCGGGAAGCACAATGTCGCGTAGCCGGAAAGAAGTTGTCGGAGGAGCAAGTGTTCGGCGGAGCAATTGACGCAGGAGCATTTGACTCGGAGCTAATGTCGCGGAGCAAATGTCGCGGAGCAATTGTCGACTTTTTGCGAGAGTATTTGTCGGCGAGCAATTGGCGCCGGAGCATATGTCATGGATTTCCAGTCACTAGGCAGGAATTACAGGGCATGGCTTTAGGTATATTTAGTGACATACATGTACTATATTTCCAATACCAGACTATCACCATGTTTGCCTTTCAGTTGTAAGAGCTATTACAAATATTCAATTTTTGTCAAAAATTTACTTTGAACGGTAAAAAAATGGTTTTTGTTGATTTTACATTTTTAATAAAACAAACGGAGAAACCTCACGACCTGGGCAGTTCATCACAGCTATGTGTAAGCTGTATATAGATTGCCAGTTAGCACATCCTCTCTTGTTCCATCTTAGCACACTGAGAACTGTAACAACTGACCGTGTACTTCCATACCCGGTCTCCCCTTACCAAAGAAACTGGAAAGTTGAAAACAAAAGTATGGTTATAAGAGATGTACTACATTGTCAACTCTACCCCGTATGTTTACATTACTGTAAACAATCTACCCCGTATGGTGTAACAACTTACCCCGCTATACGGGGTAGGTTGTTACAAAAAAAAAAAGTCTTCATTAATTAAAGCTGTAGTTAATTTAGGTGTTTACATGTTTTCAGGTTTTATGGTGGCCTCAGGTTTTTTGCCAATTATAATAGGATAACTACAGACCCAAAATGGAGTGTGTGGAGACTTTCATTAGAATTATCTGGCCCAAAATGTGAATTTTGTAACGTCCATTACCCGGTCTCCCCTACAGTCTTGGTATGTTTTTATGTATATAAAATCAAAGAAATACATTTCAATGATAAAGCGCAAAAGGAAGGAAGAAAATACGTAATAGAAATGAAAGTTAACGGACAAAACATAACAAGGAAATACACAAAAAATGATTGAAGAGAAGAAGAAAAGATAGGATAAAACAAAGAAATACATAAGAAATATATAAGAGGAAATAAGGAATAAAAAAACAAGGAAATACATAAGAATTTAAGGAGAGAAGAGGAAAGAAAGATAAAAACAAAGAAATACATAAGAAATTATAGGAGAAGAAGAGGAAAGAAGGATAAAACAAAGAAATACATAAGAAAATGATTTGAACAGAAGAGAAATGAAGGATTAAAAACAAAGAAATACATAAGAAATTATAGGAGAGAAGAAGAAAGAGGGAATAAAACAAAGAGAAATACATAAGTAGGAATGATTTGAGAGGAACAGAAAAAAGGGATAAAAACAAAGAAATACAATAAGAAAATGATTGAAGAGAAGAGAAAAGAAGCGATAAAACAAAAAAAGTTACCATAACAATTTATAGGAAGACACGAGGAAAGAAGATTAAACAAATAAGATACATAAATAACTATATAGGAAGAGAGAGCAAAGAAAGATAAGATAAAAACTACAAACAATTTATAGAGAGATCTCTCTC
>CALNVZ010000174.1:12395781-12406601 GCA_940671915.1 Paracentrotus lividus
AAATCTCCCATTGGCAACGCGGTCACCATTTGTGATGTCACCAAGGGAGAACTCTCCATATGGTATGCACAAAAACTATTCAAAATGCCCTTTTATTTTCATTCTAATGATAGAACAGCTCTTCTTTTCATGATATATTAGGACTTTCATATGTTTACATGTCATCCCATAAAAAGATTCTTTATTCTCCCTTTAGAATCAAGAAAAAAGAGGATTTTAGTACAATGTGTACAATAGATATGGGAAAGATCTCCCTGCATTACATCACACATCATGGTCGCATTGCCAATTGGAGGATCTCCATATCATAAGTGATCTGAAAATCTAAAAATTCATATCTCTCTTATTCATTGCCTGATTTTTCTGAAACTTTCCTAATATGTTTTGGGGGCCTGTCTCCATTCACTGAAGCTAAATTTCTCTGAGGGGATAATTCCCCTTTAATGATGGATTGGC
Organism: Paracentrotus lividus; assembly: GCA_940671915.1. Classification (NCBI taxonomy): domain Eukaryota; kingdom Metazoa; phylum Echinodermata; class Echinoidea; order Camarodonta; family Echinidae; genus Paracentrotus; species Paracentrotus lividus. The sequence goes on from CALNVZ010000174.1 coordinate 12,396,238, forward strand.
ACATGAAGATTGTGGCAACGTGAGTAGACGCGATGTCGAAAAATAATAATAAAAAAAACATACACACAAATTGGCAACATATCACGAAATGAATTACTGATATGTTGCCAATTTTTGCACAATTAGCGTTCATTTTTTTGTCTAATGTGCCCATCGCCCGCTTCGCGCTCGGTAATTTTTAGAAATAATTCATTGTTATTATCATCATGCCGCTAATAGCTCAGGTAATACCTCATCAATACCTAGAAATTCTTTTTCCATAAATTCGCACTCTAGTAACCAACATGGTCAATTATTATTAATTGGCCAGCTACCTTTAAATAAATATAAATAAACTAAAAGAAATAGAGAAAAAATAAAAAATTATACATATAAATGTTTAGTTTATTCTAAAATCCTTTCAAACATTACGAAGTGTATAGAAGCGCGCTCCCGTAGGAATATGTTTTCTCCTATGGCACGGTTGATTTCCAGGTAAGGGTGGGTGAACCGACGGGGGGCGCGCCCACCCTCCTCTGTACTAGAGATGACACATAGCAGGGGCGCCAAAGTTCCCAGTACTTGTGGGACCCACTCCGCATGCCATCGCGCTTGACTCGAAGACCACTCCCTGTGCATACGACAGCCCTACAATAGAGTGGAGGTCAGCATGGTTGCCTCAATCAGCATTGAAACAGAATTATACGCACCGAATGCTTCCCCAAACCCCCTTTCTCAATAAATAGACCTTATGTGCAACACCATAGGCTTGGATGCTTTCATAATTAATGTAAAATATTATATTGGTATATGTTCTTCTTGGACATTGTCTGTTTTGTGTGCTGCAAGAGTGCCCTAGAAATAATTTGGCTTCTCTGGTGTTTTTGTGTTAACCTCGATAACCATTACAGATATTCTGTTTGTTATTTGTATGTTGTTGTTGTGTGTTCTCCCCCCTCCCCATTTTTAAAGGTTTTATTGGCCTCAACATATGCATGCCCTAACATAAAATGTTGTATACAATTGTCATATACATATAAGCTGGAGGAAAGAGTGTGAGTTCCACTCAGCAATACTATGGAACAATCGTATCATAAATAAGGACATTTATGCCAAAAAAAAAAAATTGAATAAATATTACCACTTTGATATTTAGATATTGGCGAACAGGGTTGAACGCACAGTGGGGGGTGGGGGATCTCTCAAAGGTAGATAAATGAAAAAAATGCCTTTCAACTATATTGCCTTAAGAATTCAAATGTCAAACTTTGTCATAAAATTTACTGATCCATTCAATGCAATATTAGAGTGTCCAAAAAGTTACTTGTTAATAATTGGAACAGAGGAATTGTTAAATTTCATTATTTTTCAAAAACGTGTTTTGTGCCCATTTTCATGACTGTATTTGTAGAGTTGCGATTTCTAGGGATAATCCATGTTATTTTTTAAGATATTTTTTAACAAGACTAGACATGTTATATTGATGAATTGTAAGGATTATGACCACAATTTCTGATGTCAAATAAAATGGTCATCAGACGTCCTGATAAACAACTATTTTTCTATAGTAATGAAGATTTATCACGGGGCTCTGCTATTGTTTTGATAATATTCAAAAAGGCTCCAGGTAAGATCAGGGCTTTACACACTGCATATTTATCAACATTTTGGTGGTTTAATTTATTGAAATAAGTGGGACTAGTTTTCTCACAATCAAAGGAAATCCATATATTTCTGCACGCAGTCGTCCCAGTGCATCATTCCATGAGTATAGGTTTATCGCATAATGTGCTCAATAATAAGTGAACTCAATTATCGATTTAGTTCCTCGTCGCTTCAAAATTTAGCAGGTAAACTCTTTGTTTTAAACGAAAGCAAATTTTATACAGAACTCAAAGCCGTCCGTCTATGCAAGGAAATTATTTGGCTTTATTTTTTCCGGTACCTAACATATCACAGCATATATATTTTGAAAATTATTTTCACACCTAAATATTTTTTTTTTTCCCCTCGTGAACTGCCACAGTGATTTTTTTCTACCATTTTTTCTATATTTACACAAGACTGTATGTGCCTTCAACAATATACAACAACTAGAACTATCAAAAGCTGCATGTGCGGTTACAAAAGTGTCACTTTTTCAATTCGAAAATATTTGAGCCCGAATATGCGAGAAGGAAATTGGACTTCGCTTATTAAACAATAATATCATTTTAAGAGAGTGATATTTGTTTAATATACTCAGACAAAAAAAGTAAAGTCCCCCCCCCTCTCGTAATTCAAATGATATGTAACTTTCTCTGCTACAGATTTCTTGTTTTGTGAGCAATAAATAATCTAGGGAGGGCCGCCGTTTTCTACACTCATGAAGATAACTTTCATGTGAAAAAATGACATCGGATTCTGCTAAGACAACTGCATGGAGTGATCAACATTTAAAGCCGCAAAATACTGAAACATTTTTTTCATAAAGTCTAACAAGGTTTCATTTTTCTAGCGCGGTCTGCTAGAGAATAAACAATTTTTTCTTGAGAGAATCCTTAACATTATTTATAACTTGAAATTTGATGTGTTTGTGAGGCTATGGTTTTATCATCGTAAAATTTGACCATTCTAAACACCAATCCCGATAATAGCATTTCCACTATTTTTCTTTGACGTATGAGTTGAAGCACAATTTTTAAGAATTATGTTTTAGAACCTAAAAATGGTAGTAGCCCACAATCCAAAAATTTTTATTTAAAGAATTTGCCATCAGAATATTCTATAAGGAACATTGATCGCACATTTTTGTGAGAACATAGCACTATTTGTGCGGTGTCTAATATGGACGAGCTATGGCCCCGAGCACACTCTTAAAGGTGTTTTGTGACTTGTCATGACTAACTTCTTGCCTTTAATGTGTGTTTATTCATGCATTACGCTAACGTGCTTTTATCTATCCTATTCGCCACAAAAAGTTAGTCTATGAAGTAGTTTAATAAACCTAACTGACCCACCGATATGATATGACTCAACACCTTTTTGTAAGAAGTATCCAGTGGGTGTTTGATGGACATGCGGTTTGTTTAATGTCCTTGATATTGTTACACAATGTCAATGGACGAGCACAAATCACAAAATGTCAACAAAATGAAATTCGGCTTTAATTTCTTTTGATAATTTTTGTTTAATTCTAACTGAAGTTTATTTTCACGAAACTTGGCACACAACTTCATGGTGTTACTAAACTAACAGGAACCAAACGCTAAATTTAAGATCTGACAAGGCACGCGATTAGGGCTTAAGCCTATGATTAAGTTTACTTTTTCTTATTTCCATATTTTTAAATATGTTCTGCTCATCTGAAGACTTATAAATAACACCTGAATTTTTCAAAGTGAACTCTCTAAATCAGAAATGAACTACCAAGAAAAGGTGTCTACCCTCAGTCGAACTCTACATGTATGTTGACATATTATCCAAACAGTAAGCAATTGACTTTAGTCCACAAACGACAAAAGACTTTTCACGTATCACGTGTTTTCCATTGACAAGTGCACCATGTGAATTTTTGATTAAAATTGCAACATTAATCAACTCAATTTTAAAAAAATGATATATTGAGTTTCAACCATAGATAATAAACAATAACATTGATTAATGATAATGAATTATTTCACTCAACATAAAAGCCTACTGTGGCCATACAATATACTATGTATCATAACATAAAATTTTAATAAATATTCATTTTTTTGTTTTTTATTGACAAGTGTTCATTACAATATCGTGAATTGTTTGATATTGTTTTTAAAATGACGCTTTCCGGCATTGCCAAAAATTTCCGTCTTATACCAAATCAATAATTTTTCACAAGTAAAAATATTGTTAAAAAAATGCCAGGGAGGTGTTTTGCAAAATGGGTCTCCTACAATCATACATGTTCATTTTCACACCAACCCGTGAAATATTGTAAGTCCAAAAGTCATTTGAGTGTTTAGAAATTAAGCTACACTAGCCTTCTGAACACGAATTCTTTTGGTGCTTGAAAAGTTGATTTTGTTCCTATTGATATTTTGAAATTGAAGACGCTCCTATGTAAACTAACCTATTGTATGTGGACTTTTGATAAGTGACATTTTTATGCCTATTTGATCGTGTTGATCTAAGTTGAAGCTTATCGCACTTCAAGAAATTTTAGTAAATATTCACTGACAAATGGAAGCTGATATATAATAATAATTACCTACAAGCCACATTGTAGAGTTAAAAATTTCGTATATATATTACCTCTTTGGCTTTTAAAAATGTGTATTAATTTGATTAAGGGGGGACTACTCTTTTTTGTATGTATGTTATAATTTCTTTGCACAAAGAGATGACCCCATTAGATTTAAAAAATAAATTAAAAAAATTGTATATGAATAGGAAAATGTTCTATAAGGAATGATGATTGGTTGACTAGGTTGACATTTCTGTAAGTTTTAGAATTTTAAAAATTGTATTCAAATTATGTATTTGACGGAGCGGAATAATATACAACCGGACATCTTTATATTATTATTAGGCCTTACTAATAGTCAGCCCCCCTAATTAAACCAGAACGGCCACCTGGACAATGACTGGATTGGGATGTGAAAATTATGACCACCGCGTAATAAATAATATTTCTTATATGCTTGGACGCGCCCTAATGAACCTTAAATACACAATGCAAAACAAAATAATTATGTTTTTGTGAGCAAACTCGCTTTTTAAATCGCACGGAGAGATGGTTAAAATGCCAATCAAGTGACATATACCACTACCCGCACTAAAAAAGTTTAACGACCTTTGGATGTGAATATTCAGTTTTAATGCACATATAAATGCAACATCATAGACGTTGGAAATACAAGCCAGCGTCGCTGGACGTATAGGAAGGCCGTAGTTTTGATATACAGGGTATCTCAATATTAAAGAACGCGTGACAGTTTTGAAACGTCTCGGTCTCAAATTTTTTTCGCTTTTCAAATCTTATGATGTATCTACTTATATCTGATGGTAATCGAGATGCCTCTGAAGTCTTTCGTTTCAAATGCCATTTAGAAATAATAAGTTTCCGTTCTACGACTTTACCTTCTGTGTGCCGAGACGCACACAGAATGTTTTTTTTGTTGTCGGGCGGCTTCAAAAAAAGGCTTGCGGCACAAATGGGTGGCGCAAGCAAAATGAGAATACGATCATCAGACCTTATTTTTAGTCTAATCAGTAGAACTTACTTCTTAACCGTTTCATCTACTCATATTTTGCTAATTTATTTTGCGATCCAGTTATTCATTTAATCAACAGCTATTTATTATTTAATTTGCATCTTTGATTTTCGTTCTTCATTTTTTTTTGTTTTTGTTTTTACCGCATGCTTGTTAACATGTTTCTTTTTGGCATTTGCTAATATTACTTCACTATGACCATAAAAGTAATATATACAAAAAAAATGAAGGTATAAATGTGGTAAATTTTTAAAAAAATAAGAAAAATCTTGTCAACCCTAAGATAAGTGGGATTTTTGGTCGTTTTTGGTACTTTGACCTAGATTGTGTCCGTCTACTTTACTCTATATTAAATCTGAAATCTGATTTCAATCCTTTAAATTGATGATATGTTATATTTTGAATTGATGATATCACAATCGAAGGATTGCCACAAGCAATAATATGAACACAATTAGTTCGAACTAGAATTCTGATGCGTTATGTTATTACATTAATTTGTTTTTCTATTGAATGATTGATCGCTCCTATTACTGTATTAGAAAGATTGTTCAAATGCAGATTGAATTAATCGTTATTGGTGTAATTGAAGACATCATAGGAATCGACTCTCAAAAGGACTAACCCGATTTAATCAATTTTCGATCAGTGTAACTTAGAGCCTACACTCAATCGGACCTAAGTCCAGGGCAAGATACCTGAAATTTCAGGAATCCTCAATAAATTGCCCTAAATTGAATTTATAGCGAATTTTTTTTTTTTTTTTTTTTGAGCCTCCGGACAAAAACTTTCCCGTGTTGTTTTTCGTGTCTCTTCCAGAGCATGATACGAAACAATTATATAAACAAAGCACTCAATCAAATCAATCAATCATTTAAACAATCAATTAAACAAACCAACCCAAATCCTCTTTCAGTATATAATGTGTTGTACAAAAAAAAAAAGTTTTTAAAGGAATTATATTTTTTGCTTGTTAAAAATGATAACATATTAAAATTGGAAAACAAAAACAAAACAATATAAAAGTAAAGACTTAAGGTGAGCTTTGTAAATGAAATTGCAGCAAATCTTAATTACGAGAAAAAAAATGAGAAAGCGATTTAAATAAAAAAATTTAGAGGAAGACTCTATGACCTTAGACAAAAAGTCATCTGATTAATCGTAATTCTCAAATTTTGAAAATTAAATTGTTCCATTTGTGCTGCAAGCCGTTCTGTTTTTTGAGCCTCCCGACAAAAATGTTCTGTGTTGTACTCAAGTGCATGAACGAAACTAAAGTTTTAAATTGCCATTTGAAAGCATAAAGACTTCAGTGGCGAGCATTCTATTAACATAAAAATATGACATCCTGACATTTTAAAACTAATACTTTTGCGTAGACTTTTTCAAAACTGTCCCAGTGTTTTAATTTTGATACGCCACAATGGAATTATAAGCTCTCCATAGAACCCAAAATTTATGAATTTAGTGATATCACAAATTGTATTTTATGATATGCACCCTTAACATATATTTCTGTTAGATTATAATCATCTAATATCGCCCCAATTAGTGATATCACAAAATGACCAAAAAGGAAATTTAAGCACTCATGTAGTGGAAAGGAGCCCCTTCTCTAATTTGGATTTTACCGCTTCGAGCCCACTTTAACTTCAGTGCCCTAGAATTCACGTTGGTTTTTTCGAGCTTACTTTCAGTATGCTAGAATTCAACGTTGCGTATGTTTTGAGGCTCGTTTAACATTATAGTGGTATGGCCTCAAAATTCAGCTCTAGTCTTTCAAGCGCTAGGTTTTAAGCTCTTACGTTTATATTCATAACTTACTGGATTTTATTTATGTTACATTGATGCAAACAAATCACAGGTATACACTCTGGTTTGATTCTGTTAAACCTGAATTGTGAATATTAGTTTGGCACATAATTCAGTTTCTGATATTTTATTTATTTAGACTTTATTCGGTTTAAATTCGATTGTGCAACATATCAAGATCTTCCAAATTAAGGAGTGATGTTTGCCAAAAATTTATCTATCGTAATACCAATTCCGCTCATTCTCTATAATGAACCGTAATACTCGAAGTTTTTTTGAGGTTTTTATGTTAACATAAAAATCAAACAACTTATAGGTCTGTTTATTTTGCATATTTTTATGGATTGTAAAATAAATTTAGTTTATTTTTAGTGCTCATTACTCTCATAACACTTTTCTTTCAATTGCTTTCTTTAATTTTCTACTAATAAATAATTCCTAAAAAGCGTGCCTTGGAGCTCTCTACAGCAGTGGATTTTGGCGCCCAGGTATAAGTCTCATTATAATTATTTGTTTTATTATTATTTTTAGAACAAGAAAAAAATTAATAACGCTAATCGTGGCTGCAAAAAATTGCGCACATAATCGATAATTCATCGTGACTAGTATGTTATGCCAATTTGATGGGTTTGATTTTATGTTATATTTATTTTTTCGACATCGCGTCTACTTACGTTCTGAATGCTCACAAATCCTCCTTCATAGTGCAGATCCCATCATTAATTATACTTCTCTTTCATGTTTGGTCCATTTTTGGCTCCAATTCGCCATTTTCGAGTTTTTGTTCTCTCTCAAATGGCCACATTTGGTTCCATAGATTGCAATTGGTTCCATTTGCCACTTGGTGCCTAAATAACCATTTCGTGACCCCGGTCCAATGACCGTTCCTAGTCCAATCAGCCATTTGCGTTCCTGTACCAAAGTAGACAATATTCTGGTCCAATTCCTTATTGGTCTAATAACCGTCACTTTATGGCGAGGAGGCGTACACAGAGGCACACAGCGAGATCCAAGAGTCACTTGAGCCACCCCCCCCTCCCAGCCACCCCCATTTAGAAATACATGTGTGATCATCTCTCATATAAACAATTACTTGCGCAAATAATCGAAAGTGATGTGCTTGTAGTCTGACATGAGAGATACCCTCTATCTTTATGTGGTGCAAAGTAGATTTTATTATTTTTTAAAGGACACTCGAAGAAAAAAAAGTCAGAAATTAATCCTGCGCCTGTCTATTATTAATAGTTCTAATAATTGCCACTCGGTAATTTTAAAAATACAAATGTTGCGGAATTATAGAACGAAGAGAGATATGGTACATGGGCGAGTACTTACTCTATTACATGCGGAGTGTTTTGTGGTTTTTGTTCTCCTGTGGTCACGGAGGGAGAGGGCAGGGTTACGTGTCCGGCATCAGTTAGTGGTTTTAACATCCACAGCCATTTCATGGTAAAATCTGTAACAGCATTAACTTTAAATCGTATCTGGCATTATCCAGCGAAGCTCTTACCCTTTGGTCCAACTTTTTTAAGAAAAAAAGCAAAAAACAAAAAAGACAACCATGTACATCGTCTTTAATTTCTATCCCACATCCTTCCGACCTAACTCACCCCCCCCCTTTGTTTTATAGTTTTGTTTGTGAATGTTGTTTTCGTTTGTTTGTTATGGTTTTTTGTTTGTTTCGCAGAGTTTCAATGAATGTAATCTAGATTTTTGGGGTTTTGTATTTTTTATTACGCTGATATGTGAATATATTGACATTTCATTTGGATATTTTCGAGCGCAGCTGTCTTTTTTATTTTTTTTTTTTTTACTTTAAAATAAAAAAAAAGGTTTATTGTTCTCTCTGTCTCCTCCCTCCCGCTCTCTCTATCCTCTCTCTCTTCTCCCGCTCTCTCTCTATCTCTTCTCTCCTCTCCTGCGTCGTGTGTCCCTCTCTCTATATATAATATTTTCTTGCTTAAGGCATTAGTTAATTGGGACGTTGATAAATTTTTTTTTTTTTTTAAATATTGTGTTATCCCCGTTGCATTTTTAACATTTTTAGGGGGTGTTTTTGTGTTGTTGAAACAATTCGGATTAATGTTGGGGGTGTTATGAAAGGTAAGAGCCAGAAGGGTGGGTGTTTATAGGCATGCCGCAGCTGCATAGGATTATACACATTAGACCAAATGGCTATTGGACCAAATGGCATTGGAACCAAATGCGCTATTGGACGGATGGGTGACAAAATGACTCGAATTCAGTTTCGCTTGTATGAATCTGAGTTGGCAATTGGGACCAAGATGGCATATTTTGGAGAACCAAAGAATGGGGATTGGAAAGCCCAAATGGCTATTGACCAAAATGATATGGAAACAAAATAGAGATGGGCAATTGGACCAAATTGGGGCTAATTGGACCCAAATGGGCCATTGCGACCATAATGGCAATTTTGGACCAAGTGGCTATTGGACCAAATGGCATTTGCGACGAAAACTAGCTATTGGACGAGGTGATTCTATAATTAGTGGCAATTGGCCAAGTGGTCTATTTGGTACCACATGCAATTGGCAGCCAAATGGCATATGTGGGACCAACTTAAAGAGCATTGGACCAATTAAAAAGGAGGGCAATTGGACCAAGTGGCTATTGACCAAAATGGCATTGGACGAAATAGCTATTGGACGTGAAGTGGGGCATTGGACGCCAAGGAAGTGGTCGTATTGGTACCAAATCTTGTCAATTTGGACCAAAGTGGTTCTTGACCAAATGGCTATTTGGACCAATGGCTTATTGGACCAAGTGGCTCTTGGACCAATATGGGCTACATTTGACTGAAACCAATGATGGCTATTGGACTAAATGTGGCTCTTGGACAATATGGTGAACCCATATTGGACCAATTGGCTCTTATGTGTGACTCACAATGGGCTTATTGGACCAAATTGGCTATTGGAGACTAAGTGGCCTCTCTGGAAACCATAAGTTGGCAATTGGAACAGTTACATTGCCAAATTGTTGGTCGACATGCGGCTATTGGACGAAATGATGACATTGACGAGGTTTAGATGGCTCATAAACCGTGTCGTATCACTCGAATTCTAAGTTTAGCTGGAAGTGGTCTTGGTTATTGTGGTATAATGCAAGCATGTCCAACGTCGAATGCTACTACAACTTGATGTACTTCTCTCCCCACATACTCCAAATGGCAACACTCAAAACTCAGCTTTGTGACTATATCTTAAATTCACATTCGAGCTTGATAATAATGGTTTTGAGGTAGATAAACCTATTGGTCTACATCCAATGTCTACTAAGGAACGTCTTGGTTCTCCAATCATCAATTAGGGTCTTACA
>CALNVZ010000174.1:12410452-12446989 GCA_940671915.1 Paracentrotus lividus
AACGTCTCTGAGACGTATCCGCGATGGAAAAGAATTCATAGATGTAAACATGTTCGATCGTCCACCAATCATGAGATAAGGCGGAGAATCGGGAGCCGCCTCCAAGACATATCCGCGAATAGTCTTAAAAACGGTCTAAAATCCGGCTCAAACTGGTCCCAAACTATTTTCAAGTCCGTCTCATGGTTGGTGAGACAAATGTGAGATGTCACCATTTCAACTAATTTTGCAAGGAGGATTCAATCTATATGGTCATACATGACGGCACGTTTCAATAGCAAAAAGTAAAAGCAATCGACAGAAGCAAAATATGCCTGGCCCTACTATACCTTTGTCATCTGCCTTCCTTTGTTGTCAATCTGTCGGTACATTATTCCTGGTAGCGACTGGTATTCGGTTGTAGAAATGGATTTCAAGTCATAATATGCTTCCATATAAATGGAAAATTTTTACATGCTGGCAAATCAGGGAATGGACATAGATTATGTTCACTGAAAACGATATCATAATGAAAAGGAACAAATAAATTCCATCTTTGTGGTTGAAATTGTTATGTTCATTTGTTTATTTCAAAATTAACTGTTCTTTTCTTCCCTTTTTTAAGAAAAAATAAAAGAACCGAACTTACTACTCATGCTACTTGTGATATCAAGCTGTGTGCCATCTTCACACATTATTCTCACCATCAAAGGTAGTAGTACATCCAATCCAACTAATCCTACCCAATCTAGTTTGAGCAGGGTAGTTTGGTCGATGATGTGTTGGGTGACATAGTTTGATTGAACAACGAGGCACTTATCTTTGCTATTAGGTACGAAAAGATTGCCATCGATAAACTCGCAAGATGATCGAGCTTCGGTATAAAACATTATTGGAGACCCAGAAGCACTGTTGGTGAAGGTGTAGCATCTGGGTCCTATGCTTTCCCATTCACTCGGACACGCACCGTCTAGGACATTTAGGTAACAGCAAAGAAAATCATAAAACATTTGATAGGTAGTTTGATTTTATTTACATTTCGTCCCCCCCCCCCCCCCCCCTTGTAGGAAAAGATGGGGTTGATACAAAAAAACAAAGAAAAAGCTAAGAATTGTGTGATATAATAGTTTGTGTTAACACAGAATTACATAAGATAACACGAAGTACAATTATTCAAACATTTCTCCTTTTTGACCACATAATAATAGGCCTATATACATTCTTTTCACTTATATCATGCAGATAGCCTTTTTGAGCTGTTAAGTCATAAATGAACACCATTCTTAAATCAGCATAATTGGATAATCCTTTTTGTGTTGGCCATACCTATGTTCAAAAAACATACCAGAGACCAAATCTAAAGTTGGGTAAAACGATAAGCAGCACTTTCCTTTTAAAAAAAAGCTTGAAAAGAGAAAAAAAACATATTCTTACCTAGTTTAAACAGCCACTTAAACTTTTATGACAGTTTTTAAAAATCACGTTTCTGAAATCTTAAAGAAACAAAAATGGGCAAATTAGTAAACGAAACTTACCGTACATTTCCAATTTCGAGAAGACCAGGACTACCATGAAAATGGTTGACATTATTTGATCATCTGGTTTAAAACCGACTGGATAGAATTCGGAAAATAACTTTTCAGACAATTTTTTATGAAATTTCGTTAGGTAGTATCTATCTGAAAGGTTTATCGATTTCAAAAATAGTGTTGTGGTTGGCTAAACGATTTGTATAAAACAAGACAATGATACAGCGTTCCTCTTCTCAACACCAAAACAATTCAACAAATGGAAGCAAGCAGCTTCAGACAGCCATCGAAAATTATGGTGTGGAAGTTATAATTTAATTACAATTTCGAACTTTGTACTTTTTTTGTTGCTATCCTGTGACACGTGCAGTTAAAATTAGGCATGCGATGACCTCATTTCAACACCACTCTTTTTTATTATTTCCTTACTTTTTTTATACATTTTTTTCTTTGTGTGTAGGTGTGTGCGTGTCTGTGTGTGTTTGTTTCAAATAGTGATAAATTAAACTAATTTTTTAGCAATATCAACAAAGTCTTTTTCATTAAAGCTTTAATCACGATTTCAGGCCTCCCATGTAAATCAAATTCACCACTAAAATATTTTTTACAATACATTGTGGTCAATTTCATCAAATATCACGTCCTTTTCAAAAGTACTATAATCGGTACATAAATCAGGCCTTCAATGGCCATGTAGTCACGTGAAACCCCTTTCTTTATTTGTCTTCTTTTTTTCTTTTTATAGATTTTCGATATACGAGAATCAGAGCAAATCACAGAAATAAAAACGGCGGACATTATGTTAACTATGGAAGAGGATTTTCGTGATAGTAATTCATCAGGAAACAGAACAGTCTTAAATTTCAAATATCCGTAAAACCCCATTTCAAGTAGGCTAAATTGGGGTAAGTGGGACACTGGGGTAAGTGGGACACTTTGGGGGAATTGCATATATGCATATGATTAGGACATGTCTTAGTAGAGGAACTGTTTTAGCGTGAATAAACATACATCTAGCAACAAATTGCATGCCTGTTTGCGAAAAAAATTGACATTTATCGGAAAAATAATCGTTAAAAATCTGTAACATCTCACGTCTTGACATAAAACGATTGCCACCTAGCTAATTTTGAAAATACAAGCTAGCAATTTAGAAAATAACACAAACGTCAATGCAAACGGCTTATTGAGAGTGTTTCACCAAGAATCACCACTATTTTCAGAGGGAGGTAACGGTTGCATATGAAATTAAGTTCACAAAAAAAATTAAAACTAGAATAATCTAAATGAAATATGATGAACAAAAGACTAAAGCATTGTATATTAAAATAAACTGTCCCATTAAACCCCACAGCTGGAGGAAGGAACGCTAAACCAAATTTCCTATAAGTATTCAAGTGATAACAAGCTGCAAAGACAAGATTTCATATCTAGCACTATTATACACAGTGCATAAACTACTACCCACATTAACCCAAAAGTCGACGCAGGTAAGTGAAAACAATGAGAGTAGTAATGATTAATATAAGTCACGTGACCTTCAATATGAGAGATTATTTAACCCACAAAACAATTCTAAAACAAATGAGATACTAAAATAAACCTTCAAAAAGGATATGATTGCGTTAAAAGTAAAATATAGTAGTAAATTTTTTTTTAAATAATATAAAGACTTAGGTAGAATTCTTAAACTTCCAACGGGTTTAATTGCTACCTTAAACGGCGCCTGAATCATTTTAATTATGCAAAACTTGAAAAACTTCAAGTTAATAACGGATGGAATTTGGAGTGATGAAGAAAGTGTAAGAGTTGTCAAGTCCTAGTGACTTATCACTTGACTGAGAAAGCAAGGACCGTGAGTTTCGATCACCGGCAATGACACTCGTCCTAGAGGCATGGAGCCCGGATTGTCTACAATGCCCTCCCACACCCAGGTGCAAAATGGTACACGACGGTAAGAAGGACGACGTGCCGCCGATAATGGCTGCCATGATCTGAATTGATCGTGGGATGGACAGGTGTCAGAAAGCATTAGAAGCACCGAGACACCGGGAGTAATAATACAATGTAAAGCGCTTAGAAGAGAAATGTATCAATATTAGGCGTTATAAAGCCGAACATATTATAATATAATAAGGAACAGAAATAATGTCCTATTTTTTAAATATCGACTGTTACTTTGTTACTTCTTCCATAAAAAGGGGGTGAAGGACGAAAGAGATGCTGGCTTTGTTTATAGAATCACACTTCTAAAAAGTGCTATTGAGCTTTGATTTTTTTTATTTTTTTTTAAATCATGTATTTTATCACTTGAAATGTGTACAGGAAAAGGAGTAATAATGAGTCGCGATAATTTTTGAAAAAATAGTTTGGTAATCTGTTCTTATGACATTTTAGAAACGATATTCCAGATGTATAAACAGTGTTTATGAAGACAGAGATCTTTGCATGTCACTTTTAAACTACATTTTATTCCATGTATTATGCTGTCCCACTTGCCCCAACTTGACGGGGTAAGTGGGACAATGGAGTAGTAATGATTAACTGTCACCGTCACCTTCATTTGGCGGAAATTTTAACCAAAACATTTATATCTAAACTTCAAAATGAGGTATTTTTATGATTGCTTTATTGAGTATTTTAATTTTTTGTAATGCTTACGCAAATGCTTAAGTGTCCCACTTACCCCAATTTTCCCTAGTGATTTCGGGATTTAAAAATTACAAAATAGCATTTCCCTATGCGTTTGTATTAAAAGGAAAAGGAAAAGAAACTGCAAGTAGAGATGAATGCAAATGTACTTAACGCAAAGAAGATACATAGGAAGTGTTGGGCACAGAGTTCATATACAAATTAAGCATTGATTTTTAAGAAAAGCCTAATGGTGGTGTCTCACTTGACATGATACGGATTTGAGACGGTTTTGAGACAGTCTCCCGAGTCTCCGCGACGTTTTATGAGTTTTCGCGACGTCAACTATCAACTTTAACTATCCTGGAGACTATTCCCACTTGACATGCCCCTGTAGGACAATGCCAATTCTCATGTAGGACAATCCCCCGAGGATATCTCCCACATAGGACATCTCCCTTGGTGAAAATTCCCTCGTAGAACATCTACATAGGAGTTGTCCAAGGGAAGTAGCCCTTCGTGCAATTTGCCCTCCGCGGAAGCAATCAGTGGGTGTATTCTGGCCACAAGGGAGTAGCTTCGAGGTAGTTGATCTCTGGGGAGCTAACTGTCATAAAAATACATTCTAACTAGATGAAAGCATAATTCAACTGATTTGGGAATAAATGCGCATATCAAATTTTGAATATATCTTTGATATTTCAAACTAATTAGGAACCCTTTTGGTACGTGGAATGTCATTATATTTCCGAACATTCATTTCTCAAGGATGATTGATATCTTGATGATCAATACACCGTAAAAAATATTTGTATTTTTACAGCAAATCTGCTGTCAGCAGAGTAGCCATAAAAAAAAATGTAATTTAAAAAACTTACTGACTTATTATATAAAGTTTATTCTCTTTTCTCCTGATGATTCGATACAGGTTCACTACCACCAGGAAGATCACTGCCACTCGCTAAGGAACCAGCAATCCCTACTCCGCTCTCACCGGATGTCCGCTTAAGAGACGGTGAGGAATTCTGGGATGGGATAGTGGAATTAAAAGTGGATGGAGTATGGACACCTATGTGTTTTGAATACTACTGGGATGATGATGTCGTACAAGCTATATGTCGATCAATGGGGTTCGATGGTGTCCTTCGTATAAAGGCAGTGAATTCTAAGCGCATCATCTTAGATGATGTTCACTGTGATGGTGACGAGGAGCATATCTTCGACTGTAACCATGTCCCATTGTTCAGACATGATTGTGACCGATCTGAGGATGCTGGGGTCGTGTGTGACCCAGGTTCAGGTAAGATATGTGTTCTCACCGATATTCGAAATTGATGGGTTTTTTTTTTTAAACGGTTAGTTAATTAAACAATTAATATCATCTGAAAAATATTAAGGAAATGAAACACATGGGAAAATAATAATCTTCACTGTGTCGGTCTATTGGGCTGTAATACACTGACTATAGGCCTACAAAGCCGCATTATCTAATTTGACAATTCAAAACTATAGTATTGTAACAAAACCGGTGACTTTGCTTTTTCTCACTTTTTATTTTAACCCCTCCCCTAGACAAGCAGATGAGAGAAGAAACCAAAGCTTGTAACTTTAATCCTACCGAGTGAGTCAGAAAAAAACTAGACACCTAGAAAAATATTAATAAAAAGAAAATCAATTAATGAACATCAAATTATTTTACATATTCTGAAAGAGCAACTCTTCCCGCATCTTTTAGTACCAATTTTGTGTGTTATAATATATTTACGCTTGGA
The DNA here is from genome assembly GCA_940671915.1 of Paracentrotus lividus. Taxonomy (NCBI): domain Eukaryota; kingdom Metazoa; phylum Echinodermata; class Echinoidea; order Camarodonta; family Echinidae; genus Paracentrotus; species Paracentrotus lividus. Next base: position 12,416,364 of record CALNVZ010000174.1, read on the forward strand.
TGAACGCGACATGATGTTTGCGAACATGTCAATTTCGAATTGTGCAAGAGTGGGGAAAAGATTGAAACAACAAAAGCGGACAAAAAAGCAACTCCATCCGGAATAAAATATGCTTTGAGCCAAATAACTTGGCAAGGGTGTTGTTACAGTTATCGACTAGATTCTGTGTAAAAGATTAGATTGATTCGTCAAGTAATAATAATCCACGGATGAGTACATATCAAAGAGTAAATTGTCACTGACAGACCTAAAAAGGCCTCTTAATACTTTTGGAAAGTGATTATTTTGTCTTTAACGTATGCTCACTCATGCATAACTCAACAGATCTATCTCATTTTCAGAAAAAATGTAGTTAATATGTGTAACAACACCCCTGCCAAGTTATTAAACAAGACATTTTCGTTAAAAAGTTATGCTATTTTAATTAGGATGGAGTTGCTTTTTTATAGCTATGTGTTTTTTTTATTTTACTCCCAATTTTGCACAATTAGAAATTAACATGTTCAAAAACAATGCGCCGTGTTCATCCAAGCCAAGACAATCTTGTCTTGATTATGATACAATAAATAGTCTTTATAACTTTAGCTTGCCAGGGTGAGTCGGTAGTATTGGCAATTGCTTTTGTTACAGTGCCATCAAATAATGGAATACTCTTCCTAATCATATTAAAGCAATAGAAAACTACGCACACTTCAAGAGAGTGCTTAAGGAGTTTCTTTCAATTGAGACTAAAACAATTGAAGCAAGCGATGTAGTAAAGACAGTATGATGTGCCTTGAAATCTTATTTTCTCAATGTTCTACTATGATTTTTTTTTACTGTGATTATGTTTTGAACCAGTTCTTATGTGTTAAATAACCGTTTTGCTGTAAATACGTTCCATGTATATATTACAATTTATCATTTTGTACTTGTATTAACTTTGTTCTAATATGTTGGGACCCCGTTGTTAATAAGCTCTCAGGCTTTCATGGGTCATCCCGTCAAGCTTATGTGAATGTGATTATACTTGACAGATAAATCAAATCAAATCAAATCAAGCGTAAAGATATAGCACACGAAATTTGTACCAAAAGATGCGGGAAGAGTTACTCTTTTGGAATATGTATGATAATTTGGGGTTTATAAATTGGTTGTCTTTTTATTTACACTTTTCTAGGTGTCTATTTTTTTTTTCTGACTCACTCAGTAGATTTAACGTAAAGACTAATAACAACACTGTACTTCTACTCTGACGCGTTTCATGGGGTAAGGACTGAGGTGGCCTTGGTTAGCCGGGTAAACAAAACGGGGCCCCAAAATGAAAAAAGGGCATTGGGGGGGGGGGGGGGGTTGACAACAATTTCCGAAAATGGTTGGAAAGATATAGCCAGGGTCCTCAAAATTGAATGTTGGGATAAACAAATTCAAGAAATTAAAGCCGGTGCAAAACGATGCTGCAGGAGCGGAAACCAAATAATTTCCAATCTTTATCATGTTTATGGGCATACATCTATCAATTTTGGGTTGACAGAATCTTTCGAATTCCCGACTTTTTTTAGTGAAGCTATTGAAGATTGGAAGAAAAAAAACTTTATAATATTCATTTTAAATGTTGTCTTTCTACAAATAGTAGAGGACCACCGTGTTTATAGGTCACTAATCAAAATTAGCTTGGTTAGTCCCCTGGTAACCCCCGGCAACTCTCGTAGGGGTCAAAATAAGGTCAAATTGGGGCCAATAGGGGGTCAAATTTTTAAAATGCTCATATAGTATCAAAAGACATTGCAAATTGTTTGTCTATTTCTACTGAACAAAAAAATGTACAAGATCATATACCCATGACCTATACAAGCTAAAATTGTTAGGAACGACAAACTTTCGTGTTTTTTGTGTCTATTGCTGTTTATTGTCGCTAAGAAAGATAATTGAGACTATTTCTAAATAAGAAAATTATGATCATTACATATAAGGGGTCAAACTAAGGTCATTTGGGGTCAAATGAGTTGATTTAGGATCAAAATACAGTAAAGGAGTTAAAACAGCTCAATTTTTTTTTTTTTGTGTGGTATAGTCCAGTTATGTATAAATAGTTGATCAAAACTAATAGATTTGTATTTCTATTCCAAAGACCACATTAAATAAATGTAAGGGTCATGATATGGTCAAAAGGTCAATAGATCATTTTGGGTCAAAATGTTACATAGACCTAGAGATCTTGTTCTGCAATATGTACACTAGAACCCCTTGATCCATGAACTTCAAATTTAGAAGTAGTACGTACCATAATACACTGTAAAAATATCTGTATTTTTACAGAATTTGCTGTCAGCAGAGTCGCCATAAAAAAATGTAATTTATAAAAACAGTTTTGTTGTAAGTTTCTCCTGCAAATAATTACGTGAGAAATACAAAATATACATCAGGAGTAACACATTTTATTCCGTTTTAACCAAATATGTATGCTATAAAACTCTAACGATATCTTTTCTTCTCTTTCATTAATTATCAGAGGAGAAATTTACAGCAAAACTGTTATTTCAAATTACATTTTTCATTTGGCGACCCTGCTGACATCACTTTGCGGTATTATTTTTTTTTACAGTGTACACTGTAAAAAAATATATGTATTTTTTACAGGAAATCTGCTGTCAGCAGAGTCGCCATAAAAAATGTAATTTAAAAAAAACAGTTTTGTTGTAAGTTTCTCCTGCAAATAATTACGTGAGAAATACAAAATAAACATCAGGAGTAACACATTTTGTTCCGTTTTAACCAAATATGTCAGCTAAAGAACTCTAACGATATCTTTTCTTCTCTTTCATTAATTATTAGAGGAGAAATTTACAGCAAAACTGTTATTTCAAATTACATTTTCGTATGGCGACTCTGCTGACATCACTTTGCGGTATTATTTTTTACAGTGTACACTGTAAAAAATATATGTATTTTTACAGGAAATCTGCTGACAGCAGAGTCGCCATAAAAAATGTAATTAAAAAAAAAACAGTTTTGTTGTAAGTTTCTCCTGCAAATAATTACGTGAGAAATACAAAATATACATCAGGAGTAACACATTTTGTTTCGTTTTAACCAAATACGTATGTTATAAAACTCTTATGATATTTTTCCTTCTCAACATTATTCTTAAGGGAGATTTTTACAGCAAAACTGTATTTTAAATTACATTTTAGTATGGCGACTCTGCTGACATCACTTTGCTGTATTTTGTCTTTATTTTTTTTTTTTTTTTTACAGTGTAGGAAGACAATATAATTTGATCTTATAGAGTGTAGGTGAAATGTCAAGGATCACAAGGTCAACTTATGAAATTCCAGGTATTTACCTCATTATTACAATAGTTTTAGAAAAAGCTTGATTAATGTCAACTTCATGCATTTTCTTTGTTAATTTAGGTCGAACGTCAAAGGTCACAGAATTAAACCTAGAACAAAATACAGGTATCTGCCCTATTATTAAGGTATCCCCAAAACTATTTGAGATATAAAACTATGATGATGTCACCATGAAAAGAAGCTCATTATATGAGACTGTGTATTGGTAAAATGTCAAGGTTCTCGGAGGTTTATGTCTAAAATTACTTTTTTTTTTTTAAACGTCTTGAACAAATGCAACAAAGAAGTGCGCTTTGTTTGAGCTATTCACTGATCTTTTAATCTATGTTTAGACTTTTACTGGTCTCACTTTAATTTGTGCAAATATGTAAAAATGAATAACAATCACTGATCGTTAAACTTTCCCAGAATACATGCGCGTATTCTGGGGGGGCTTTACGGCCCGGGCCCCCCGGGGGCGCGCAGGGGGCGCCCGAAAAGAGGAGGAAAAAAAAAAAAAAAAAAAAAAAGGGGAAAAAGGGGGGAAAAAAGGGAGAGAGAGAAAAAAGGGGGGAAGAAGGGAAGGAAAAAAAAAAAGAAAGAAAAAAAAAAGAAGAAGAAAGGGAAAAAAAAAAAAAGAAAAAGGGGGAAAAAAAGGGAGAAGAGAGAAAAAGGGGGAAAGGAAAGGAAAAAAAAAAGAAAAGGGGGAAAAAAAAAAAAAGGAAAAAAGGGGGAAAAAGGGAGAGTAGGAAAAAAGGGGGGAAAGGGAAAGGAAAAGAAGAAGATAAAAAAAAAAAAAAGGAAAAAAGGGGGGGAAAGAGAGAGGAGAAAGGAAAAGGAGAAAGGGAAAGGAAAAAAAAAAGAAAAAAAAAAAGAAGAAGGGAAAGGGGGGGGGGGGGGGAAGAGAAAGAGGAAGGGGGAGGGGGAAAGGAGCGCCAATTTGATTTGAAAACTTAGGGTGGCGCCAAATCGACCTTAAATTAGGGGGGCGCCAATCGACATTAAGCTACAGTGCGCCAAATGAGCTTAAAATTAGGGGGCGCCAATTGACCTTAACTTAGGGGCGCAAATCGACCTTAAATTTTGGGTGGGGGCACCAAAATCCGACATTAAACTAACGGGCGACAAACTGAGCTTAAATGTAGGGCGCCAAATCAACCGTTAAAATCTAGGGGGCAGCCAACTGAGCTTAAATGTAGGGGCCCAAAATCGAGCCTTAAATTTGGGTGGGGGGGGGCGCCAATCGACATTAAACTACGGGCGCCCCTAACTGAGCTTAAATGTAGGGGCGCCAAATCGACCTTAAATTTTGGGTGGGGGGGGGGGGGGGGGGCGCCAAATCGACATTAAACTACGGGGCGCCTAACTGAGCTTAAATGTAGGGGCGCCTAATTGACCTAACTTAGGGGCGGGCCAATCGACCTTAAAAATTTAATGGGGGGGGGGGGCGCCAAATCGAACATTAAACTACGGGGCGACAAACTGAGCTTAAATGTAAGGGCGCCAAATCAACCGCTTAAATCTAGGGGGACGCCAAATCGACATTAAACTAACGGGGCGCCTAACTGAAGCTTAAATGTAGGGGCGCCAAATCGACCTTAAATTTGGGTGGGGGGGGCGCGCAATCGACATTAAACTACGGGGCGCTAACTGGCTTAAATGTAGGGGCGCCTAATTGACCTTAAACTTAGGGGCGCCAAATCGACCTTAAATTTTAGGGGGGGCGCCAAATCGACATTAAACTAAGGGGCGCAAACTGAAGCTTAAATGTAAGGGGCGCCAAAATAACCTTAAATCTAGGGGCGCCAAATCGTACGCTTAAATCTAGGGGGCGCCAAATCGACCATTAAACTACGGGGCGCCAACTGAGCTAAATGTAGGGGCGCCAAATTGAACCTTAAACTTAGGGGCGCCAAATCGGACCTTAAATTTTGGGGTGGGCGGGGGGGGGGGGGCCGCCAATCGACAATTTTTTTTTTTTTTTTTTTTTTTTTTTTAAACAAGGGCGCAAACTGAGCTTAAATGTAGGGGGCGCGCAAATTGAACCTATAACCTGGGGCGCCAAATCGATTAAATTTTAGGCGGGGGGCGCCAAATCGACATTAAACTACCGGGGCGCCTAACTGAGCTAATTGTAGGGGCCGCCAAATTGACCTTAAACTTAGGGGCGCCAAATCGACCTTAAATTATTAGGGGGGGGGCGCAAAATCGACATTAAACTACGGGGGGGCGGCCCTAACTGAAGCTGAATTTTAGGGCGCCAAATTGACCTTAACTTAGGGGCGGCCAAAATCGACCTTAATTTTTGGGTGGGGGGGGGGGCGCAATCGACATTAAACTAAGGGGCGCCAAACCTGAGCTTAAATGTAGGGGCGCGCAATTGACCCTTAAACTTAAGGGAGCGCCAAATCGACGCTTAAATTTTTAAGGGGGGGGTGCCAAATGACATTAAACTAAGGGGCGGCTAAACTGAGTTTTAAATTGTAGGGGCGCCAAATTGGACCTTAAACTTAGGGGCGCCAAATCGACCTAAATTTTAGGGGGGGGGGGGGGCGGGCCAAACGACAATTAACCTACGGGGCGCCCTAATGAGCTGAAATGTAGGGGCGTCCAAATTGACCTTAAACTTAGGGGCGCCAAATCGAACCTTAAATTTTTGGGTGGGGGCGCGCAAATCGACAATAAACTAAGGGGCGCCAACTGAGCTTAAATGTAGGGGCGCCAAATTGACCTTTAAAACTTAGGGGCGCCAAAATCGACGCTTAAATTTTTGGGTGGGGGGGGGCGCCAAATCGACATTAAACTACGGGCGCTAAAATTGACCTTAACTTAGGGGGCGCTATACTCGACTTTAATTTAGGGGGCGCCAAAATCGACCTTAAATTTAGGAGGGGGCTCCAAATCGAACCTTAACTTGGGGGCGCTAAATCGACCTTAAAAATTAGGGGCGTCAAATCGAACTTAAAACTTAGAGGGGTGCCCATGCGAGCCTTAACATAGGGGCGCCAAATTTAGCCAAATGTAGGGGCGCCAAAATGATCTGAAACTTATAAAGCGCGAATTGACCAGTAGTTAATGGGCGCCAAATTGATCTGAGACTTAGGGACGTCCAGATTGAGTTCAAATGTAGGGGCTCAAAATTTAACTTTAACTTAGGGGCTCCAACTTTATCGTTAACCTAGGGAGGGTGCCGAATTTACCAGAAACTAAGGGGGGAAAAACAGAAGGGGTCTTTAAAATATTCTCTATGAAGAAAGAGCAAAGTTTTACACTTCCATGTAGCAAAATTTTCGCTCGCGCTTCGCATATATTTTTTTTGTTATTGAGTTATTACATTGTGTTCTTGAGGAACGCATAACCTGTTCTGTTTTCCATTCATTCGAATACTTCAAATTTCCGTTCGCTCCTCGCTCTTGCCTTTGTTTTTCCTCTTACCAGAATCTACATTTTTATAATTTATGGGATTCTAACCATCAAAACATTTGAATTTATTTGATTTCACGTTACATTTGTTTTTGCATTTCGAATTGACCTGAAACTTAAGGAGCGCCGAATTGACCTGAAACTTAAGGAGCGCCGAATTGACCTGAAGTTAAGAGGGTGCTAAATTGATCTTAAAATTAGGGGCGCCAAATTAATATTAAACCTAGGGGTGCCAAAATGATCTAAAACTTAGGGGGCTCCATCTATATCCTAGACTTGTGGAAGTGTGCCGAATTTGCCTGAAACTACGGGGGCAACAAATTGCAATTCTTTAAAGTATGGTAAATAGAGCAAAATTTTAAAATTCAATGCCTCCTGGGACCCGTAACACAAAGGTTTGCAATCAATCGCCAATCAAGATTGTTGTTACATGCGCATTTTGGTTAAAAAGACTGACCAGCAGCCAATCAGAGTAGTTCTTTCAAATTCGCAATCAATCGCAAACCTTTATGTTACATTATTTTTTCCAATGTGTTATTACATTGCGTTCCTGAGGGATGCATAAAATTTCATGTTTTCTAATCATTCGAATGCATCAGAATTTCCGCTGCGTCGCGGCTCATCTGTGTTTTTTTCCTCTTGAGAGAATTACATTATGATACCATCAATACGATTTATACAATTTTTTTAATTACACATTGCAATTTTGGCATTTCACATTGACCTGAAACTAAGGGGCACCAAATTATTTTAAACAAAGGACATTCAAAATTGACCTAAAATTACATTTATGGCGCCAAATTTATCTTAAACTTAAGGAGGGAGCAGAATTATATTCAAATTCATCTTTCTTCACATGTAAACTTACTGGGGAACAACGCGTTGCTGGGCGAAAACTTGGCGTCTTTAAATTATGAGGGCCAAATTGGTCCTAACTTCTGTTCTCTATACACAGAGCAAAATTCCTCGCTTCGCGCTTCGCATCATTTCTCCAAAAGTTATTCAAATATGCTGTTCCTGAGGAACGCATAAAATGTCCCGCTTTCAGATCATTCCCGTACATCAAATTTCCGCTCGCGCTTCGCGCTCGCCTACTTTTCTTTCTGCGACCAGATTATATGAGGATTATGATCAGCTAAACATCAATTTACATTGGTTCGCTTACACATTACTTAATGGTCAAATTTCGAATAATTTTTGTATGGCTTGCTTCAAATCGTTTTGAATGGACAAATTATAATTTCCGTTCATATGATATTCTATGAGGAGTCTAAACAAAATTGAAAGCCCTAAGTTGTAATGCTTTCTGTGGGAAAAAAGAGAAAAAGTCCGATCGCGCTTCGCGCTCGTATTAAAATTATTATTATTTTTTTTTTTTTTTGGAAAAAAAAAACTTTGAATAAATTCTTCTTAAAATCGCTTCAACATGATTTAAGCCATTGGCCTATGTTTGCTCCGCGGGGGGGGGGGGGGGCGCCATTTTGGAAAAGTACACAGGGCGCCAAAAATCACGTCGGGCCCCGGGGTGCACAAATCCTGGATACGCGCCTGGAATAGTCATGTATATCGTACTTTTTCTTGAACAATATACCCTTACAATAATCTCATCAGATCATCTGCCTATCTGCCAGATCATCTCCCTATTATCGTGATATCATAAAATGTTGAAGTTCAAAGCGGTTCTTGGAATGTCATAACTTGAATATGTGACCTTTAACCTTTGATATAGATTCTCTTAAAAAATCAAATATACACAACAAAAAAAGTAAGTCCCCCCTTAATCAAAATGATGTAACTTTTGATCCAAGAGGAGTTTTACGAATTTTATTACATGTGCTTGTAGGTAATTTTATCAGCTTCCATTTCAGTGAATCTTTACTGAAATTCGTTAAGTCATGCTTCAATGAGTACAGTTAAAAGGCAAAAATGTCACTTTTCGAAAGTCACAAGGTTAGTTTCATAACTTTAATTCAATAATATTGGAACAAATTGAAACTTTTTGGCAAAAGATTTGTTCAGAAGGGTTGTTGCAGTTAATTCCAAACACATCAAACGACTTTTGAATTAAATTTCACGGTTGGATGAACATGAGGTGAAATTTGTAAAACTGCATTTTTTACACATTTTTACTTTGAAATATTATTGATTATGACGGAATATGCAATCTGGAAGAGTGTTTTAAACAATACCCATCAATTCACGGTTGAATGAACACTTAATAAGAACCAAAAAGATATTTTCAAATTTTTTAAAGGTAAGTATTGTTCCGTTTTGTGTAATAAAATCATTTTATCAACATTTTTTTTTGGTGATATGTATGTCAAATAATTTTTTTTTCAAATGATGCTATGGCATTTTATTAAAAATTCACGCTTCAATGAACATGTGATACGTGAAAAGCCATTTTTTCGTTTGTGGACCAAAATTCAATCGCTTACTTTGGATAATTGTCACAGACCTTCTTGGATAGTTCATTTGATTTGAGTTTCACGAAAATTCCAGTGTTTTATGCTTCAATGAGCAGAAGTTATTAGGAAAATATGAAAAACAGAAAGAATTTCAGAGCTTTGGCCCCATCCCGTGCCTTATCAGATCCTCAATTTAGCGTTTGCTCCTGTTCGTTAACACCACCCTGAAGTTGTGTGCCAAGTTTCGTGACAAAACTCTAAGCAGAATTAACAGAAATCAACAATGAAATTAAGCCGATTTTCAATTTTGTTAAGATTTTGATTTCCTCTCCATTGACATTTTTTACAATCTCGAAGGAAAAACAAGCCCCAAATCAACATGCTGGAACTTTTTAACAGAAAGGTGTTGAGTAATATCGTTTGGCGGTTATGTTTATAAACTCATCAACTAACTTATGTGCAAAAATGACATAAAACCTATGGTTCATGCATGAATAAACACACTTGAAAGGCGAAATTGTCATTACAAAAGTCACAAAAGTCACCTTTAAAGTGTGCTCACTCGTCCATGACACGACGAATAGTGCTCATTTTCTCACAAAATGTGTTGATAATTTTGATGATAATATCTGATGTCAATTCTTTGAATAAAATTTTTGGATTTTACCATTTTTGGAGGCCTGAACATAATTCTTAAAATTGTGCTCACTCATCCATGAAAAATAAAGAAATGTATCGGGATCGGTGTTGGATGATAAAATTTTGGATGATAAGTTCACCAAAACAATTAAACACAAGGTAAAAAGAAAATTTTACAAAATTGTTATCTTTACAGCCTCCAAAATGACCCTTGTGACTTTTGAAAATGTTCATTTTTGCTTTAAACGTTGATCACTCATGCATGTCTAAAGTGATCGATGTGATTTTTTCACAGAAGGTACTCAATAAATTGGTAAAACTTCCCTCCAAATGATTGTACTCAAAACAAGCTCGTTCAAAAGTTACATCATTTTGATTAGGGGGGACTTACTTTTTTTTGTTGTGTATAGATCATCCTTCTATAGGATAATATGGTATTATCATCAAATTGAAGTTCAAATCCCATATATACTTCTACAATCAATATGAGCTGAGTGCACATCAGTTTACGTCAATGTGAAAATTTTGACCTGAATGATCAATTTACCCTTTGACCATACCATGACCCCTTACATTTACTGAATGTAGTTTTGGATAAGAAATACAACTCTGTTAGTTTTAATCATCAGTTTACACACAATTTAACAGTATGACAGAAATGACCCTTATATCTACTGAATATGATTTTCTTATCTTGGAAAAGCTAGTCTCAATTAATTTTCTTAATCAAAATAGATATAAATAGATACAAAACGACACAAGAATTTGTCACTCCAAGCAATTTCAGCTTGTGTAAGCCTATTATGCATGCCTTCATGTGCGTTGACCTTTTGACTTTTCCCATCATAACTTCTTAGAGGGAGGTCAGGTATAATGATCTTGTATAGTTAAATTGTACGAGATTGGCATGTGATCAATATATTATCGAGATCAAACTTTTTCTTAAAATAATGCAATAACGTGGTAAATACCTGGAATTTCATAAGTTGACCAGGTGACCCTTGAACTTTCATCTTCTTTCTATATACATTATGATCAAATTAGATTTTCTTCATATGATGTCCACTTTTCTAATTTGAAGTTCATGGCTCAAGGGGTTCTAGTGTACATATTGCAGTACAGTATCTGTAAATATGGCATAGGTCAGATTATGACTGCACTATCAACCAATCAGAAGACAGGATTATTAAAGATTCTTAAAATGAGGTATATAAAGCAAAATACAAAATTGACACAGAAAAATAGAAAACAGCCTATATTATATATTTCTAAATAACCTTAAAAAACAATACAAAGCCCCAATTTTTAAAGTGGCCGATCCAGGATTTTATGGGGGCCAAAATTTATATTTCAGATTCTTGTACAGTCAATTTTGTATTTGTTTATTTTATTTTTATTTTTTTGCGTTACGCTGACCGAGCAAACAGGAGCGGGGAGGTTGGGATAAGGGGGGGGGGTAGGTGTGAAGATATTTCGGCATTCGGTCATCCTCACAGTCATATTTCACCCGTGGTTAGGGATAGGGTTTAGTCGGTCATCTCCATAAATAATGTATCCTGGTTTTTCATTTTTTTTTATTTTTTTTTTTGTTGGGGATGTTTTAAGTTGGGCGCTCCGCAAAATAGGCCCCCTACCAGATTTTATGCACTTTTTTTTCTCAATTATGGGCTCCGGTGAGGTGGGGGGGGGGGAGGGGGGTTCCAAGCTCGTCAAGGCTCCTTTGAATCTCCCTCAATGGAATCACGGATTCATTATAATTTCAGATGAAATCCTATTTTAAAGGTCATGTATAGTGTTGGGAGAATACATTTTTTGTTTTGCTACCAGAGTAGAATAATATGAATGAATACCTCAATTAACCTCTGTGTACAAAAGGATTTGTTATAAAATCCACTCTAACACCTGAATTTAGCAACAAAACTGTGTAAATATATCAATTGACAGTCCCACAATCGACAGGATCTCACAGGCACAATGCCAGCATACAGCGGTTTGTGTGCAAAGCATATGCTATTCCCATACACAGACTGTACACACAGAATTCACTCAGCTATACCAATCAGCTGCTGGTTAATTGGCATGCCCAGAGTTCTGGGGTGAGAATGAAGGAAGTATGGCCTTACTTTGATGAACATCTCCCCGTGCTCATGCAAACTATTACATATCATGGAAAGACATGCATGGAACATAATTATATCCTTTGCCCATATATTGTTATGTCTTTAGAACACTATGAGGACAAGTTGAGCAGGTTTTTAAAAAAATCAGTGTTTTCTACTACAACTATACTTGGGCTTTAAAACATGATTTAAAGGATAAGCCTAAATAATTATATGGCACACCAATGCTATGAAAATCTTGTATAATGCGAAAATATATAGAGAATGAAGAGAAAACACAAAAACATACACAGAATTTTAAACTGAATGGAATTTTCTTAAAATTGAGTTCCTCTAAATGAAACTGATTGCCCAAACAGGCTAATTGGGCTCCTAATACGATGCCTCGTTAATATGAATGAACATAATGCGATTTTGTACATACATTAATGAACTTGTATGCACGTTTAAAGATCTGGTTGCTGTATAAGTAAAATTAAGTACGGTTAAAATGGGATTGAATGCAATACATGGAAATGGTTTTGCCCCAATTATGAAATTGAATGCTCTTAAAATAAAGCTTCGTGACTATGAATGAACTTTCTTTTTTTTTTTTTTTTTTTTTCTTTTTTTTGTTGCTCTTCCACAAGGTTCTCTTTATTTGATAAAAAATAGAACAAATATAAACAATATACATCAACAACATTAATCAATGAGAACGAACCAATACAAGAAAATCAAACAATGTCTAAATAATTATGTCAGTATACAATATATATATAATAGCTTAAGTTGTTATAGTCAAAATATATTTAAATGAAATAAAACCACTAGAAATATTTACAATTAACTGTCATGGTGCAGGCGTACTGCATTCCAATGGTAAAGCGCAAAAAGAAAACACATGCTGTTACCCATTTTTTATAACAAATGACAATTATTGTGCCAGCATTCTGCGCTAAAGCCACTGAAAAATCAGTCACCCATAACAATGTGCCGAGCGTCACAAAAGACATTAACTAACAGTATAAATTTCTATTTAGGTCAACTGGTTAAATTGCATAAACAAATCATCCATCTTATTGGTGTCTAAACAGTTTTCTTAGTAAAAACCATTTCTTTGAAAATTTCCTTTCTTTGAGATTTGTTTGATATATATACTTTTCCATTTCATAATAATGTCTTACGGCTGCTATAATTTGTTCAAATAAAGGCAATTTATTTCGTGATTTAGCAACATAAATTTCTCGTCTTACAACTATCAAAATACAATTTAGTGCATTGTTGTTAATTCCGCAAAATCCAAATAGTTTATTTAGATTCGAAAGTGTAACTTTTTCTCCTGTCCTATCTAGTATCCAATGCTCTAGCTTAGACCAAATAACGTTAGAATAATGGCAAGAGCAATAGACATGTAAAATATTTTCTTCATTGTTATTACAAAAGGTACATGTTGTGTCAGTTACCTAACCATACCGAATCTATACAATGCATCTTTCATATATAATATTCTGTTAAGCACTTTTATTTGGAACCATCTCATATCTGTATCTAATGTAGATTGAAAAGAAATTTGGCAATACGAGCCCCATCGGTCATCCTCAATATTTATATTATCTTGCCATTTTGTTAAACTTTTACATTTTTTAACTTTGTGTTTTAAAAAAGTTCGATAAATATGTGAACATCCAGTTTCTGTTTTCAGTATAAGGAGCAATGGCTCTGTAATTAAAGGTTCAATTGCTTTTGGAATCAAATCGTGCGTCTTCTTTTCAAAACCTGAACGAATAGAATTACATAAACTAAAATACTGAAGGAAATTGATTTGTATATCAAATTTACGTTGAATTTCAAAATAAGAAAGAAAAGATCCGTCTTCTTTTAAGATATCATTCACGAAACGTATTCCTTTTAAATCCCATGTTTTCAAAAAGATTATTTTATTACTTATTTTTATAAGAGGGTTGTTCCAGAGAGGTTGACACGCAATATCACGGGTAAAGAGCTATACTAATTCAGACCAAGCTAATAGGACTTCTTTCCAAAATGAGTTTGGTGTCATGTCTGCCAATGTTTTAAAATAAACCGATCCCATATGAAAAAGGCACGTTTTGGCAAAAATGAACGTAACAAATGGAAAGTGTTATTTTCTTCCAAAGTGTTACTTTTTAAAAATCTTCTGATCCATGATATCTTAAGAGATTTGGCATGAGTGAAAATGTCAAGCATTTTTACTCCTCCTTCATTATATATTTGACACATTTGTTCTCTACTTATTTTGTTACCCCCATATAAATGAATAAAAATGAGCGATTTAATTCTTTCATAATTTGTAAGCTTGGTTCTGGAAGAGATAACAAGAGATAATTCAATTTTGGTACCAATAACGTTTTAACTACAATTATTCTCCCTACAACTGTTAAATTTCTCTTTGACCATGAACTAATCTGTCGTTTGATATCTTTAATTTTTTCACAATAATTATAATCGATCATTTTTGACAAATCAACTGAAAAATCTATTCCAAGGTATCTAGAGTAACCTTCAGATACCCAATTTAGATGGTGTTCTGACAAAAACTGTTTCTTAATGGCTCTGTTTTTTCCGATCCATATAATTTGAGTTTTAGAAATATTTATTTTAAGACTGGACATTCTTTCAAATTCATCTAAAATTTTGAGAGAGTTTCGCAAATCTTTTTCGGAACCGTCGAGTGTTAACAGAGTGTCGTCTGCATATTGTAATAATTTTATTCCCTTCCCATTTAAGTGCAAGCCAGTGATATTATTTGAATGTCTGTTTAAAATTCCTAATATTTTCGCTAACAAGTTAAAAAAATGTATGGCGATAATGGGTCCCCTTGCGACACCCTCGTCCCTATAAAAACCTCTCTGTACAATATCCTTCACTAAAACACTAATTTTCGTAAAACAAATGAATCCATTTTTTCAGAGATGGTCCGAATTGAAAGAAATCAAGAACATTAAAGAGAAACATGTGTGACACAGAATCAAAAGCTTTTTCAAAGTCGATAACCATAAACGTACCAGGAATATCATTAAGCTCTGTGTACAGTAGTATATCATAAAGTAAACGAATATTCTCCCCGATAAAACGTCCCTTTAAGAATCCTTTTTGATGCTCATGTATTAAATATGGTAAAAACCTGTTTAATTCTGTTTGCTATACATCCAGATGTTATTTTGTATATAACATTTAAAAGTGAAATAGGGCGCCAATTGTTTAACAAATTTCTGGGTTTATTTCCCTTAGGGATCAAGGTAATTATTCCGATTTTTTGAGAATCTGACATTTTTCCTGTTAGGTAAGCGTAGTTCAAAGATCTAACAATAAATAATTTAAGACGTTGCCAAAAGAAGCGATAGAATTCCACAGTAAAACCGTCTGGACCCGGAGATTTGTTATTTTTCATAGTTTTCAGTACTGAAAAAACCTCATCTGTGCTCAATGGACCTTCCAATATTTCAGACATATTGGGTGTTAACTTAGGAACGTCAATATTTTGTAATAATGTATTTACATCGACATTTTCAGTTGGTTTTACATGGTACAATTTTGAATAAAAATTAAAGATTTCTTTAATAATACTGTCTTGTCGATTGATAACTTGTCCATTTTCTGTTGACAATTGTCGTATTTCCTTATTTACTCTGTTTTGTTTTTCTAAATTTAAAAAGTATTTTGACGGTTTTTCTCCTAATTCCATCCATTTCATTTTTGATCTCATAACAATCCCATCATTCACAATTTGGCGGAGATTTTCAAGTTCTATTTTTTTTATTATTTATTTCATCTAAAACAGTTGTCTTGTCATGTGATATTACTAATTTATTTTCTAGTTCCTCTAATTTTCTTTCTATTTCTTTTTCTCGATTAACTTTTCGTTTTTTGTTGAAAGAGCCATATGATATTGATTCTCCGCGTATTAACATCATTAATGTTTCGAAACATAACTGATCATTTATGGAAAGTTCACAATCTCCAACTACACTATCGTTTTCATCAAATTTAACATCTCCCTTAGCATAGAATATGACCGTTTCTTTTATAATTTTAACGATTTTTGAAACATAGCATTTATCTTTTAACAAAGAGTTATTGAATTTCCATATTCCAGGACCACGTTTAATCTGATTTCAATGTAAACTAAGGCTTACTAATGAATGGTCTGTTCGATAACCGGAAATAATGTCAGATTTATGAACAAGTGAAAGTAATTCTGATGAAACCAAAAAGAAATCGAGTCTACCTTGTTTGAAAGGATTCGGCTGACGCCATGTAATACTTTTTCATGGGATATTTAATTCTCCAAGGGTCACATAAGTCTAGATCATTTTTCATATCATTTACCTGCTGTCTTGCTCTGGGATTATTTATATGTAAATAATTATGAGTATCAAGGTTCTGATCTTGGACCAAATTCTAATCACCACAGATGACAATATGTGGATTTTCAAATTCAGTTATAATTTGTTGCAGATCAGCAAAAAATATAGGATTGTCTGCATTTGGACCATATAGAGATACAAGTGTAATATCATAATCATATATTTTCAAATCTAAAAGTGCAAAATTTCCACCAATATCTGTTTTATACCTCTTTATTTTGGCAGGGATAGTAGTATTTAAAAGAATGGCTACTCCCCTAGAGTTCGAAGTATGATGAGAGAAAAAACATTCACCTGCTGTCTTGCTCTGGGATTATTTATATGTAAATAATTATGAGTATCAAGGTTCTGATCTTGGACCAAATTCTAATCACCACAGATGACAATATGTGGATTTTCAAATTCAGTTATAATTTGTTGCAGATCAGCAAAAAATATAGGATTGTCTGCATTTGGACCATATAGAGATACAAGTGTAATATCATAATCATATATTTTCAAATCTAAAAGTGCAAAATTTCCACCAATATCTGTTTTATACCTCTTTATTTTGGCAGGGATAGTAGTATTTAAAAGAATGGCTACTCCCCTAAAGTTCGAAGTATGATGAGAGAAAAAACATTCACCTCCCCATTGTCTACGTATTTCTTTTTCTGTTTCAAGAGTAAAATGGGTATCTTGAATACAACATACATCATATGGTTTCGATTTCATATATAACAAAACATCCTCTCTTTTCTTATCATTTCCTAAGTCATGACAATTCATTGAAATTAAAGTAATATCATCCTGCATTGAATAAGAATATCTTAACGAGTTACCTGTGGAAGTTTTTTTCATTTTTTTAACATACATACAACTTTACAAAACACACTAACATTTAACATAAAGGTGGGCTCGTTTTGCGAGCCCGAATAACGACACGCCCGATAAACCGCGGGCAACAGCACCACCGCCAAACCAAAGAAAGAAACTCCGGGATAAACCCGAAATCCCCTCAAACCCTACAAAATATAAGACACTATAGAAATTCATTTTTATATGAAAAAGATGGATATGGCAAAATGAATAATATATATTGAAAAAAAAAGAACAACTTTGGATTATAAACTACAATCTTTTCTTTACTCGGTTGACAGTCATGTATAAATGCACACAAAAATAAATTGTCTAAAAAAAGGCAATTGATTGATGTCGATACATCATTGAAATAATGCAAATTAGGTGTGCTGTAGTGACCCACATACCTTTGAAAAAAAAAAAAAAAGTTAACAAACATACAATGAAAAGGGAATACCTTTAGACCATGCTTGCTGGCATTTATACTAGTGGCATGAATTAAAACATGTGGTAACATTGTATCATTTGCATTCCAAATACAAATCTTTACACATTTTTCTTTTCCAAATAATACAAAGTACATGGCTACATGTATATAACCGCTGAGGAAGGACCTCTGTAAATTAACATTCCTCGTATAGTCTAGAACATGCAGTCCTTCATCAATGAATCATAGCATAAATTTCTGCAATTCACGTTACACATACCACATTGATGAATGTAGATCACATATTTTTACAATAAAAATATATGAATTTATAGATAAAGGATTTAAATTTCAAGGACAATATCTTTAGCTATGTTTTCACATTTGTTTCATGTATTGTTTTGTTGGTTTAAGATATTTATTTTTTTTTTTTTTTTTTTTTTTTTTTTTTAAAGACAAGATAAATATATATTTAATACCATAAAACATAATCAAAATAGTTCCATAAATCCATAAATTGTGGCACCAAACAATCGCCGTCACATGTCATCATATCTTGGCGTATTATATTCTTTTTCAAAGAGTATTTAAATTGAGAATTAAAAATAAAGTGTTGATCTATTCTGAAATCCAAAGACGTAGAATGCCACGAATATTCAAAATAATGCCATGAGCCTCATAAAAAAGTAGCTGAGCACACTCAATACATTTATCCATTGAATGAGATGATTGTTCAAAGAATCAACAAAAATAATTGTAAACATGTACAGAATTGTATATTAGGGGGAAGGTGGGGCATAACGGACCCTAGGTGCAAAACGGAACTTTCTCATAGCTTGACATCAAAAGTATTTCTTTCTATAAAATGTATTGCAGTAATAGAGGCAATTGCTGCACCATTTAACACTAGAGTTTCAATCGAGAAGAAAATCAATACCTTACAAGAGGGGTGCATTTCAAGAATTTGTACCCATCTGATGTAGGGTTATTTCTGCTTGGGCAAAATGGAACGCCAAATGGTTGGGGCAAAGGAGCCCATAGATTTGGCTAGACCCTGGGGAGAATTTGGTGTGCTCGCATCCCTTTGAGATTCCAAAAGACATTTATTTTGCCAACTTGAACAATTTGACATCAGTCCCCAGGAGTTGATTATTTCTTACGGGGGCAAAACGGTACCGCGCATAATACGGTGCGACATCTTGCCCCAACAAAATATGCACGGAGTCAATTTTGCCCCACTAGTGGGCAAAACGGACCTTTTCCCGATATTTTTTCAGCTTCATTTTGCCGGAAGTATGAAAAGAATGAGAATTCTGAATCGATTGTTTATCAAACTTCAATAATGACTCGTCAAAGGAAAATCATTTTTATAGCTTGCTCCCTTCTGTGACGTCACAGAAGCCACTTAAAGTTACGTGGCCGTTATGGCCACCATTCCCCTACTTTGTTTGTTCTGTAAGCTAAAAAAATACCTTTCAACAGTAATTGGCCTATATTCAAAAACATTTCATGATCCACAAAGAGTAATGATTTTTATCAATGATCTCAAATTGATGTACAAAGTTTCTTTATTGTGAAAAAAAAAATATATTATGAAACAAGTTCAATTTTTGATGATAAACACAATGGTGAAGCTCTGTATTGTTTGAACAATGAAACATTGAGTAAGGCTCATCAAATTATTTCACATTTACAATAACTCAAATATGTCTGTCATGTGCATTGTATTACAGTGATACAATAGATTATGTAAATGAATATAGCTTAATTTGGAGCTAATAGTATCACCTTTACGTTCAAAACTTTCCCTCTATCAATAGAATGTGTGACATAAAAAAAATGTACAAGTCACCAAAAAAATAGAATATAATCTTTTGAATAAACTAGCAAAGTTAAATACCAGTCAGAACGGATCTAGAGGGGGTGGGGGGGTTCCAACCCCCCCCGCCATGCAAAAAAAAAAAAATCCGGGACATTTTTTTTTTTTTAACTTCTTTTTTTTGAACTGTAAATTTTATTATTTTATATTAATATTATTTATTATATTATACATCATATATATTATATTAATCTTTGGGGGGAGAGGAGGTGGCGGAACAAATAAATATCAAGTAAAGTGACCTGTTTATTTCCATATATTTAAACCCAAATAATCATGTCGCCTTCGCGCTCTGCGATACTAACATATATTGCTACAAATAACTCAATTTTTGAGCTCAAAATTTCTGGCTCGCCTTCGCGCTTGCCAGATACTTAATAGGTCTACAATACACATATGCTAAAAACGAAAAAATTAATTAATACTAGAAAGTGCCCCTATTTATTCATATATCTTATTAAAACCCAATATTTTCGGGCTCGCGCTTCGCGCTCGGCTGATACTAAATCATAATGCACAAGATAACGTTCAATTTGAGTTCAAAATTTTCAGCTCGCGCTTCGGCGCTACGGCAGATACTACATAGGGTCTACAAAAACAATTATCTTTTAAAATTAATTAATACTAAAAAAGTCGACCCCTTTATTTATCCTCAATAATCTTTTATACCAATTTTCGGCTCGCCTTCGCCTCAACGCCTATCATAATGCACAAAATAACTCCAAACCAAAATGTTTAAAATAATTCACTCGTTTAGGTCATTATATGCCGATAATTAGATCCGGGGATATGATCAAAATCGCGCTCCGACTAAAGAAAAAAGCAGATAATTAATATCTAGTAAGTGCCCTATATATTCAATATATCTTTAAACACCAATAATTTTCGAACTATGCGTCTTCGCGCTCGCTGATACTGTAAATCATAAGTATCACAAATTACTTCAAATTTGCAGTTTCAAATTAAATCAGTCTGCCTTATCGCGCAGTTAGTCAAGATACTTTAAATAGGGTCTACAATAAACAAATTATTCTTTTAATGATTAATACTAAAATGCCTATTCTCAATATATTCCCCTATTAGTTCCATTAATCTTATAACCCAAATTTGCTCGCGCTTCGCGCTCTCGCTGCCACCTATCATATGGCAAAATCCAAAATAATCCTCCAACTCCTAAAAATTGGTTAAGATAATCCTCGTTTTAGGTCAAGTATAGGCCTATAAATCAGGGATGGTCGAAACCGCGCTCCGCGCTCGTTTCTCGCATCCGCCGCAAATTTTTTTTTTCACCCATCAACCCCCCTTGGAAAAAACCTAGATCCGCCCCTGCCAGTTACATGCTGTAAAATGATGTATCTGAGAAATCAATATTGTTATGTTGTCTCGCTATTCGACTTCTTTCCTTTTCTCCTTGAAACAAAATAATCTTTGTCACATTTCTCCATTCAGTTATCATCATGATCGTGGTATTCAATATTTCAAGCATGTAACTGTAAAAAGATATTTAAAAAAAAAAAAGAAAAAAAAAGTGTTGTCTCACCATCTGACTTCTTTCCTTTTCTTTCTTGTCATGTTGTCGTTTTTTAAATGTCAATAGCTTTTCTTGTGTTCCTTGATTCTCTTCCGTTCTTGAAGGTTATTTATTTGACATATTTACACGGTTTCTCTTTGCCATGCTGCAGAGGACCCCTTTTCTCTTTTCTCAAGCACCACCTCGACCCCAATGACGCGGATTCTTGTCGATTGATTTCCTTCTTTCCTTAATTTGTAAGCACATTTTTCCAGCTCGAATCGACGTTGCTTCAGAAGCGGAGGTAGGTCGGTGAGGATCCTAAAGGAAAGTCGCTGCTGAGGCTGAGCATCCGCATCAACATTTTCTCTTGCCGCTTTCATGAGATCATACTGCTTCTGCTGGAAATGATGTAACACTAAATCACGATCAAACATGGTAGGGGAGACCGGGGACAATTGTAACAGTTTTTTCCAAATTTTACCTATCAACTTTATTAAAGCCAAATACTTGCTTAAAATTAAATAAAATGAAATATGCATATCTTAGCTTGACATATGAATAGGTTTGGGCTAAGTACAACAAGTTATTTTGAAGCCATTACCATTTCAAAACAAGAGGTCGAGTGTTACAATTGCCCCGTGTCCAGGGGCAATTGTAACAGACGTACGGGGCAATTGTAACACATGAAATTATCAAAGCTATGCACTTGACAGATCCAAGATTTAAACATCATTAACCACATAAGCTAAGTATAATAAAACATGACAATGCTTGACTCATTTATATTATGTTTTCCACTTGTTATATCCATGATATGGGGCAAAAGTTATATGACCTTTTTTTTTTCTTTTTTTTTAAAGGTTGTTGGGGCTTCACCCTTTAACTGTAGAACTATAGAACCTTCATCAATTCATATTTTGGTTCTTTATCTCGTTTGTACCTACCCAATATATCTTTAAACTGACAACTGTGGTATAACACTTTATATTAGGCCTACGCCTTTTGACTTTAACACATTCTTTTACAAATAAAGTGTTACATTTCTGATAAGAAGTAAAAAATGACAGCTTTTTTTTTATTTTTATTTTTTAATCAATCTTAAAAATTTACGCCACTTTTTTTTCCTGGCAAAATCATTATTTCTTTGCCCTGTTAACAAAACGTATTGGACGTATATTTTCAGGTATCATATTGAAAATACATCTTAATCTTTTATGGGGGCTTCCATCTCCCCCTCTCTCTCTCTCTCCTCTTCTTTTTTTCTGTCTTTCTTTTTTCTTCTTTCACTCCATCTTTACCTTTTTACTTTCCTATCTGCCCTTCCCCTCTCTCTCTCTTTCCTCCTCCTCTCAAGTTTCCTCCCTTCCTCTCTCTTCTTTCTCTCTTTTAATGTGTGTGGGGTTTTTTTTAATAAGAAAAAGCAAAACAGGGGGGGGGGGGTCCGTAATCTCTTTCTCATTTTATAGGACCCCGGATAGGACCCTATAAAATAAGCCTTTTCGGATTTCATGGGCTATCCTGTCAGTGTTTCCTTTTTTGTTTTATACCATGTACACTCGACAAATCAAATCAAATCAAATCAAATCAAATTATAGGTTCACAGTTATCTAATATCTAATTCTTACATAATTTGAACACTACACATATGATAAAAGGTTACCTATTTGATAATTGGTAAAATCAAAGCACTATAATTGACTATACATTCAAACATATGAAGTTATGAATTCTCTAGTAAAGTGATATAAATTAATCAAAACAACAAAATTAAAAAACACTTGAGGCTCTGATTACAATGAAACAAATGATAAACAAACAGAAGGCACTTTTTCGGACAAAATCAAATATTTCTTTGCCTTTTCAACAAAACGTATTGGACAGATATTTCAAAAGTAATTTAATTCTCATATCTGAGCTTTAAATAAGGCCCTTTTTTCCTTGTAAATAAAATAAAATGATTGACGAATACGTTCAAATCGTGTACAAAAATTGACAAATGACCATACATTTGTGATTTTTAGCCTGTTCAGCCCCCCCCCACCACACCCCCTTGCCGTGGGCCCCTGATTGGTTATATATATTAGCTTGGTGTTGATGCAGTGGAAAAAGCTGCTAATACCGCGCGAGTTCCTACGGGAAGTTACTTTAACAGAAATGGTCCTTTAGGGGCAATTGTAACAGCTTGTTACAATTGCCCCTGACAGAGGCGACAATATTGTGAGAGATTTTTTTCTCTTAGTCTTAAGGTTTTCATCGTTGAAACGTATAGCAAAATAATGGCCTAAGAACATAATTTTCTCAATATATAAAAAATGAAGCCGTAGCTTATCCACAATATATTGTCCAGAAGAAAAACAATGGTAATGATGAAAAATAAACTTATTTTTACCTGCTCAAAAAACGGTTTTTCTGCTGTAGAAAGTTCCACGAACCGTTAAATCTGCTAACACTCACACAGCATGTGGAGCGATGTAATACGCATGCTCTGTACAAATTTTTAAGTTTATAGCGTGTTTCTGCTAGGAATGGGAGCCCCTGTTACAATTGCCCCGTGTTACATTTGTCCCCGGTCTCCCCTACTGAAACGAACAATCAGTGGGTCTGGGCCTCGCCTTTCTTCTCCTGGGATTTGCCGACGTGGCACTCTGTGCACATTAACGAAACACATTCCTTTTACCACCTTTTTAATTCCCAAGCTTTCGATGATTTGATTTACCTTGTGCACGGGATTCTAGCTCTCCTGCGCTTCTTTCACCACTCCGTATATGAGCAAATTTTGTTTTTTATTATGTATTTGCATAGCCAGGATAGCTTCTCTCAGATCTTTTTCCGCTTTTTCCCTTTCCTTTTGTAACGTTGGTATTGTTTTGTTCTCAATTTCTGTTATTCGTCTCGAAGAATCTTCTGTTGAGGTCTTAAGATCGGCTAAATCGTTGCGTAGAGTTGTGATTTCCTTTTCAGTAATACCTGCCACGTTGCTTTAATTTTCAGATCGTCGAAACGTTTTATTAACGTGTCCATCATTTTAGCTATATCGGCCTTCGTGGCAACTTCTCCTTTTCCCGTCATTTTCCTGGTTTTCTTCACAGATTCTCAGCAAATACGGCTCTCTTGCAGTAGAATTGTTATTTTCGCCCTCTTTCATAATCAAAAGTTTGAAGATGCCATGGATTTAATTCAGTCCTTCTCCAGCTCAGCAATCAAATCTGCCGCCCGCAGCCATCGTGTCGTGACGTCATGAATGAACTTGATTGGCCGTATATTAAAATTAAAATGCCGATATCGATCGGAAAAAGGTATCGCTTGAATTTGAATGAACCTTCTATAGGTTTTGTGATGAATATTCATGTTACTAAGAGATTGTAATAAAATATTCATGTTGCCAAGGAGTCCTTTTTCTGATAGCAGTAAAAGTTAACCCTGGGCTAAAGTTAACCCTAGGTTAACTAATCCACACCTAACCCACACCTCTGGTTTAAGTCCTATTGGTATTCTGATAGCCCAGTTTAACAAAACCCAAGATTTCCATTTAACCCTGGGTTAACCCTAACTTACCTGGGCTATTTCGCGAGCTTAAAGTCCTGGGGGGGGGGGGCCATTATGCCCCCCCCCCCCCTAAGATCTCGGCCGCGGATCGCGCGATCGCGACGAAAATTTGTATGAAGGTAGAGAGTGACATAATCTATGCGGTTCTATAGGTAAATTACACTAAATTCATATATTCTATTTTATATTAATTAATTATGCTAATTTAATCATGAAATCATACTTTGTTCTCTAATTCCCTAAATAAAGCTCCTAGAAAGCTAATTTTTTGTGAAAATATTCTTTATATCATTCCTAAGAATTGTACAAGAAAAAATTTCCTGTACCAAAATCGATTTCTTATGTATTTTATTGTTTTTTAAATTTCTTATGTATTTCTTTGTTTTTTTACCTTTTTATTTTTATTGTTTTTTCGACACAATTCGTCCGCGACATTATTTCGGCCATAAACAACATCAAATTAAATGACTCTTGTCAATAAAATTAAAAATTAACACTCATTTATGAATTTTAGCTGAAAACACATTTTGTATTGACTTTGTACACGAAATCACGTTTTTGAGCCATTTTTGGTCTGACGAAAATTTTTGAAAATCGTGGAACGTCATAACGGTACGCCCGATTTTCGTGAAAATAGTTTTAAAAGATGCGCAAGACTTGAAAGTAAAAAGTCAGCTAGCGGCGCGATCAAAAAATTTCGCACTGCGGATTTATCGCGAAAAATGTCGAGGGGGGGGGGCATAATGGCCCCCCCCCCCCCAGGTAAGTTAGGGTTAAACACATCACGCATGCTCAGTAGAGCTCATCTCGAGCTGCGCTCCGATTCCAGCTAGGTTAGGGTCGCGCAGCAGTGCAACGCACCTCATGCAACAATGCAATACGCGCCTTGCCAATCCAATCGTGCAATAAGATAAGACCAACGAACGTTGAGGGCGTCAACAGCTTCGCCAGTTGCTCTAAGGAAGGCCAACTCCGCTGATTTTTTGTGACCAAGAAAAAACTCAAAACTTTGGAGTCGGCCGTGACATGTGACTATGTAATTGTAGATTTGAATCGAAAGACAGTGAGAATCATACTGTGATTTCTTGTAAATGATATATTCTAATTTTATTTGCATAATTATAACGTGCGAAATCGCTATTGGTTTATGTAGTAATTTATTTAAACTACCACTAATTTTTTTTTAATGTGAAAAATATAAAATAAAGATGCATTTTTGTATTAAAAACAAAATAAAGAGCTAATGGCAAGGACAGCACATCAACTGAGCTTGGTCAAGCGTCTTAGCTGCACTGCGCCTTTAGACAAGCAAGCTATACGCGCTGGCTACGCGACACAGTCAGTTGAGCACAGCGAACAGCTTGAGCTAGAGACTTATGGCGGCCTGGGACAATCCCGGAAATGCAACGCGAAGGTCACAAAAACGTCTTGGCAAAACAATCTCGAAAGTAGCAACCTGGTAAATACGCTGATAACAACAAAGTATAACTTGATAAAGATTGGAGATTCTTAAAATGTCATTTTATAAGTTTTAAAATTTAAATTTATTTTGTTTATAATCAGATCTCACATAATCTATTTATTTTAATGATTAATATTGCTTCACAACTTGCTATAGTGATTAATTTTTGTCTTCAAATTGGCGTTCAATTTGTCATAGTATTATGGAATCTGCGTTTGGTTTTGTTCGGCATGGCCCAAAACTCGTGCGCCGAATGTCAGCTGAATGCGCGTAGGCAGTTGGCCTTCCTTAGAGCAACACGCGAAGCTGTTGTCGCCCTCTACGTTCGTTGGATAGAGACTCTCGAAATTTTGCAGCATCTCATAATGAATATCGTCCAAGCAGTAGATAATATTTGTGTTTAACACTCTGTAAGGCGCCTACACTCGCCCTCGTGTAAATATGTAATATGCCATTAGATAAAGGAATGTTTTGAGTTTAGTTTATTTTGCTTTCCATCTTCTCTTTCTCTTTGTCTTTGTTATTTGTTGTAATCCAAATTAAGTCACATTTCAATTTCATCTCAGTACAAAAGTCCTTTGTATTGCAAATGATCATATATTTAATTTACCCTAATCCATATCTAGATTTAATCTGTCCTTCAAGCGCATTATTACTCTAATGAATATTTTAATTATTTTATTAAATTATCATTATCATTATTATTATTGTGATTATTATATTATTAATTATTATTATTATTATTATTAATTATTATTATATATTATTAGTATTATTAATTATTATATCATCATACTCATTAATGTTATAATTATTTATTATCATTATTATTATTATATTATTAATTATTATTTATTATTAATATTAGCTAGTATTACTTATCATCATACATATCATATAATGTTATTATTATATTATCATTATTATTATTAACATTATAATATTTTATTGTTGTTGTTTTATTATTGTCTTCATTCTAGTATTGAAAGTATATACTTCAATTGTCCTAACTTGTTTGCATTGTCATCGCCATTGTCATAGCATAGGGTATGGGGGGGGGGGAGGGGTCGCACTTTTGTCCAGTCTAATATACTGACTCATCTTTTATTACTATCATATTATTTATTTACTCATATTTACTTATTTATTTTATTTTATTTATGTACTTAATTTATGTACTTAATTTCAATTTAAGATTTTTACTTATTTTGTTTATTTTGTTATATAATACTGAAATAGTGTTTTCCGTTCCTTGTCAAAATATGTATAGAATAACCCCCAATTACCTAATTGGTGAAAATGGGAAATGAATAAATTGTCATTGTCATTTGTCATTGTCATTAGCGCACCGCGCTGGTCAGGGCGGGGCAGGTTTGGTTAATTGATGTGATTGATTTTTTACTTTATTTTTGTCACGTAATCTGCATCCATTTATTATTGAGGATTGGACGTATTTATCATGACAGATTAATCAATCTGCGATTATTTTTCATTTTAAATTGTTTTTATAATCCCTCCCGCCCCGTTATCACAAGTTAACTTCAATTGTGTTGTTTTTAAGGGTGCAAATGCTGTAGTAAACGATGTCGATGATGCCCAACAAATTAAACCAGGCTTAAAACTACCCCCTGGGGTAGTTTAAATTTTAGAGGATTTATTACCAATAACCTAACCCTGGTTAAGCTAAACATTTGAGCTATCAGAATATGAAAATATTAACCCAGGGTTAAATTGAGGATTATAGACTAGAGTTAAACTACCCTTTAACCCTGGGTTTAAGCTAAATCCAGGGCCGGTATTCTGAAATTGTCTTATCTTTATTCTTATCTTTTATCTTATCTCAAAAGATAATAGACCGCTAATATATGGCTTAAGGACGTTGCACAGTTATGTTTCTGCCGCATCTTGACCGCATCCCTGGGCGCGCATTATTTAATACGTCACAATGGAAAAAGTAATTACGCGCCTCTTGGGCGATCCAGCGTTCAAAGAGTTATAAAGAGAATGAACTTTATAATATGTTATTTATTCCTCTTTTTGTTTTCATTTATCTACCTACTTGCAGAGGATATGTAAAAGCATTTATGTTGGTGGCATGTTCGTGTTATTCTATGAGATTGCAGATGGATTGAAATGAATTGAATTGTTTGGAGGCAGGATTTTGAATAAGTCGAAAATTAAATAAGAGTTTCAAATTTTGAGTATTTTTGGGGCACGTTTCGGTGGTTTTCACAGTCGACATCGCCACTATTAAGGCGCTGATATTTTGAAAAACGAGCACATGGACCCCCATTTTTTTAATGTCCCTACTCTTTTAGTTTATATTCCTTCTACAATCTGGCAATATTTTGATGAAGCCTTGACATGGCTATTTGAAATGTGTCGAGAGCATCGATTTTGAATCAAATGTAAATAGGTTGGATTCCACAGATTGTTTGAGCGTTTTCGGCGCGTTTTTGTGGTTGTTCAAGCCAATTCGCAACTATTTGGGCTCCGATAGCTATAAAAACGAACATGGACCCCCTTTTTTGAAATGTTTCTACCCGTCTGAGTAGCTATTACCTCATCACTTTCAAATTTTATGAAAAATGACAGAGGATTTTGAATGTTGGGAGCATAAATTTTGAATCAAGTGCCAATTTAGAGTGGATTTTCACGTTTTTGGACGTTTTCGGGGCGTTTTTGTGACTTTTCAAGCCGATTTTGCGAGTAATTCGGGCGCCGATAGTTTCGAAAACGAACATTGGTCCCCCCCTTTTTAAACTTTCTACATATATTTGATGAATCCACTCTACAACCTTTGCAAAATTTGATGAGACTGTCATGGTTTTTAAAAAAATGCACCTTAAACTATATTTTTTATTTTCTTGTAGAATTCCAAGCCTCTAGATATGGTTTGCTCATTTTTAAACGCCACCCTTTTTGCCACATGAGGGCGCTGCTGGGCTCAAAAATAAGATACAAATGCGCCATTTAAAAAATGTAATGACGTCATACTTTGGTATAAACTTTGTAACACAAATCAGGAATGTTTGATAAAGTTTGAATACGGTTTTGACAAAATAATGACGATTTTTACTTCTGTTTGTTGCTCTTGCGAGTCTAACAGAGGACAATTTCTTAAATATACGCGTACTTTACATGTCCATCCAAATATGGCACTTCAAACGTTACCGTAGCAAAATCAAGCACATGAACCTATATTATTTTTTGCATTTTGGCATACATAGATAACCAAAGTAACTCTGTGCAAAATTTGGTGAACTGTCATGGTTTGGTTCAACTGTGCAACGTCCTTAAGAGTATTCCGAAAATTATCTTATCTCTCTAAGCGACCACCCTTATATTACATCTCTGTCACGCCCCGTTCACGGCCCATTTTTTACGCATCAACGATCATTAAAGGTTTTAAATACTTATAGTTCACCAAATCGTAGTGCCCCCTTCTTTAAAAAATATAAGATGCGCTTCGCGCACCATAACACATTAGCGTGAGTTTAATCTTGACACGATTTGTGCGCATTTCGTCTGCAAAGCTAAATTTTCATTATGACGTAAAATTGATTTTTGTGATGCGTTTCTTCTGGTTTTCTCAACAAAAAAGCCTATAAAATGAAAATGTGTATCACTTCGAATGAGGTACGTCATAAAAATTGCAACAATAAGCAAAAATCTAATCTAATTCTTCGGGGATGTTTCTTATGTAGGCCTGTTGACCCTAGCATAACTCATTATCTCCCCTTACTAAAAGATTAATAAGAGGCAAATTCGCAGTTATCATATGAGATACACATAGCCCCCTATCCATTTTAAATTTCTTGTTGTTGCCGAAGGTAGTTAAGATAAAAAATAGATAAGATAATTTTCAAAATACCATTATCTCAAGATTTTATCTTGCGCACAGAAATATTTGTGCGACGCCGGTGTCTAACTTTACGCAAAACAGCTCAGACACATATGCGCGCTCAGCGACTTACCACGAAAAAGGATAAGAGAAAAAGATAAGATAATTTTCGGAATACCAATTTGTCTTAACTCTAGAAGATACAAGAATATTTGTCTAAGATAAGTTTACGGAATACGGCCCCAAGGCTATCAGAATATGGGCCTAGACTTGGGTTTACATGACGAACGCAGTCCGTTTGAGAACAGTATAACCCCTTCTTGCAACTCTCATTAGTTCTCTTTTCCAAGTGTGACCAGGGACGTGAGAGAGGAGCCCTGGTGTACGCAAACCCTCCAATCAGAGTATCTATCTAAAAAAACATCTGTTCCTTGACCTCGGTCAAACAGTATGGTCAACCCAACGGTCACAGTCTGGGGGCCAACATTGTTTCAGTTTAAACGATCAGATGTCTGTATCGATACATTTTTATTAGTTTTTATTCTTCTGTAACTTTCCTTATTCCGAGGAGTCGATTTCTT
This sequence comes from Paracentrotus lividus, assembly GCA_940671915.1. Taxonomy (NCBI): domain Eukaryota; kingdom Metazoa; phylum Echinodermata; class Echinoidea; order Camarodonta; family Echinidae; genus Paracentrotus; species Paracentrotus lividus. The sequence goes on from CALNVZ010000174.1 coordinate 12,446,748, forward strand.
CGTTTGAAATGGAAAACGAATTAACATTTGATTCTAAATATATATATGCCTGTGAAAAACTTGAAATAATATCAAGATACACAATCATTTTATTTTTTGAAGGGCCTCTTCATAGGCAGACTACTATTACGTAACACCCCAGTGTTGTTTATCCTTTTACCCCTGGCTCAACGCTCAAGCTGGCCTGTGGAGTTGCAAGAAGCGGGTGAGTTGGACATAGACCCATCGACTGATGAAATGAG